>JASEVX010000039.1:284792-474792 GCA_031761405.1 Serripes groenlandicus
CACTTGCAGATGTATCAGCCCCTCCTTGGAGCTTAGGGTTGCTGGGTTAGATTACGACTGACTGGCTGGTGTCAGGATAAATGGACTAGTAGTCTGGTATTTACCCAAACAATGCCGTGATTATTACTGGATTGTTTTATAAAGCAACGTAAAAACACATACCTCTTAATCAACCAATTACATCTCACTTGACTGCCTAATACATCGATCACGACGTTAGAAATGGCCTATAATATAAGATAGTTACCATTTTGACTAGTGTTTCAATGTCGTCTGCTGCAGATCTTGTGTATTGCGGGATATAAAAAGTGAACAGTCTGACATGTCACGTAAATATGATGCTATATTATATAATAGTGCATTGTATATATATACGTATATATGTAAGTGTGGACTTATCCATTGAAGAGTGGCACCGTAAATTGGCGACGTGAATGCTAGTCCCCAGTGACGAAACCAAACAGAACACATGTTGGAACCTCAAACTCAGCAGTTCCCACACACTTCAAAAACAAATCGAACATTTGCCCAGATCTACATGTATAATAGGCATCTATTAGTGTTAAGGATAGTACTGCTGTGCGACGATTTGGAATTTATAGTACCCGGTGAAGATTTCAATGTGTTTAAATTGTTTCTTCTCCTGAGAAATCTGATTCCGTTGTGCTACTAATGCCTTCTAAATGTCTTCTTTAGGTAATATTAATAATAATAACAATACTACTACTACTAATAATAATACTGCAATAGTTCTGTTGTGTGTATCTCTCTATCTCTGTCTCTCTGTCTATCTCCGCCTTTGTCCTATTTCTGCCTCTGTCCTATGTCTCTCTCTCTCTCTCTCTCTCATCACTCTCTCTCTCTCCTCTCTCATTTCTCATCTCGCCCTCCCCCCCCTCCCTCCCCTCTCTATCTCTCTCTCTCTCTCTCTCTCTCTCTCTCTCTCTCTCATCATCTCTCTCTCTCATCTCTCTCTCTCTCTCTCTCTCCTCTCTCTCTCTCTCTCTCAGCTCTGTCTATGTCTCTCTCTCTCTCTCTCTCTCTGCTTCTATGTCTATGTCTCTCATCTCTCTCTTTTTTTTCTCTCTCCTTTTCTCTGTCTCTGTCTCTCCTCTTTCTATTGTCTCTCTCTGCCTCTCTCTATCCTCTCTGTCTATGTCTCTGTATATGTCTCTGTATGTCTCTTTCTATATCCCCTCTTTCTCTCTCCTCTCCTGTCTCCCACTATTTTTTATGGCATGTTTGTCCGTATCTGTCTCTGTATGTCTGTCTGTCTGCCTGTCTCTTTCCAACCCCCATCCCTCTCTCTTAGTCTGTCTGATGTCTATCTGTCTCTTCTTCTTCCTCTCTCTATCTCACTCTATCTGTCTGCCTGTCTGTATGTCTATCTGTCTGTTTGTTTGTCTGTATGCTATCTGTCTGTATGTCCTCTGTCCCTCTCCATCTCTCTCTAACTCTCTCTCTCTCTTTCTCTCTCTCTCTCTCTCTATGTCTCTCTCTGTCTGTGTGTGTCTGTGCTGCTGTCTGTGTCTGTTCTCTCTGTCTATGTCCTCTTTCTCCCTCTCTCTCTCTCTGTCTCTTTCTCTCTCTCTCTCTCTCTCTCTCTGTCTCTCTCTGTCTTTCTGTCTGTCTGTCTGTCTGTATGTCTGTCTATGTCCTCTTGTGTCTCTCTCTTCTGTCTGTCTTTCTCGTCTGTCTGTCTGTCAGTCTCTCTCTTCTCTCATCTGTATCTGTGTGTGTGTCTCTCTCCCTCTCTCTCTCTCTCTCTCTCTCTCTCTCTCTCCTCACTCTCTCCTCTCTCTCTCTCTCTCTCTCTCTCTCTCTCTCTCTCTCTCTCTCTCTTCTCTCTCTCTCTCTCTCTCTCTCTCCTCTCTCTCTCCTCTCTCTCTCTCCTCTCTCTCTCTCTCTCCTCTCTCTCTCTGCTTCTGTCTATGTCTCTCTCTCTCTCTCTCTCTGCTTCTGTCTATGGTCTCTCTCTCTCTCTCTTTTTTTCTCTCTCCTTTTCTCTGTATCTGTCTCTCTCTTTCTATGTCTCTCTGCCTCTCTCTATCTCTCTGTCTATGTCTCTGTATATGTCTCTGTCTGTCTCTTCTATATCCCTCTTTCTCTCTCTCTCTGTCTCCCACTATGTTTTTATGCTGTTTGTCCGTCTGTCTCTGTATGTCTGTCTGTCTGCCTGTCTCTTTCCAACCCCCACTCCCTCTCTCTTAGTCTGTCTGTATGTCTATCTGTCTCTCTTCTTCCCTCTCCTCTCTATCTCACTCTATCTGTCTGCCTGTCTGTATGTCCTATCTGTCTGTTTGTCTGTCTGTATGTCTATCTGTCTGTATGTCTCTGTCCTCTCCCTCTCTCTCTAACTCTCTCTCTCTCTTTCTCTCTCTCTCTCTCTCTCTATGTCTCTCTCTGTCTGTGTGTCTGTGTCTGTGTCTGTGTCTGTCTCTCTGTCTATGTCTCTTTCTCTCTCTCTCTCTCTGTGTCTCTTCTCTCTCTCTCTCTCTCTCTCTCTGTCTCTCTCTGTCTTTCTGTCTGTCTGTCTGTCTGTATGTCTGTCTCTGTCTCTGTGTGTCTCTCTCTCTGTCTGTCTTTCTCTCTGTCTGTCTGTCTGTCTCTCTCTGTCTCTCTCTCTGTAATCTCTGTGTGTGTCTCTCTCCCTCTCTCTCTATCATCTATCTTATGGCCCTGTCACAGCAGAAAGTTTTAGGCCAACGCTTGAGTAACGTGTTGGAATTTCGGCAACATCCTTGCAAAAGCTGATCATGCTTTGCCAGCGTTAGCAACACGCTGAGCGCGTTACTCCCACGCTGGACACGCTGTCTGAGGCGAAAGTGCAGTTTTCAACATACCTAAATTTCCAGCGTTTGCCAGCGTGTGATCACACGCTACTCACGCGCTGGCATACGCTATGAACCTGTTATCAACGCGTTATGGACACGCTGAAATCATGTTTCCACTTGACCTTTTCTGTGAAAGTTCAGCGTTTGCCAGCCTATAAACTATTTTGAACGCGCTACTCACGCGTTGGCCTAAAACGTTCTGGTGTGACAGGGCCATAAGGTCATGTATTAATTGACTGAAATATAAGTTTCTTGCAATTTCGGGTGTTATTGACTATTGGTTTTAGCAGCATTTATAGTTAAATTGGCGTAACTTGAACACGCCTGTTCGTTATGACAGAATATGCATTTAGATATTTATATATCATCTAGGCGGCCGGTGAAGACTCTAGTGAGACTGGGTGTATGCACAGGCTCGCCTGTAATTACAATACGATGAAGAAATGAACTCCTTCCAAGGGCGGTTCATATATAATATCTGCTTCGGGTGCGGAATGTCACGGTTTCGATCCCCGACCGATCATGCAAAAAACTTATTTTTTTTTTAATAATGACTGCCCTCCTTGGCACTAAGGGTTGCGTGGTTAGCACTAAGACTGACTTGCTGGTGTCAGGAGAAATGGACAAGTAACTTACCCAGGAAATGCCGTGACATAACTGCGGCGTAAAACACTAAACATATGTAATAAGTATCTCAGTAAACACTACCGAGGACCGTTCAATAATACACACACAACACGGTTAACTTCTTCTCTCAATTTTTTAGAAAACAATGAAGTTATCCCAGCCGGTAACCACAGCTACCCGTTCACGTTCCAGATATCGGAGGGGGTACCGTCCTCGCTAGAGTCTCCACACGCGAAAATTCGATACACCTTACTTGGAATTATGGATCGGCCCTGGTCATTTAACAAGGAAACGAAAGCCTTCATTACAGTTCTCGACATGTTAGATCTGAACAGAGTTCCTGGGATCACGGTTAGTACTGTAGTCGCTATAACTCGAACATCCAATAACTCGAACCTCCAATAACTATATATAGTTTACCACTTGTTTTAATCTTGGGAGGTTATGTCTTTCTCGAAACAATGTGTTGACTCGCTGTTTTCTTGAAAAGAAATAAGCATCGTCCTGCTATTCCGGTAATCACCCGAACACGTCGATAACTCGAACACGTCGTTAACTCGACCTAACATGTTGGTCCCTGTCGCTTATCGAGCTATTGCGAGACAACTTTATTTTAGTCTTGCTCAAGGAAAACCTGTCTGTCAAATTTATTATAATCACAATCATTCTTGTGTCGGTGGTCCTTGGTTTTAAACGTTCTCCCGAGACTTACGGGAGGCCTGTCAGACTAGATGGCGAACAGTGAAGATACTGATCATGGTCACAGGGTGCCGCTGATATCTATATCCTCGCCGGTCACATGATCCCATCGCGAAGGAAGTTTTTCGCGTGATGTGACCAAGATGATTGTGACGTGGATGAAGACAACTACTATCTGAGATAATTTGAAAGTATTTACAAGAAGTACTTTGATGAATTATGATACTACTTGTAATTTTCGACTAGTGTAGAGTCAGATCAAACTGCAATGATAATTACAAATCTCTTGTGGTTTTATTTCACAGAGACCGTATCTGTTGTGTAGCGGTTTAGAGAATTCGCTTCCGGCGCGGGAAATCAGAGTTCAATCTACGATCAGGTCATATTAAAATAATAATAGTAATGGCTTCCCTCTTTGGCGCTAAGGATTACGGGAATAGCATTTCGATTAATTCATCGGGGTCAGGATAAATAATACCGATATACCTGGTATTTAAACCCAGAATATGAGTCTCGGACATGGATTTAGCGATTTTGGTCGCAATAACAAGTCAGGCGTGCCTGTGTATCTACACAGTCTCAGCAGAGCCTCACTGTCAGTCCATACGTAATTTAGTACCAAATGCATGCATGTTTTAACAAAATATTAGAACTTTAGCATCATTAGTTTATCTAAAATTATCTTATATTATATTATATTCATGATGACCGAAAGTCGACTGAATGAGCTCATAAGTTATTAGACGTGTAACTTGAGCTGTTGCAGTGTGACAAATGATCTTAATGCAATCACACATCTTACATTCAGGATGAGACCAAGCCAATAATGAACATATTACCGGAGACATTGTCCGTCTCAGGGAAGACCTCAAAAGCAGGTTCTGAATGATGCTAATCTATCTCCCATAGTTCTATCACATGTCTGAGATAATACAAACATAAGCATTATTTACATTTTATTCTTATTCCAGGGCGGCGCACAGTTTGAAGATAACCAATCAAATCGTTTCTGTTGTAAGGTTGTGGGGCCCGTATCATGCACAATTAAAACCGACCGGAAGGGCTACGTTCCCGGTGAATCAGTAGTTTTCAGTGCAGAAGTCAATAATATTGGAAGCAATGATATGCAGTCTGCAACTGCACAACTAGTCATGGTATGATTGAAATATTCAATTGGTGTTCTATATATCATTAGGGGTGTCAGTGTCGGATATTGAAACACTTATAAATTCTAATCATTTCGATCCGATAAATATTCTGTAAATAAGATTTGTTCAAACTTGCTGACAAGTTATTTCATTGATCAAGTCTAGCCAAAGGTGTCGTCTAGAATGGTATTCTACGAAACTTTCAACAGTATTATGTTAATATAACCGATCGTTTATTCTGATATCATCGCATCACTCGGCCTGCTATTCATGCAGTCATGACCGTTAAAGTGGGGCGGTCATTTTAACCGACCACACCGGAGAGACGGCACAATTACCATTTGCTTCTGACCACCAAGGAAGGATGTCACTTCTTCCATTTTAACTGACCATCAAGGAGAGTAGCGACTACTACCATTTTAAGTGTGTTCAATGACCAGAATCTTCACTGACCACACTATTGATTGTTTGGTGTTTTTTTAGTTATACCAGGGCATTTCCGAGGTAAGTTACCAGTACTACTGGTCCGTTCTTTCCTGATACCAGCCAGTCAGTGGTAATGCTAACTCCGCAACCCTGAGCGCCAAGGAAGGCAGCCATTATAACCATTTTTAAAGTCTTTGGCATGACCCGGTCGGGGATCGAACCCACGAACTTCCGAAACCGAGGCAGATGCTCTAGCACTACACGTTCGAGGAGATGACCAGTCTATTGCTACTTTTCCCTCAGTTGTAGCTTCACGCTTCCCAGTCAGACTTGCCAGTTAACAATTTATATGATAGAGGCGAATTTAACGCACATGGAACTACCAAATCAATACGTTCAGCTTTTCAGATCTGTTTACAGTTAAGGGAGCGGAGCCCCAGGAAAAAATAACCGGGCCCAGATGACTAGATAAGCAGGAGTAAATTGGTCCTTTTCCCCTAATATCTCTATTATAACGCAAGTAAACCTCATGTTGTGGGTACTCAAAAGAATCGTCTTATTCAGACGATTCTGTTGAGTACTCACAACATAGGGTTTGAGTGTTATATAAGGATTTTTCGATGTGAAAAAACTCATTTTAACTAGAGCTCTCTAATCCTATAGAGTGGTACATGTAGATTAATATCAATGTAATCCAGTTAATGATTATTCTTATTCTCAGAAGTGTCCTGAATGAATCTGTGACTAATAGTCGAACTGTGCAGACTCAGAAAACCAACATTATGGACTCTGCGTAATTTATAGATCCATATCAGCCTGTGCAGTCCGTGCAGGCTAATCCGGACCGACACATTCCTTCTGATGGGAATAGTAATGATTTCTTACAACAGAAAATCCACAGGAGGCGAAAAGTGCCTGTCCGGATTAGCCTGCGCGGCATGCTTAGGCGGATGTGGGTCGATACTTCACGCAGAGTGAGTCCACAATGTTGGTTTTCTCGTGGGACAGCTCATTTGTTCTCTTTATTCTGCATTCCAGGAAGGTTGGTTCATAGACAAATTCAGCAACGAAGTTGTGAAGAAAAGTATCCTGTTTGAAATACCCCACAGGACTATAGCTGCAAGGGGGTCGAGTGTGTGGGTAAACGAAAAACTCCCAATACCGCCTGTCCCTCCGTCTATGTTAAACCGCCTGGCAAATGTAAACATTAAATATAGCGTAGCGGCAAGTTGATTCTGATCCAATATTTCTTTTTTTCTGTGGCCATTCTTTATGTAAGCTCACCATGATGAAGTGGGCGAAAGCTTTATAATAAATATACAATCGGTGTCTGCGTCGACGTCTGTTTTACTTTTGATGAAGGCAAAGCTTAAGTGACGTACGTAGTCAATTTGCATGGATGATGTATTATGGAACAGATGCTTAGTTGCTTCTCTGCTTCAGTTGCTGAGTGTACCTTATGTTTTCTGCCCGAAAAGCATTTTGGTCAAGAAGTTTGGATACGATCCAGGATTTGTTGAGATTTTCGGTTAAGGTATACAATTATACTCAACATATAAAACATATTATTAAAGGTCATTGATTCACTCCAATTCTGCTCGATTAAAAAGCCGCATACCCGACCTTGAGGGTAAATAAAACCAACAAGGTACCCATCCACTCACCCCAATTCTTCAATCGCTTCCTTCTTGTTTTATAATTATTCTTGCAATATTTTGTGATTGATCGTGGAAAAGTCTTTTACAACCGTAGTAAAACAGACCAATCCCACCTCAAACTAACCACAAGTACGTAAATAACAGGAGAACATAATTATGGCTCATCTTTCGAAGATATTTTAAAGAAAAGACAATCACATTCTTTGGTGAGAAAAGGGTGTGATTAATGACCGACGAAAATAGTGCTCAGAGCCAGTCGAGCTTATGTCTTATGAAACTTCCTAGGAAGCATCCTCTCAATGTATTCTCCTTAATTCCTTTTTTTTTGTTGGATCCTTGCAAAATTCTGTTTCCATGGCAACAGAAAGAAAAAAAAGTGAAAACTTAAAAAATCTTCTCCTCCGAAAGTGTTAGGCCGATTTCAAATAATGTTGTAGAAATGTTCCTTGGGTGACCCTCTATCAGATTCCTTTAAGCCAAGTTTATTAATCGAAATACATGGCCGCCAGGCGGCGTGGCTATTTTGCCTAATATGGCTATAGTGAAAATTTAAAAAATCTTCTTCTCCGAAAGTGATCGGCCAATTTTTAAAGAATTTTGTAGAAATGTTCCTTGGAAGACCCTCTTTCAGATTCCTTTGAGCCATGTTGATTGGTCGAAAAACATGGTCGCCAGAGGGCGGGGCTAATTTGCCTTATATGACTATAGTGAAAACTTAAATATTCTTCTCCGAAAGTGTTAGGCCGATTTCAAATAATTTTGTAGAAATGTTCCTTGGGTGACGCTCTATCAGATTCCTTCAGCCATGCTGATTGGTCAAAATACATGACCATCAGGGGGCGGGGTTGTTTGGAGATTTAATTTGTCCTAATGGCCAAGGAGCGATACTGACCCTTTCGGGCTTCTTGTTTATCTGTACTATTTAGCGATTCACGAATTTGCTTCATTTTGTATTTGTCGGAAGTTTTTTTCCATTTTCAAATTATCTTTTTCAGATCCACGTTAATCAAGATGGAGCTGGTAAAGAGTTTTATTTCCCTCTCGAAGTGGTGGTAGGAAGTATACCATTACCGGGAATTGCGTCACAGCGGGGAATTTCTCTCTCGGCAGACGTCACATATGACGTTCAAACGACGCCGAAAATAAGTAAGAAAATATCAAAGTCCTTTTGCGTGAAAATTTATTTCGTTTTAAGTCAAGTTATTATATTTTGGCATAATACATTTGAGTCGAACATTAGTAAGTATTGTTATACTTTATATGTAACTGCCCTTGCAATGCAGTGGTAGAGCGTCCGCCTCGGTTGAGGGAAGTCATAGGTTCGATCCCCGACCGGGTCATACTAAAGACTTTAAACATTGTAAAGTAATGGCTTTTCCTCGTTGGCGTCCAATCATTTGGTGTTAGCATTACGACTGCATCGCCGGTGCTAGGATAAATGGACCAGTAGTACTGGTAACTTACCCAGGAAACGCCGTGATATGAAAGCGTGGTTAAGCACTAACACACTTAGAACAGACCAGATGTTATTTTCTTTTCCAGCAAAAGCCATCTATCTAGAAAGCATCATTGGTCGACAGAACACGAAGGATTACAGACAAACATTCGATCACCAGGGGATGCAAGAGTTCGCTCCCTTATATCCTTACTACACGTGGGAAGTGGGAGACCCATCCAGGGTCTTTGACGTTAAAACAGATTGGTGAAAACAAAAATCTATTTTTAGAACTCTTAACGACGATTCGGACTTGGAATGACCTGATTTCAAAGAGACCTGTCATGCATTTAGACCGTTACCTGATACAGACGAACTCTGATGACTTTGCAGCAAACCGAACGGCTTATGAAGAAAATGGACGGAGAAGTAGAAATGTCTTTGAAACGAGGAATTTCTCATTTTCTTAAATTATTGTTTAGCTCCGTATTAAAGCTGTAATTCTAGGAGTGTATAACCTTATCATAAGAAAATACTCTAAATGATTGTATCAGATGAACGCTCAACGAGCTCACGTTAAACCAGTTAATTAACAGGGAATTGAGAATACGAATATTATTGGTTAATACTCTTGATAGTCATCCACCCTCTACTTTACCGCATAACAAGAATTTCATTGGTCAATATAACTTGTATCCTTGCGCATGCATATAAACTCCTTTACGCGGGGTTTTTACTTCACAGTTTCGTTTCAACAGTCAGTCGACTCATGTGGTTAAATAATTTAATTTAGGAATTTCTCCTTTCCTTAAATTATTTTTTAGCTCCGTATTAAAGCTGTAATTCTATGAGTGTATAATCTTATCATAAGAAAATCTTTTAAGCAGTAGACTCTAAATTAATGTATCAGATGAACACTTAATTGATTGTATCAGATGAACGCTTAATTTATTTATTGGTGTTTACGTTGCTTTCAACAATTGTTCAGTTAGATTACGGCGTTTCCTGGGTAAGTACTTCTGATCCATTTATCCGGACACCAGCCAGCCAGTCGTAATGCTAACCTCACAATTCTGAGCTCCAAAAAGGGCAAATATATTGCTACCATTTTAAAAGTCTTTTGTCTGACCCAACCGGGGATCGAACCAGCTAACTCCCGCACCCAAGGCAGACGATCTACCACTACATCATCACTGAGGATGAACGCTTTAATCAATCAAATGGGACAATATTCTCTTCATTTCTTTTTGACTAGGGGCAACCAAGATCGTGTATCATTAACTCTGATTGTTACCAAAGACTTCAAAGTGCTCTCGGGGTGGACGGTAAAGATTGGTCAGATTGTGTTGTGTTGTGTTATACAGGCTGATTTAAGTCTACGCTGTATGGACATATCTTTTGTTAGATGTGATTCTGATGTTGTGAACCATCTTTATATTCATACATTGTTCTCTTTGATTCTTCACATTTAATGCAATCGCTATCAAAAATCGATTCCACTTATACATGACTATATTTTTTATGTTTGTTTTTAATCAGTATTGATGTTTTCCGTTTGTATCTATTTATCAATTTTATTCTATTTTTATTATTAAAGATGATGACGTGTGAATTCACCGTAATTTAGTTTTGGCCAATGTTTATCACCACATCTTTATGAAATGAACGTCGACTAGGGAAAATGGGCGATCGGTGTAGATCTAGATCAGCCTGTAACCTACACGTACTGATCCCGATCCACTCTGTTCGCTAGCGAGACAATGCATCATTAAAGAAAGATATGATACAAACTCGGAACATCGATCAGGTTCTATGAATGTGTAGGCTGATGTCCGCATAGGCTGATGTCCGAAAGCTCGTTTTCCTACGTGGAGGCTTAATTGAGCCATATTACACTACAACTTCGGGATTTTGCGACTATCTGAGATCCAGATCACCATGCACGTTCACGAAGTATTATCAAGATTTCCATTGTTCGCTTTCTAGTCGTAGTTGCATCCCGGAAGAATCTTAAGAACGGTCCGACTTAACAGGAATTCAATTCTGCCATTTGATGGCAAGTGGCATTAATTGTAATACGTACTTAATATCGGTTTTTAGTCGGGTTCAATCGCGACGCAATTTAACCGACTATTAAGTCTTTTAAGTTTTAACGTGGCTGATTTGAACCCGTCTGTTGGAAAAGGCAAACGTCTGCATTTCTGAACTGTATGTTCGAGTTAAACGATATATTCGAATTAACACATGTTCGAGTTAAAGGATGTATTCGAATGATCACATGTTCGAGTTAAACGATATATTCGAATTATTATCATATGTTCCAGTTAAACGATATATTCGAATTATCACATTTTCGAGTTAAACGATGTATTCGAATTATCACATGTTCGAGCTAAACGATTTATTCGAATTATCACATGTCCGAGTTAAACGATGTATTCGAATTATCACATGTTCGAGTTAAACGATGTATTCGAATTATCACATGTTCGAGTTAAACCATGTATTCGAATTATCACATGTTCGAGTTAAACGATATATTCATATTATCACATGTTCGAGTTAAACGATGTATTCATATTATCACATGTTCGAGTTAAACGATGTATTCGAATTATCACATTTTCGAGCTAAACGATGTATTCGAATTATCACATGTTCGAGCTAAGCGATGTATTCGAATTATCCCATGTTCGAGTTAAACGATGTTTTCATATTATCACATGTTCGAGTTATGGGTTCTGCACATTGCCTTGATGAGGTGAACATGTGACCCAAGTTTCATGAAAATCCTTCAAGCCGTCTTGGAGATATGGAGCGGACACGAAATAAAGCCTCAAACCTTTGACCTTCAAGCGTCACCTTGACCTTGGACCGGTATGGTCGAGACATAGGTAAACATGTGACCCTAGTTTCGTGAAAATCCTTCAAGCCGTCTTGGAGATATGGAGCGGACACGATTTGGGACAGACATAAAAGACAGACAGACTTAAGTCTAATCTCTGGAACATATTCATACCAAATAATTTTGAACATCGGTTAAATTTTCAAATATCAATATTCCTATTTGTCCTCGGAAGCAATGTATTCGTTTAATTTAAGGTTCCGTGATTTACCGATAATTGATCACAATTAGAGAATTGTAAAACAATAACTGTCTACGGGATAGTCGTGTCGGACAACGAGCCAGTACATTAGGTTAACGCTTTAAATGATTAGAATAATGAAGATCGTTATTTAGTGACACACGCTCCAAATAAACTTGATTTGCACATTTATCATACAAACATTTTAAGATGAAAATGTATCATGTATGGACTCGTATAAATGCATCTGAACTTATACATTATATAACATCAGTAAATACATATTCATATTCAAATGAGAAAAACAGCAAATAAACTAGTAATATTCATATCCGTCATAAAAAAAAGCGAGCTTACGAACCCTGAATTATGGAAATAAATACAACAATGGCTTTTTACAATATCATTCATTTCTTAGCTTTAATATGTGATAAGTGTTAAATCAATACAGGTACATAGTACGGTTGATGTTAAAAAAAACGAAGTCGGGCAGATAAATTTCAGTTATTCACATGCATGATGTTAGTATTTCAAGAAGTTCACCTTGGTTGCGTAAACAAGCTCTGTAACCTTTCCCACGTACAGACGCTTTCTGGCACATTTGAAACAGATGGTTTTTGACAACATTCTGGAAAAAAGGTGAAATTTCTCATAATGAGCAATTTCTCCTTTAGACACAATATTTTCAACCTAATTCAATAAATTCAATTTCATAAATAGAGATTTTTCATATTTTCGCCTAGATGCGTTGAAAGTCGTCTGCTGCGGATTTGTTGTATGTGGGAAAGGATTGTAGGATAAACAGAAACCGGATAAAGAAGACAGGACAAAAAGCAATGGATAACAAGAAACAGATTAAAAAGCAACACATTTTCAAAAATACAATGAAAAAAGATATGTTTAAGTCTACAAATATGAAAAAGATACAAACTAGCAGAGGATTAATGTACCTTCTTGATATTGTAATGATTTTTTATTTTATTTTATACATTATTTTGTGTTATATACCTTAAAGGAATACGCTTTGCTCAGTTTAAACTATATCACTAAATAGCCCTACAGTAACGTATCATTTTGATGTAATTAACTTTTTTTACATTTTGTAATTACCAAGATATATGCTTTTAAAGGTTGTTTTTCACGTCGTTATCGCTTGCCTATGGTCGTCGCCATCTTTGTTTATATTCAAATTCCTGTGACGTCAGTTACACACTACCGGTTATCACTGTACGGATTACGAAATCTTATCTATAATTATGGCGTACGATTTTTTCAACTCTATTGAATCATTATTATTTCTTTTATAGAGGTTTTTCATACAAATCATTGAATTTAGGGTTAAACAGTTTTGCCCTCTTGTTTTTAATTGTATGTGTGTTCTTATTTCTTTTAATTTCATGTCAAATTCATGCAGTATAATCGATTTATTTCCCCACTAATTGAATTAAAAAACAACTTATACTGAATTACGATCTAAAAACATGTATTGTGGTTTCTTATTAATAAGATCACGATCTGAAATTTTGAATAAGTAGACGTCGTACACCACAATCTGCCCATTAAATTTTACACTCGCGGATATATTAAACTAGTCAAATCCATTATTAACTTACCATTAGTGGTTGGAAACGATCAGTCCAACCTTCAACATGACCAGTCTGATCATCATCCGACTTAGACGAAGAGTAATCGCCAGAGGAGAAACCAATGTTCGAAAAATCGGACGGTATATCAGACGGAGAAAAGCCAGAGAAATGAGACTCGTCATCAGACTCGAAAATGTCCGATAAAACAAAATTAGCCATCTTTAAATAAAGACGTAACAGTATTGCAGTAATTCATTATATAGGAAAAGCTAAATCGAATGTTCTCAAATGAACTGACGTCTTTTGACTGCTGTAATATTTTAAGCCTTGCATGATGGTCAATTAATTATTTTATTACCCCTAATTAGTTGACTTGCTGTTTATTACCACGAGTCGGCTGCTGCTTCTGATCAGCGCATCAAAGCCTCGGCGGTGCTTGTTGGTAGATCATAAGTAGCATTCGATCGCTACCGGAAATATGATTGGTTTTATGACCTTTAATTGGTTTTCAATAAAGAATGGTACAACGTTTGTAATTTTCAATAATCTGTGAATTACGCCTTTTGTTACAACGTTTACAACTTTATTTACACATGTATTTGCTGTCATAGAGATTGTAGTGTTGTGTGGAGTGCCGGTGTAAGAAAGCCTTTATAGGCATGGCCAAAAATTGTTTTTCCTTTTGAGTGATACAGTCGCCATGTAAGCCTCTGCAGACGCATCCTGACGAAAAACAGACCATACAAATATGCAATTTGATCTTATTTGCAATTCACAATATAACCTCTGAAATTTTTCTTCAATATATAATATAAAAGTTTTACAACAAAAATCCTTTTGGAAATGTGGTCAAAATTAATCATTTCAATTCTCCTTTTTCTGTATACACCAAATCCGCAGCAGATGACTTTGAAAACGTCTTTTATAGAATATGGAAAATTTCGTTACCGTCTGCTGCAGAGTTTGTGTAAGTAGGGAAGGGATCGAATTATGTCTGCTCAAAAGACTCGTTGACAGATCCTATTACAGTAGCGTCCGCCCACTACCGGAAATTTGATCGTTTTTATGACCTTTGATTGTTGTACAACAAACTGACGGTTCATTATGTCTAACGAGCTGTGAAATCATAACAAACAACTGTCAAATATATAAACGAATGACATTACTTGTATAAATAAATGTTAACATACATCTATTTAATTGGCTGATATATATTACACGAGTCAAGTTCGTGTTTTCTATCCACCTTCTATGGTTGGATACTATTTACATGTACTATAAAACTTTATATAGATCTGGTAACAATATGATGTAATGCTTGAAATTCCATTTTGAATAATTGAAGTTTAGGTTTGTAAACTTCCGGGGTTAGTTTTCTTACGAAAAAGTCTATTTTGTATTCCCTTTATAGTACTGTAGTTTAATTGTTACTTTCGGTCATTAGCTAACCCTACTTTTATGTTTTGTTTGGGAAATAGTGTGTAAATAACGTCAAGATTATTTTCAGAAAGTCTCGAGACATTGTGATATGTAAACAATAGCCGCGATCATGCTGTGGCACCGATCAGCACAAGTAGTCATCTTTAAATAGTAATTTCTTGATTATTAGTTGTATGTTAATGAAATGCATAGTAAATAAATGTTCGTAAAGTCGAAATTTTTCAATTCAAAGCGAGTTGTCATCAGCCAAGCGTATGCCTTTAATATACCTCAGTGCATTATTCAAAGAAATGGAGTCGGATTAAACTGTTTACAACTTTACAATTATATATGTAATTCAAAGTTCTAATATCTTTTTCACTTTGCAATGTTATTTCATATATCATGCATGTCTGTGTGAAGATGTTTGAAAAAGCGGAAGGAAAACATTGTGGGAGAAGAGATTGCTCATAATTAGCAATAACTCCTTGTAATGCAAAAATATCTTCTGTCAACAATTATTAAAAATATTAGAACTGTTGCTATACTTCTGTCAGATGTTTAAATATATCTTTTTTAAATCACAAAGACTTCATAGAAAACCTAACTTAGTTGTTCAACATTGAAGATTACCGTGAGAATCGTGTATAAGATAATTCGGATTAAGATCCCTAGGAGTACAAATTTATTTTATGAGGGTCATAAAACTTCGGATCGAATCGGGAGCATTTCCGAACTATCACGAATGCATTTAAAACCACGAAGTTACAAATATATCTTTGAAAAAAACAATCTAATTCTAAATACATTTTAATGAAATAAAAAATACATTGTAGATGAAGAAGTGTAGTATTCGAGACCGTTTGTACCTAAGAAAGATATATAATAACATTTGATATACTTCCATTATAAGTGAAGGGGTAATTTTATTCAAAGTTTATTCAACCTAAAAAAAGACAATCTAAATCATTTTTTCTTGAAAAATAAAATATGCATGTTAAAGCTAGATAATTATATTTATCTTGCAATGAGCACAGTATCGGATATGTAACGGGTGTTGAATAAACTAAATGTTTACACATCAGTTATTTTTAGAAATGACCTGATCGCCGGAACTACTTTTCTAAATATAGATATGTTGATAGTAAAGTTGTTTTTGTAAACAAATCGGGAATCGCAACAATGATTAATAAACAAATGCAAATAAAATCACGATATGATATTTTAATTAAAATATATACAAAATGATATACAACATTACAAATTAGTCCATTAAAACAATTAAAAGAATTATATTTCACAGAAAGTATTGTGTTTTTTATGCTTCACACCCTTCGACTGTTTACCACTTTTAGCAGACGATACATTTTGTCAATAATAAATAATGTCATCGTTCGGAAATTTCAATCTGTCCCTCCCGGATTTCCTCAGTTTAGACGTTTTAGACGAAACAAAGGAAAATTGCGACGGGTATGTTGATTTAAACATAGATACGTCAATGTTTGACGAGGAAATGGAAACACCTCAGCCTAAAATACAGATGCCAACTCCCTCAACCACTGACACCAAGATCATTTCTGAACATGTTCAATCTTTACCTGGCCGCGACGATGTTCAACAATTCATAAACGACCAAGAAAATAAAAACACTATGAAAAAAACATTGTCTGATATCAAGAAGTTGGATAAATTCATGGCAGAAAGAGGTGAGAAGAGAAAATTACACACCATTCCAATGGAAGAACTTGACCAGCACATTGCATCTTTCATTATGACTATACAAAAGCCTGATGGAGAATATTATGAACCCACTTCCATAAGGAACATGATTTCCAGCTTTGACAGAAAGCTTGGTCGACAGGGATATGCATACAGAATCATCTCTACTACAACAAATACTTTTAATCTGACAAGAGAAACCCTTAAGGTAAGTTAACCCTTTCCCCACATACAACAAATCTGCAGAAATTTTTCTTTTGCCACAATGTTTTCAAAAGTCATCTGCTGCAGAGGCCTCAGAAATCGTCTTTATGTGGGAAATGTTAAATCTTACAAAATAGTGTAAGAGGATTCCATTGAGTAACCACAATACTGCATAACTGGGTTACAATAATAATACAATTAATGTCCTTTTAGCTCTTTTTAACATACAAACAATTTGAAACATCTTTTCAGAAATATTACAAATCTCTTTAACCCTTTCCCACATACAACAAATATGCAGCCGACAACTTTGAAAACATGTCGACAAAAAATGATTAATTTCTGTATCTATGAAAGAATAACTATTGAATGGAGTTGAAAAGACAGTGGCAAACGGAGAAATTGCTCATTATAAGCAAGTTCTCCTTTTGTCACAATGTATTCAAAAGTCGTCTGCTATAGAGGTGTTAAAAAGCATTTGTATGCTGGAAAGGGTTAAAGAAATGTTAACTATTGACAAGAGCCAAAATAAACAACTTCTGATTATGCCACAATATTTTCCAAGATCTCTGCTGGAAATCTATCTGTAAGTGTGAAAATGCTATTAAAAGGATATATGATTTTAAAAGCGGAACCAATTTTCAAACTGTGACCCTGTACATACTAATTAAGAGTAATTTGCGTTGAAATCCTTTTAGGAAAAGAAAAATTGAAGCATTTGAATTGTTTTTTGATACCGAGTAGAAAAATAGAGAGATATCTTGTTTTGAGAAATTTCTAAATTTTTCTGCAATTATTATATTAGGCATCTGCATCAAAAGTGAGTTATCACAGTTTTATCTTGGAGACAGTTTAACCCTTTCCCTCATATAGACGCTTTCTGACGCCTCTGCAGCAGATGGCTTTTTGAAAACATAGTGACAAAAGAAGAAATTGCACAAAACGTGCATTTTTTCCTTTTTCCACTATGTTTTCCACTTTTAGTCATAGGTAATCCATCTAGTTATACAGATTTTCCATTTTTTGACAAAATATGTTCAAAGTCGTCTGCTGCAGATTTGTTGTATGAGGGAAAGGGTTAACATGTTTATTGATAGACTCTGATCATAATCATTTAATGATTACATACCCTGCAACAAATATTCCTGATTACTTTTGAATAAAACACTTTTTTATCTGCTGTATACTTATAAAAACTTAGAACTGTAGTCGCAAAAATCCACAGTATTAAATATGAATATATTTAGAGTTTATTTTCAATATTTTCTTTTCATTATTCCGGAGTGTAGGCCAAGCTAAAGTTGCTGAAGAAGAACGGTAAAGGAAACCGACCAAAAGAAGCTGAGGCTCTCTCTGATGATGACATAAATGTCTTGTATGAAAAAAAACTACTGGGGACATCAACACCTGCTTCATTGATTAACACACTTTGGTTAAATAACTGTCTTCATTTTGGAATGAGAGGCATAACAGAGCATTATGAGTTACGGTAAGCCTCCTTTGTCCTTTCTGTTGCACCAAACTACAAGTAATTCCGACCTGTTTGTAATAAACTGCTGGAAATGATCCGAAACTTCAATTTAAACTTGATATTGCCCAATAATGGAAAGATGACTGGCAGGCGAATGATGTAACATACTGGTTATCTGTCATCAAACATAGGTACCCGATGTATTCTGTATTAGCATATTCTGGTGGAGTAGAAATAGATTTGTAGTTCTATGGTTCTACCTGAAATTAGACAAAAAAGTACAAGTAAAATTGTGTATAAAAATTATTTTTTAATTTCATACATGCCAAAAATCTTCATTATCGAAATTTCTTGTCTGCTTTGAAAGTACCCATAAAACGTTGACAATTGAAAGTGTAATATTGGTCGAGACGTGTGGGAAGGGTAGCCAGTAATTTCGTAAATTTCTATGTAATCGTTCGTGAACTACCCATCATTCTGTTTCAGATAAATTCATATTAATCATATACAATGTATGAAATATCTTTATAAAATGTATTTCAGACATTCCGATAACATATTCAGGTTGTTTAAAAACTGTTATTAGAAAATTTAACCACTTTTAACTATTTAATTCGAGCATGATTTCCGAATTATGTTGGATTATCACACTTCAAACATGCAACAGAACAAAAATATTTGCAACAAATATGTAGTCCATATTTTATCAGATTGATCACTTTTTATTCCATAAAAGAAATATATGCACAGTGAATTGTTATACAGATCATTTATTAATGATGTATATTATTTCTACCAATCTATCTAAACCAGAATGGCTAAAAAAACAAACAGTTACGAAATGACTTGCATAAGGTTACAAAATAACTAAAAATATAGAGGTGACGAGATTACCGAATTACGAAATGACTTAAATGCATGGGAAGAGGATTTTTGTTATCAACTTTACCCTGTTTTTGTTTTCATCTGTATCAGGGTAAGGTTCAATAAAAAAAATCAATTATTCAACAAAAGTGTTGTTCACATTATCTCCATGATTCCAGGTGGGGAGATGTGGTTCTGACACATTATGGTGAAGAGGATTACTTATTGCTGAATGAAAGACAGACAAAAACTAGAACTGGGGAAAATACATCGGATGTGAGGAAAGCAAAACCCAAGATATACTCTTTACCAAATTCAGACAGAGACCCAATTGCAGCATATAAACTGTATGCCTCAAAGAGGCCATCAAATTTCAGCTCCCCGGATTCCCCCTTTTATTTAGCCCCAAGGACAGTGTCTGTTTCCTCAGATTCTGACCAGTGGTTTCTGTGGCAGAGAATTGGTGTGAGGAAATTATCTGCACTTATGAAAGACATGTGTGAAAAAGCAGGGCTAGCTGGAAAAAGACTAACCAATCACTCTGCCCGGAAACACCTGGTACAGAAACTGAGGGATAACAACGTTCCACCCACAGATATAATGCAAATAACAGGCCATAAAAATATTCAATCAGTCATGAATTATTCTACCATTTCCCACGCAAATCAAAAAAAATGTTCGAATATTTTAGCAAGAAACTTTACATGTAGCAAGCATGAAGAGGCTTACCAGGAAGGTGGAAAACGTCTGGATGTCAATCCCTGTCCTAGCAATTTAGAGAGCCTGAATAATGGCAATCCGCATCATAATGTCGTTGTTCCTTCTGTAGGCATTTCTACCCCACCCACTGTTCCTGCACATAACATTTCCAATCTGAACATGTCAACAACGAACAATACTGCAGTAACACCACTATTTTATGGAGCTGTTCTAAATATCGGCACATTAAATGTTTATTCATCTCAGTCACCGTTTAATCCAAATAATTGATCATCTTTCAAATTGAAAAATTGTCCCGAGTCTGGAGTGCTTTCCTTAACATGTTTGGGCTACCACGCTATATTGCGTCTTTCGAACTCGGATGAAGCGACGGTTGATATGGATGATATGTAGTTTATATGACAAGATTTTATTGTTTTAATTCATGTTTTAATTATATTTGTGTACAAAAAATATCAATAGCAAAGCTATTAAACTAGCAACATATGTAAAAGAACAGAACTATAGTGTTATTCTTTATTTATATATAGGTATGTCCTTTGGCTTTATGTATTAATACGCGCAACGCGTGATGTAATTTTGGAAAACCTAGAAATCCGTGTCACCTAAGATTGTGGCCCAGTAATTTTCGACGCACTGACTGAGAATTAAAAGAGGAGGTTACAAGATAAATAGAATATTACGTCGTTGACTTCCGATATCAACTTTATCTGACTCGGCTGTGAGAACTGATAATTGTCTCGCCAAGGCTCGACAATTATCAGTTCTCCCAACCTCGTCAGATAAAGTTGATATCGGAAGTCAAGGACGTAATATTCTCTATATACTGAACGTAATAGCGAGTTAAAATTACGACTTCTCTTTATTTTTATATGATGAATTAACCCCGATAGCAAATGCCGGGTGAAATAACTCTCCCGCATGAATCGATTATCAATCAATCATGAAAAAACTGTAGCTTTGCACGAATCTTATACTTGTCCTTAACTGGAAATTCTATTGTACAAAATACAGTATGAACATTGAATACATACGCAATTTGTTGTATAAACGAATAGAGGTGAATTATGCAATTTACTCCAAATACAATTTTTTCACCATGCAAATGATTTAAAATCAAACATTTATACATTCTAAATTAAATTTTGATTCTCAGATGTCATGAAATAATAAATTTAAAAAAACAATTTGTAGTCGGTCTCTTCAAGTTATATTATTTTATGAATTTGAATTTCTTTCTTAATTACTGATATAATGGACATTCTAAAATAAAATGAAACACATCTTCGATTGTGTTCAAACACACTTAAAATTTCCTATCATGTATTGCAATTTTGCATTGCGCCATCTCCAATAAAGGTGCCAAAAGTCTCGATCTAGTTAAAGCAATTATAAACTTATCGATGTGAATGTTATCAAAAAGTTGATGATTCATTAAAGTTTGGATGCAATGTTTGAATACAAACGTCATTTACTCTTTGTTTTAAACAAGATATATGAAAAGAAATATGCTGATATCACAAACGATTAATTAAAACGAAATTAGTTGAACAGATTAGTGGTTAGTATGTTTTTTTGCTCATTAATTATGATTATGATATAATTATAATCTCTACACAATGCGTCATACATTTTCCATATGTGTGTTGGTGTTGATTTGTATACATAAACTGATAAAGAGAAGACAAACTAGTGTATTGCATTAATGTCAGTTCGACCACAGTGTTTGACGCTGGTTGAAGGTTACATGCCCAAATTAATTTAACTATGTTCACCGTAAAATAACGTTCATTGTCAATAGTGCTTATTCAGAATTCATTCGGCACCTTTGCCATACCGGACAATATGGGCATTGTCCGAGTGTTTCCAACTATAACTATGGGTACCAGTCAAGCAAAGCGCGATTATATTTAAATTATGAGACCGAAAAAAGTCATAGAATTTACATCAGGGAAGCATGTGTGCAAATTAAACAGTTGTGTGTTCAGTTGGATAATTTTGTGTCCTTTTCTTTTACAGGTGCTGAACTCCAGATGGAGATCAATATTTTGAAATGTCGAAACTTCTACAAATATAAGTAATAAATAGTTCAAAACTATTTTGGCTGTAAATGTTGAAAAATTGTCAATTGAAATTCATGAAAATATACAATATTTAACTTACTGAGTATGTCTACCAAGTTCAAATGAAGCATAAACGATCAATATATAGATGTTTATGGTACTGGAAAATGAAATTATTACTCTAATTTTATCCCAGAATTATGATTCTAATATTTCGGGACAACTTTTGAAAAGTTTTGAAACTTTGACTTTATTATCTATTTTTTGCAGTTCAGCACCTTGAATATATACGATGTCAATAACTAACTTGATGCCCTCGAAATAATTGAAGTGTTTGCTATTTCTGCCAGTCTGTCTGTCTGTGGCTTGTAAGATGAATATATCAATACATGCGTTTTCATTTTACTTTATTTTTCACAAACCCAAGACTGCCGTACTCTTGCGGATCAAAGGACAATTTACCAAGATAAAGATCCCTAGTTTGGTTAAAATGCCATTCTTCTAAACAATCGTGGGCCATTGGCTCGTAGCCATAAATAATCTTATTTACAAACAGTTCTTTTCGTCTTGCTAAAAATGGCAAGTCACCTACACTGACGATGCAAATTCCACGTACTTGCTTCCCATGGCACTTGTAGTCTCCCCAATTTTTGTATCTTGCTAGAAATGGTTTCTCGAGATTTGAGTCACCACTGAAAGTTTCTGGTATACCTTAAATAAACAATTAAATAAATGAATAAATAATAACAATTTAAAAGCTACTTCTACCACCATAACTACTACAAAATATATTATAACTCTACGTACTACATCTACTACTTTTGTACTACTAAACTACTACTACTACTACAACAACAACTACAACAATTACAACTTCTACTACTTCTTATACTAATATCATAAATAATAATACTATAAGTACTAATACTTTTATTATTACTAATACTACTATTATTATACTAATACTGTTATCACAACTTATACGACTATCATTACTTATACAACTATAATTACTTATACTATCATCACTAAACGTAAAAGTATCTAAACATATACTACTATCAATACTTACACGAATAGCATTACAACACTTATTCTGCTATTACTTCGAGTTATACTTCTGACTGCTTATATGGAGTACACTTCTATTGTTTCTATTGATATCTTATTTATCTATAGCTATACTATATACTACTAAAATCTAAATAAACGGTAACTGCATTATACTATATATATTCGACTATTTTTTTGTTTGAACAACCTGAAAAACTATGCATTTAGAAACGCGTCGTCTTGGTTTTCGTTCTTTACTTATTCAGACTGAAATGTATCACGTGCAATATCAACTCGATTATATAGCAATTGTTACGATGCGCAAATAATCGCTAATAGTTATTTCGATACAGTCCCTTGACATTAATCACCTGCAATATCAACTCGGTTGTAAAGCATTTGTTTTCATGGACAAATAATCATTTATATTTGCTTCGATTCACTCCAGTGACGTTAAACGTTGTGTATGTGCAACTAGAAGTTGACACAGGATAGAAACATCACAAAGTACTTGGTATGGCAAACATCATAATGTCTGCATACTTGCGACAGGAATTGGGAAACGGGCAGTTGTCCTTTCTTTTTCAAAGTCAAATTTCAACAATTAATAATCTAGATAGATGTTGTCAACAAACTGGTATCGCCCGCTATCAACAATGTTCAAGCTGTTCATCCATACATGGCCAGTAACCTCACCGGAACCAATCTGCAGATACTGCTTACATGTTTTTGAAATTACGTTGAGGATATAAAATGTTTTATGTTTATTTATCATTATTTTCCATGCGTCATAATAGACGAATGCTAAATATTTAGTGGTCATGCAACATACACGAATTGAACATAATCATCGTCTAGACAATCATTTTTTGAATCAACATTTATGGCCATAGTATACTGTATGAAATTAATTTACAAATATATGGCGTTTTTTCGTAGAAAGGTAGCACCTTTAAATATAAATTAGCAAGTGCTGCATTTCTGAATGTAGTAAATATATGAATGAATGCGCGGCGAATTAGCTCGGCGACATCCGTATGACATCGGTTTCCATGCTCAGTATATTGGCTCGGCAATGTTCAATCGGTCAATACATGGGCAAGCCCTCGAACAATATAGATTTCTAACGAGTTTATACGGAAATCGACGAGCCTATTCGGGATGTTCTACCTGCAGTTCTTAAATGATTATATAGCGATTGCATTTAAACAAGCATAGATTCTGAGAAACAGCACATAAACGATTTATTTACAAAGTATATTTAAATCGTATTTTATAGGATTTTGAGCTTCATTGAGATTCAATCCTTTAATGGATTGTGTTAAACTTCCTCTTTATATTAATTAATCAATACGTGAATTATAAATTGTAAATAACATAGAACTGATTTAATTGCTTTCAGATTTGGGGTACATTTTTGTTTTTAAATATTTTCATGAAAAAGTATGTTGAAAGATTAATCGATATGAGCCTGTATCGGTTTTAGAGTTGCTTTATGTCTTTATATTGAAAATCAACCGATACAAAGATTGACTTCTTTACTTTAAACATATTTCATTGCCCACAAAACATATATACAGAATAAACTTTAGACTTACAAATATACATGTTAAAGGCAAACGGGTCTGGCCACAAGTTCTCACAACTTAGATACGGCCATCCCCTTTGATAATTAGAAATATTCACTAAATGTTGTTAGTAGATTCTTAAACAGAATGTGTACTTTCTACTTTCCATGTAGTAACACACCTTACTGAAATTTACCGCAACAATTAAAAACTTTTATCATATCACAAAACGGGAGATAACCGAGGGTTATAAGTGTGCTAAAAATGTTAATTATGTAACACTAAATACAACAAAACATATTCAACCAATAACGAATTCGTTTAATAAATCATCATAATATGTAGTTAAGTTATTAAACTTAATTGCAAGAGTTTATTTATTTTTGATGTTTCTTAAAACTTACTAACGTAAATGGCAAATGTCCTTGTTACATATTAGAGGTTGTTTGTATATGTTGTGCGACATTTTGAAAATGAAAATGCTTCTATCTTGAATACATATAAAAATGAAAGACTATAAACATTGTAGTAATTGCTGCCCTCCTTGGCGATCAGGGTTGCGGGGTTAGCATTACGACTGACTGGCTGGTGTCAGGATAAATGCACCAGTAGTACTGGTTACTGGTTACGCCGTGAAATAACTACAACAATTTTGAAGGCGGCGTAAAACACCAAACAATCAATTAATCAAACTTGAAACCAACTTCTGCGGATGAATAGTATTCCAAGTTTCAAAGTCTCTGCTTCGATTGGGGTCTAGGGAGGAAGTGAACATTTAATTAATCTTGACATTTCTCAAACGGACGATTTCGAAATTAATAAAACAAAACCCTGCCTTGCAAGGCTTTAAAGATGATAATACACTGCTCTCTAAGATACCAACTAATGAGCACTGTTCGACAATAACTTGTTTGATGTTTTCAGGAAGAACTGCTCATCTACAGTACCTTTGTAGGAACCAGGCGCCTTTAACTGCGGATTATGTTGAAGACTGCTAAAAAACACTTCGTCTGGATGATCCACATTTCTGCTCCATTCGTAAAGGTCCTTTGCTCTTTGGTCATGTAGGGCAAATTCAACGAACCCACGACTCGCGACAATGTGTATAGCACCTTTAACAGCTGTTATATTATGTGGCGGCGTACCAGCCTTTTGCCATCGCGATGGGTTAGATCTGTAAAAAGAATTGTGATTTCATTTTAAAGAAGGTCCCAAAAAAAGATGTGTATTTCCAACCCTATGTCCGTGGTACTTTAAATAATACTTTACCCAGACGCGTCTTTGAAAACTTATCAAGAACGATACTGCAAGATTGCATTTGGACAAAGATTTACCGATCATAAAAGCGCCTCCCTAAAACAATTGATAATAGCACTTTTTTATTTTCGAATATTTGAATAATATAGGAGTTTTAAATAAAAATACATATTATCCACATAATGGGTGTCTACCGATGTACTCATATTTCCCTTAATTGTGCTTACCGAGAGCTCATTAAGGAGCTCCGCGCGCGCATTTAAGAGCTCCGGGAGCTCATTTTGGAGAAGTAAAGCGCTTCTAAAATAAATGAATTTAGTTTTCTTATGAGCTTTTGGGGGACACACAAACAAATAAATTTGTTTTGGCCTTTATGAAAACCCAATGAGAGACATTAGTAACTTACCTAGGAAACGCCGTGATATCACTGAATTCTCGTTAGTAAGAGACGCGTCTTTGAAAACTTATCAAGAACGATACTGCAAGATTGCATTTGGACATGGATTTACCGATCATAAAAGCCTCCCTAAAATAATTGATAATAGCACTGTTTTATTTTCGAATATTTGAATAATATAGGAGTTAAACACATACTATACACAGAATGGGTGTCTATCGATATACTCATATTTCCCTTAATTGTGCTCACCGAGAGCTCATTAAGGAGCTCCGCGTGCGCATTTAAGAGCTCCGGGAGCTCATTTTGGAGAAGTAAAGCGCTTCTAAAATAAATTAGTTTTCTAATGAGCTTTGTGGGGACACACACAAAGAAATTTGTTTTGGCCTTAATGAAAACCCAACGAGAGACATTAGTAACTTACCCAGGAAACGCCGTGATATCACTGAATAATCGTTAGTAAGATGGTTCGAGAAATTCAAGTTGCTAGTCAAGTGCTTATCCTAATTTCTTAGAACGCAATAACAATGGATATAAAATGTTTTTAAAAAACAAAACTGTGACGACAAACTATCTGATTTACGGATTATATATCGTACAATACTTTTCGTTAAAAAAGACCGCCTTTACCCTATACGTTTTTGTCAAATCAAGACGCGTATATCGCCTTATGTTCATACAAAGGGTAAACATGTATGTGGGACAACTGTATATGAGCTTAATCCTTTCCTGCATACACGGACATATCTATAAGTATTGAAAGCATTGCTCCAATAAGCAGTTCATGCGTTTGTCCCTGATTGTTCAATGCAGTCTGTAGCATATGCGTCAAAATGCGTCTTCAAACGTGTAAATCATTTACTTGATAGTAACGAAAGATTGAAATAATTTGAGAAATCGAGCAATTGTTTAGAAAATGTAATTTCTACTTAATATGCTATTTCGCCTTTTTCTACAATGTTTTCAACACAAGTCAATACTTTCATTAAATCGGAGTATCAATATGTTTGCCTAATTATTTTCAAAGTCAACTGCCGTATAGTTGGTCTATGTGATAAACAAACTGAAAACATATAATAGTATGACTGAGGTCTACCATTAAGATTATAGCTTACATTGCCAACGAGTGTTTTATTGGAAGCATGTAACGACGTTTTAAACAATTTTTCGTCATATCACGATGGTGTGGGTATGACGTCACGTAATTTCTCAATGTGATTATACGTGCTCTCTAGTTGATGATTCAGGGTCGTGTGATGATAATCACTCAGGGTTTCGTGATGACGGCAACAACCAATTAAAAAAACACTTGAGTCATTTCATGAAAGACCCCAAAGTGGCGTACCTGTAGTTATAACCCTGAGACAAAGATGAAAACATTATGCATAAAGACTGAGAAAACTGTACTTTTTGACAAATATTTTCAAAAGTCCCATATATCAGAAATTTCAATATTGTGTGTCTATATAAGGGAAATTAGTCCAATTATGTAGGATGAATAGAAATTCCCTATATCATTCTTTAAACTGTTTACCTGATACGCTGCATTAAATTACTCAAGGAAAGACACAGAAATGTTAAAAGGATTTTGAGTTAAAATTGTTGACGCATATGAAAACACTGTGGAGAAAACTGTACTTTTTGACAAATATTTTCAAAAGTCCCATATATCAGATATTTCAATATTGTGTGTCTATATAAGGGAAATTAGTCCAATTATGTAGGATGAATAGAAATTCCCTATATCATTCTTTAAACTGTTTACCTGATACGCTGCATTAAATTACTCAAGGAAAGACACAGAAATGTTAAAAGGATTTTGAGTTAAAATTGTTGACGCATATAAAAACACTGTGGAGAAAAGGACCACTTGCTCTTGATCAGCAATTTCTCCTTTTGCCACAATGTTTACAATTCTATTCATTGGTTAAACTTTGGCTTTCCCTTTTTTACCTCAACATTGTCAATGTCATCTGCTGCAGGTGTGATGTATGTTGGAAAGGGGTAAGTTTAGCCCCTTGCCTGATGTAAATGACTTGATGTCTGTGACTAATCTGATTACATTGTCGGAATGGTATAATTGCTCCAAAATAAACAATATCTTACTATCCAACACTATCTTTACTTTGAACCCCTATCTCCTTTACTGGTTTTTAATTTAATGAAACAGCATCAGTTTATTTGTTAATAACTACACGTGTCAACAACCGATTATGTATACATGTATATGAAATATGTCTTTTGACAATATGGATAGTGGAGGCTATGATCAGATCCTGAAAATGAACAGCATTGAGTCATCATTGTTAACTCACTTCAAGTTCCTTTTTCGGATTGTTATTGCTCAATTATAAAAGCTTTTGAAACTGGTACAGGGAGTAAATAACTGTTTGAATAAAATGTTTTCACTAGTAGCCTGGATACTAATGTGATAAATGTATTTGTAAAACAACTCTGATGATACCCCAGAACATAATGGTTTCATGTATAAATTGTTAAGTTTAGTTGCTTCTTTCAAAACAGTTTCTGCTCGGATTCGAACACAGAACTGAGAACTCTTGTTAGACCAGGTGTTTTACCATTAAACTACAGTTTGGGTTTTAACTTTTAGGCGTTTAGGTTCAGTTTATGAAAATATGTGTAATTTCATTACCAGTTTGTAAAAAAAGGTAAAAGAATTTATTTGATACAATCAGAAATGTAGAGTACAATGCTAGATTCCTGATTCAATGTATACTAGTTTTTACCATTTTTAATGTATAGATTTGACAATTTCACACAGAAAAATGGAATTCACAATATATTACACAGAAAACAAATACATTTCAGTTATATCAGAGGACAAAACACTATGTTATGTCCCTGGGTGACTTATTACTGACATTGATACTATAGCCTTTTCTGTTGAAAAACAGACCACTGATTCTAGTCTTACTTTCATATTTTGACAAAGACTAGGTCATAGACATAACTGCTTTCCCTGTTAAACTGTACAATGTAACAAAACATATTTTGAAATTGGCTGTAATTTTGTTTGCTTTATTTACTGAAATATATAGATAAAAATCTTGAGATCAATGAAACTGGACAGTTGGGTATATGATATTTTAGCTGTTTTCTTTAATTGGGGCAACTTTTGGCAGGACGGCTTCGGCTTCAAATGACAACCGTCAAAGGTACGGAATATACCGGATACGAATCGACTGGGGTACGAAGTTACTGTATTCCATACCATGACGTCACATTCGGATTCGTTTACATCCGGTTAGTTTGGAAAACATTATTTTAAAATAAGAAACGAATGTAATTACACACACGTTATCACATATCAGATTCCTTGTTTTCATTCCTTTATCGATTAGGTCTTGTCTTATTTCATTATTCCCTCTAGAAGTATGTTTTGTTTTGTAAATTACTTTTCACCCAATCAAAACTTGGGAAATTATTTGTCTGCGCCTGAAACCGGAAATATACCGGTTATGAAATAACTTGGTTACAAAGATACTGATACAGTCCAGTAAAACCGGAAACAAAATGGCCGAAAAAAGTATTATGGTGTTTGAGATTTGAGATGTGAAAAACAGTAAGATTGTACTGAATTCGCGTTTTTTGATCTCTTATGATTTCTTCTTACGGGTAACCTAAAGGCGTGCTTAGCTCGAGCCTTCGAGTGGAGCTTTCACATGTATAATAATTTAAGTTGTTCTTAAGTATATTAAATAAACAGACTTCTTTTTCAAAAAGTTAGCCAATCAGAGACCAAGCTAATAACACACGTAATTGTTTTGGTTCTATATGTAAGTAAAAAATCGATCTTGTGAACTCTGATGATAGGAGTATTTTTGTGGATGAGATGGCCGAGGATTTTTTATTTCTTTTGATAGAGATAGATATTTGTGTTAAACATACGTCTGTTGCCGATTTGTTGTATCGGGTACGGTGTTTAAAATATAATAAAAATGTTAAAATAGAAAATACATTATCTAACAAAACTATGTAAATTATTAGTAACAGGCTTCTCACTACCATTTTCAAGATGAAAAATCACATACTCAGGGAAAGGAACAAGTGGAAGTTTAGATCAGCCTGTAAATGTTCTCATCCGAATTAACTAATGGCGAAATAATCTGTTACCAAGCGTATGTATGAAATATGCAAGCTAACCCGGTACAACGTGAAATGTACCTTCCAATTGGACGAAGTTAGTCCTTGATAATTCAGTGTTAGAAAAGAAAGTAATGTATTAAATATCCAATTTTTGATTTGCAAAACATAGATAAATATGGAATAAATTATTTAATCCATTATACTGATTTGGATCAACACTTCTCACAAATGTCCAACTTGGACCTTTTCCCATGGACGCTTTCAAATTCAAAATGATAATCCTTTAATAAAATCATGTTGTAAGCGTTATCCCGTTCAGGGAACGTTGAGAGACAATATAGGTGTTGTGCTCACCTGTTTTGATATATGAATTGTCTGAATGTATTCAAGATTCCTCGTGTACGATCTTGGTCTAGTAAAAATGTGACCATTTTGTTATAATAATTTATAAATAATAAGTATTACACAAAGTATTAGTTACAGTTCATTGCTGGAAAAAATTAAACATTTTATCTAGCTGGAATGATATTTGTGTTCCATACTTCTAAACAAATAAAACAAACCGACAAAAGGAAGAGTAGTTTTGACAAAGATTAAAATAACAGTTTTCTGGTGCCAATGCATCATTTATCGTTTAAAAGAAAAGCATTGTAAGCATAATACCTTTTGATTGTCCCTTCGATATCATTCGAACCATTGTATGCTTTCAATATTTGCACAAGTTCATAGTTGGCCTTTAGCGGAAATTCTTGACCTGTTAGATTGATAAAGTATTTCCATGTTTTGCTCCTTTTAAACAGCTCTGACATGCAGTGTACATCAGGTTCCAGAACGGTCATTCCTCCCCATCTTACGTCAAATCTTACTGGACTCATAAAAACGTTGTCAAAGCAGCCAGCAATGGCCTCCAAAGCACTGTATATTCTAGGATCAGTCTTATTATCTACATGTATACAATACACGTTTTGAGGTCTGTATATTGCTCGTAAAAGTCGCTCACTCTGTTCAACTGCTGTGTATACAAGAATGCTATAAGCAATCGGAAAATGTTCTTCGACTTCAGTAAGTGAATCCGTTATATATCCTCGGTCTTGTATAAGCTTTGAACAGTTCTTTGCTTTTTGAATTATATCATCTGCAGTGAACGTATTCTCTTTCAATCGCGTCAAATGTTTGGCCCCCATACTTTCCGTTACATTACCTCTGATGATGGCGTTACAATTACAGGCATTTACCCTACGATTTTCTTTGAAATATTTCTCCCCTGTAAATTTTACTTTACTTAACATCCGGTCTTTAACAAGGTGTGGCTTCAGTTTATTTATCAAATCCGACGATAAGCCTTCTAGTTGTACTGAAAATGTCTGTCTTTGGTCGATATTAGCCACCGGCTCATCTCGTTTCCGATAAAATCCATTCAATTTCCAATCTGAGTCGACCAAACTGTAGGACTCCACGACGAAAGTCTTCTCATATGTATGATTATACTGACCACTACCCCGGTCAGTCTCGTAGTCTATGGGTGTTGGTACGAGCCTCATGGTCGATGTTTTATATTCAGAAACATAAATCACGATCTTAATTGTGATTAACGCAATCAAACTAATGAGGAGACATTTTGTGGTAAACCTTTTCATTTTTCTAATTTTTCCCTTCTCATGCGCTTAGATGTATGACCTGAAATAATAACGACATCGAATTTGTTCTCTGATATGGCGTTTTATGATCTATAAACTTGAACCCATGTACCCACATGAAGACGCATTTTGGCGCATTAGCAGCAGAAGACATTTGAAATTATTATTACAAAATGATAGATTGTTGATAGTAAACTCAATTAAAAAAAATATCATCAATTACAGTGATTTTTAAAATGTTCTCAGATTCTTGACATGCTAAGAACATAAACAGGCTTCTGAATATTGGAAGGTATAATTTTAAAACATTTCTAGATATCATTTTGGAAAAGATAAAAATGCTTATATGTTGTATATTTGTATATTTCTCCTTTTCCTATGATGTTTCTGTAATAACCTGATAACTAGGCCAGATATAGAGATAACGAGAGAGAGAGAGAGAGAGAGAGAGAGAGAGAGAGAGAGAGAGAGAGAGAGAGAGAGAGAGAGAGAGAGAGAGAGAGAGAGAGAGAGAGAGAGAGAGAGAGAGAGAGAGAGAGAGAGGTAGAGTTGGAGTGAGAGAAAGAGAGTGGGAGGGAGAGGGAGAGACACATACAGACAGACAGACAGACAGATGAACGGACAGACGGACGTCCCTACATTTCACCCCTTGGGTGGTATATCCATTTTGTTCAAACAAAAGAATGACCTCTTAAGTAACAATAGATTTTAAGTGGTTACGGAATGAATAAATTGATTATTATGTCTTAGGCCTCACCTCTAACAACATAGTCGAGCCCCGTTAGCTTAGTCGGTAGCGACGTGAGCTGTCAATCCAGGTGTTGTGAGTTTAAACACTAAAACGGCCAACATTCTTTCTGACGTTTGAAAAAAGTCACTGTGATAGGCGTCATTTGTCTTTCAAAAATGGAGAGAGAGAGAGAGAGAGAGAGAGAGAGAGAGAGAGAGAGAAGAGAGAGAGAGAGAGAGAGGAGAGAGAGAGAGAGAGAGAGAGAGACAGACAGAGACAGAGACAGACAGACAGACAGACAGACATACAGACAGACAGACAGACAGACAGACAGACAGACAGACAGACAGACAGACAGACAGACAGACAGACAGACAGACATACAGAGAGACACACATATAGAGAGACAGAGACAGAGAGAGACAGAGACAGAGAGATAGGAGAGAAAGAGAGAGTGAGAGAGAGAGAGACAGAGAGAGAGAGAGAGGGGGGGGGGGAGATAGAGAGGGAGAGCAGAGAGAGAAAGAGAGGAGACAGACAGACAGACAGACAGACAGACAGGAGAAGGACATCCTACATTTTCCTAATGTTTAAGAATTCCATTAGTTTAAAATACGAGGGTTGTACATGTACACTTAGATCAGTACATTAAATTTTGATGATACTTACAAATGAGAAGTGTAAATTGATGAACACAACGCCCGTAATTATCTAATTTCCGAATAGCGGCTTAAATACTTATGAAAACATAAACAATCCATCAGGTAAAATATAAATTGAAACGAGGTTGGTAAAGAAGTTGTACAAGTTGCAAAACACAGTCACCAATGATACCTAAGGATGACGCATCGAATAATAAAAAAATTCCCTCGCCGTTCAGAGTTACCTATTTGGCGAGCAAAACAATCAAGTTTATCCGCATTCCGTCCATAAACAATTCTTTTGATGCGCGGTGGGATTACGCACCGGGCTATATAATGTTACTTTCGACTGTACACCATGGTTGAACATGAGAAGAGAAGTTTTTATTACGATAAACTAAATGTAAATGCCTATTCACTGACTTGTGTCTGTCTTCTTTTTCACTGGCTGGTTCATGTACTTTTCTGCATTATTCACTGACTGATGTATGTCTGCAATATTTAATGACTTATGTTTGTCAGAGGTTTTCACTGACTGGTGTCTAACTTATTATTTACTGGCTGGTACATGTATATGTATGCATTATTCACTATCTGGTGTTTGTCTACAGTACTCACAGACTAGTGTTTGTCTGCAGTTTTCGTTGACTGGTATTTGTCTTTGTAATTTACCGACTGGTTTTGTCTGCAGTATTCACTGACTTGCATTTATCTCACTGACTAGTATTTGTCTGCATGCCGAACCCCGGTAGCTCAGTCGGTAGCGACGCGGGCTGTCAATCCAGGGGTTGTGAGTCCGAATCCCAGCTCGGCCAACCTTCTTTCCGACGATTGACAAAAGTCAATGCGACATGCGTCGTTCGTCTTCCACCAATAGGCTAAGTCTACGTGGAAAAGCAGCCAGTTGCTTGGGAAGATTGTTGTGTGGAGTACTGGTGTGAGAAAACCAGGAAATGCATGAGTAGGTGAACTGGCCGCCGTGAAATAACTGAGAAATTGTTAAAAACGGCGTTAAACCCTATCAATCAATCAATCAATCAATCAATCAATCAATCAATCAATCAATTTGTCTGCATATTTCGTTGACTTGTATTTGTGTGTGTAATTAACCGACTGATATCGTCTGCAGTATTTACTGACTGGTGTTTATCTGCGGTATTCATAGACTAGAGTTTTTCTGCAGTATTCACATACTAGTGTTTTGTCTGCAGTATTTACATACTGATGTTTGTATGCAGTATTTACATACTGATGTGTGTCTGCAGTATTCACTGACTGGTATTTGTCTGAAGTATTCAAAGACTAGTGTTTATCTGCAGTATTCACACACTAGGGTTGTGTCTGTAGTATTCAGAGACTGATGTGTATCTTCAAATGTTAGTGACTGGTGTTTATCTGTAGTATTCATTGACTGGTGTTTGTCTGCAATAATGCCTGAATGGTGTTTTGTATGCATTATTCATTGACTGCTATTTGTCAGTAATATTTTCTGACTGGTATTTGTCTGCAGTATTTACTGACTGATGCTTGTGTATAGTATTCGCTGATTGTTGTTTGTCTACAATATTCACTGAATAGTGCTTGTCTACAGTATTCACTGATTAGTGCTTGTCTACAGTATTCATTGACTGGTATTCGTCAGCAATTTTCACTGAATTATTTTTGTCTGCAGTATTCACTGATTGGTGCTTGCCTACAATATTCACTGCCTAGTGCTTGTCGGCATTATCCGCTTACTGGTGCTTGTGTTCAGTATTCACTGACCGGTGTTTGTCTGCAGTATTTTCTTACTAGCATAGTCTTGCAGTATTCCATAACTGGTGATTTCTGTAGTATTCACTGACTAATGTTTGTCTGACGTACTCACAGACCGTGGCTTGTCTGCACTATTCACTGATTAGTATTTGTCAATCGCATGCACTGACTGGTGTTTACCTGCAGTATTTACCGACTGGTGTTTTGTCTTAAGTATTCACCAACTGGTATGTCTCTGTAGTATCTACTGAATTATATATCTGCAGTAATCACTGATTTGTGTTTCTATTGCAGTTTTCACTGTTTAGAATGTGTATGCAGTATTCACTGTTTATAATGTGTATGCAGTATTCACTGTTTAGAATGTGTATGCAGAATTCACTGTTTAGAATGTGTATGCAGTATTCACTGTTTAGAATTTGTATACAGTATTCACTGACTGGTATTGTCTGCAGTTTTCACTGACTGGTGTTTGTCTACTGCAGTTTTCACTGACTGGTGCTTGTCTGCAGTATTCACTGATGGATGTTTGTCTGCAGTATTCATTACTTTGTGTTTGCCTGCAGTATTCACAAAACATGTACTGTATTATGATCTATGTACCGCTCTCACGCTTTAAAATGTACACTTTCTTTGAAACAGACAACTTTTCATACCTATTAGAGAACATATAGAAAATGCTGAAAGCAAGGTTTTGTCTCAAAGATGTGTCCAACTATGCATTGCATACAGTGTATATGAGTCTTGTCTTCCATGTATACTAATATTCGTAGATACTTTTCAAAGCAGACGACTTTAACTCTTTCCAACATCCACTAGTTCTACAGCAGACGACCTTGGAAACTTCGTGGCAAAAACATTGAAAAATCTTTTAAAAGTAATTATAATTATTAAATAGAGTTGAAAACGTTGTGGCAATAGGGGAAATTCCTCATTATGAGCAATTGCTTCTTTGAGGTCAATGTTTCAAATACGTCTGCTGCAGAGGCGTCAGAAAGCGTCCGTTATTGGGAAATGGTTAACAACTTTACATCTGGATAAGAACTAGGGACAATAACTATCTTGACCAACTGTTGATGCCTCCGTCCTGTTTACTAAAGAAAAACTCATGTTGAAGGTGTTGGAAGATAGTAAAAATTGACCTGAAATTAAGACCTTTGGATCACTGATGTTGGCGTACTTTTTACGAAATTCTGTCTCCCATAAATGTCGGTGTTCGCGTGTTTCAGTTCATGTGTATTGTTCAAAGTCTATTTTACGTTCTACTGAAAAGCATAGAAACATATAATTGATTGAAATACTATATATTCATACAATACTCCGTTTTACAGTTGCTCACCTGTATTGGACCGAATTGGAACTTTTTCTCAGTTGTATAGAAGATCGCCAGCGAATGATATTAGCCATTCCACGAGAAAACCAACATTGTGGACTCTGCGAAAAGTATCGACCCAGATCAGCCTAAGCATGCCGTGCAGGCTACCCCGAACAGACATTTTCGCCTCCTGTGGATTTTCTGTTTCATGAATCATTACTCTATACCTCTATCACCGATAAAGTCGATAGTGTTGGTTTTCTCGTGGAACGGCTCATATTGAGTCAAGTCAGACGGTCCGAATTGCATTTACGTACAGTTAAGACTCTGGTGCGGAATCGTGTAGCTTACAATTCAACCGGCACAGACCATCTTCATTCCTACAGTAGATCATGAGCCACGTCAGATGGGCATAATTGCATTTACGTACTGTTAAGAGTTTGGTGCGATATCGTGCAGGCTACCCCGAACAGACATTTTCGCCTCCTGTGGATTTTCTGTTTCATGAATCATTACTCTATACCTCTATCACCGATAAAGTCGATAGTGTTGATTTTCTCGTGGAACGGCTCATATTGAGTCAAGTCAGACGGTCCGAATTGCATTTACGTACAGTTAAGACTCTGGTGCGGAATCGTGTAGCTTACAATTCAACCGGCACAGACCATCTTCATTCCTACAGTAGATCCTGAGCCACGTCAGATGGGCATAATTGCATTTACGTACTGTTAAGAGTTTGGTGCGATATCGTGTTTACTACAAGCAGGGACGTGTATATATTGGCCCTGCTACAAGTCAACCGGAATAGAGTTTCTCCATTCCCATAACTTACGTCATCAGAGGATCAAATTGCGTCGCACCTGGAGAGTTGGTGTCAATTTCATATGCATGCAGAGAAGAATATAGTACACACAGGGTTTACCTGTAAAATAAAATTTGAAGGTTTAATTATCCTGGCTTGTCATTTGAAAATCAGAATAAATCTGAATAGGAAATCTTAACACATACCAGGTCCAATCTCTATATCTGCACTTTGCGTTACAAACAGAAGTACATGGCAGCGAAAATTGCACCTGCTACGAAAACTACACTGTATTTGTGGACACTGGACAGAAGGTTAGCCTGTCTACTTATTGTCTACTGTTTACTTATTCAAAAACCTGTTACTTTTGCGGCCGTATCCATGAAAAGAAGCTTTTTTCTCTCCCAAATATCATTCAAATTGTATATGTTAATGTTGACAACAGCAAACGGGATGTTCTAGTTGTTATAGATACTGACAGAGACATATTGGAACATATTTGTTCACCTGTTACTTATTCAAAAATCTGTTACTTATTTATTACTTTATTGGCCTTTTTAGAAGCCTTTGCTATCACAAATATAATTCGAATTGCATATGTTGATGTGCAACCATAATTGTGATGTTGTTGTTGAAGATGTTGACGTAGATCTATAAGTACCTTTTAAATAACCTGTTACTTATTCCAAAAATCTGTTACTTATTCGGTCGTTTTCAAAGAAGCCTTTGCTATCCAGAATATCATTCAAACTGCATATTCATAAACCTGCTACTTATTCGTAACTCATTCGACGGTTATCAAGATATGAGCGTTTGATATTCATATTTGTTATTGAAATTCCATATGTTGATGTTGCCAACCACAATTTTGATGTTGTTATTGATGTAGATTCTCACAGAGGGGTCCAGACGTTTCGTAACCTCTCCGTTTCGTAATAGGATAAACATGGCCGTTTGGTAACCGAACCGTTTCGTACTCGGAACATGTTTATCGCCGGTTCGTACCCGAAAATAAATTGGTTGTTTCGTACCCGAAAATATATGGGCTGTTTCGTACCCAAAAGAGTTTTGGGCGTTTTGTAACCTATATCTTATTGAGCTCCTAATACTGCTCAATATAATTTGCAACAGTGCAATATCTTTGAAAGTCTAGTAGGTGCTATCTTGAACAAGTCTTTTTGTTTAGACGAAGAAAAGATTGTCAGTCGAAAAGGTAACCTGATAAAATATGGGACGCACTCATTCCTCAAATCTGCTTAAAGCATTTTAACCCTTTCGTTTCGTAACCTATATCTTATTGAGCTCCTAATACGTGTGAAAGCGTTATAGGTAACCCGTACGAACACATCATAAGAGATCAAAAAACGAGAATTCAGTACAATCTTACTGTTTTTTCACATATCAAATCTAAACCCCATAGGACTTTTATTCGGCCATTTTGCTTCTGGTTTTACTGGACTTTTTTCATTACCTGGCGATGTTTCCGTCTTAGGGTTTATTATTTGCTTTGTGATTTCTATTGTATCAAAAGTGCTGTCCATTGCTAGGTTGTGAGTTTGGGATGTAGATTGACGTTGATCTAAATCAAGGCATTCTAGTATATGCTTTTCAGAATGTCCTTCAATGATATTATGATTTGGTTTGTATACCTGTTTGAAATGCTGGGCAAAAGCGTTAGGTCAATTTTCACTGATCGCACAGTAATGTAAAATTTATAAATGCATTTTCCCTTGGTTACACAATTCAACTAAAACTTTCCTACTCAATCTTTAACATGATAAAACGACAGGATAGATACAGATTTATCCATAAATGTACGTTTTAACTCTTTCAGGGGCGTCTTTCCAAAGAGCTAATGGACTAGTCCATGTTCAAGATCGGGCGACTCAATTTTTCTTGTTTTAAGAGATTTGGAATATTTTGATAACTCAATGCTGTTTTCATGTGAGACAGCTCATTACGAGCTGACTAACCCAGTTCTGTGTTGTTCGCAAAAACTTCCTTATTGCCATTTGCACTGAAAGAGTTAAAACATCTAAAACCTTTTGAATTCATAAACATTTTAAATCAAAATGATAAATTGTATGCATCTTTAGAAAATTTGATTTATTCATAGCATGGTGAATTCCATCCTCGGTACCCAGGCTATTCATAAAATACATGATACCCTGGGCAAATTGGCTAGCGAAATTTCGTAAAGCATGCGCCACGATTTCCTCCGTTACAACACTGTAATTTTAGTATCGCAAAAGGTTTGTATCATGCAGGCAATCAAAAGGCTGCATTTCACCTAATAAATTATTCATGAGTACGAGATTTGTACAGCCAATTTGCCCAGGGTATCATATATTTTATGAATAGCCTGGGTACCGAGGATGGGTGAATTCATCACTAAAGAATAATTTAAAACCATTGTTCATCATGCAATGAGCAGATTACGTGACGTATAACACTGGTATGATAAACCTTTTTTTTACATGTCTACTGGTATGATAAACTTTTATCTTTATCAGTCTACTTATTTTTAGAAATGACGTAATCGCTGGAACTTCTTTTCTGAAATATAAATGCCGTTCCACCAGAAAACCAACTGTTTTGACTGAAAACAGTTATCGACTTGGATCACCCTAAGCATGCCGCGTAGGCTATCCCGGACAGACACGTTTCGACTCCTTTGGTTTTTCTGTTTCGGTCGGAACTCTTTAGCTTCCGTATGATGTGTGTACACAATGTAATTCGGCGCGTATTTGTGCACGCGCGTGACGTCATTTATGAATGAGCATTTGTTATTGTAAATGCTATTTCTTAAAACTAGTAAGAATGAGTGTACCTGAAAACATTAGTTTACATGCAAGATAAATAGAATATTACGTCCCTGACTTTCGACATAAACTTTATCAGACTCGGCTGTGAGAAAAGGATAATTGTCTCGCCAAAGGCTCGACAATTATCAATTCTCCAAACCTCGTCAAATAAAGATCATATCTTACGTCAGGGACATAATATTCTCTATTTATCATTTAAATCATCCAATATCTAGGTTTTTTTGCAAACACATTTCACTGAAAAGAAACTCTTTTCCCTAAAACACAAGTTAAATATGTTGGACTATGTATACACATACCTAAGAAATGAATGGTCACTAGAAAATTAAATCCACAAGAAAAAGGATGGATGGATTTACTGATATGTCGAGTTTAAACCCGTTTGATAACATCTTGCATAACTGCAGTTAGCATTCTCCACTTGAACACAATTAGAAAAAGAGACATGGTAAGATGAGATAAGAAACTTGTATATATTATGGTTCCCTTTGTGAACCTTTATACACGAATGAAAAGAGTTATTTATGATTATACAATGATACTCTGAATAACCATTTCCCACCTGAAGACACAATTTGGTGTTACACGTAACCGCATCAGACGACATTTGAAAGGTAAAATTTCTCATAATGAGAACTTTCTCCATTTGCTACAATATTTTCAAATCTTATTTCCTATTAGATGATTATGCTTTTATTTAAAATCATTTTTAATGTTTTTGCCAAGATGATTTTGAATTTGTCTGCTGCAGAATAAAATTAATGTAAGTGAGAAACAGACAAAAAGAACTTTGAAAGTGTGTTGAAATCAGATATCGTATATAATTATGAAATTTGAAATGTTTTATTGTAGTGAAACTCACATAGCGACCATAACGGGCCGTGCTGTACGAACATCAGTGTACATAATGACTAAATATTCACTGCCACGCTATGTCATATTAATGTGCACTATATGCCCGAGACCTCTCTCCGCTTCTCCGCCTCGGTGCAGGATCGATCCCCGCCGGGTCATACAGAAAACTTTAAAACTGGTGATTATTGCTGAACGATCAGCGCTTTAAGAGTTAAGGGTAAATAGTTAAATCAGATCACTTTCCAGTTTTCTTCTTTCGTTGTGTTGGCCTTGTTTTTCAAATGTTAAAATATGAAGATGAATATTTTCATGAAGGTGTCTCCGTTTGGTCATAAATTACTTCTCTATACGAAAAGGTGTTGGGTACACATTTGTCAATCCATTTTCTCAGCTAAACCAATAGACTAGATTTCAATTATTTCCACATATGACAAATCAGCAGCAGACGACGTCGAAAACTTTTATTTAAAACCATGGAAACTCTCTTTAAATGAAAGTTTTTATGATCATTTTTTTCTTTTGCCACCATTGTCAAACTTTGTCTGCTGCAGAGGCGTCAAAAAGCGTCTATATGTGTGAAGGGTTAATTCATGAAATCATAAATCTACAGAAGCAATATGTACGGATCAAGTCAAATCGCGATTAGTTTAGCGTTATTTTAGGACGATGGGGATTTTTTAACATATTTTGGACCCTTTATGCCTTGCAGATGTTTATTAATTGCAGTTGTTTAATTATGCGTCAATTGATCAGAGAATAACGGGAGAAAATAATTAATTGATTAATTGGGCTTAAACACCGTTTTCAACAATTTTGAAAATAGTCCAAAGATAGCGATAACAAAGTTGGCAAAACGTGTTCTCAACATAGCGTGGACTCTTTCCCACTTGTATACGCACTACTTATTTTGACCTTTGACCTCTAAGTGTGACCTTAACATTTGAGGTACATGCCTGGGTCTTGTGCGCGACACGCCACCTCATTATGGTGAACATGTGTGCCAAGTTTCTTTGAAATCCTATGATGCATGGTTGAAATGTGGGCCGGACAAGGTACAGTCCTATCAAATAGTACTCATTTTAACCTTTGACATCTAAGTGTGACCTTGACATTTGAGGTACAGGCCTTGGTTTAGAGCATGACACGCCGCCTCATCATGGTGAACGTTTGTGTCAAGTTTCTTGGAAATTCTATGAAGCATGGTTGAGATGCAGGCCGGACAAGGTAATCCTATCAAACAGTACTCATTTTGACCTCTGACCTCTAAGTTTGACCTTACTATTTGAAGTACAGGCATGGGTCTCGTGCGCAACACGCTGCCTTATCATGGTGAACGTTTGTGCAAAGTTTCTTTCAAATCCTATGATGCATGGTTAAGATGCGGGCCGGACAAGGTTTTGTGGGACTGACAGACAGACAGACAGACGGACAGACAGACGGACGGACGGACTCATGAGAGAGTATTTGTGGGGTTATTTTGTTTGATGTTTTTTTGTGGGGTGCACCCCAAAAGTATGCAATTCATTCCGTAATTAACCCCCTTTTACGGAATGAATAACATTAATATGCAAATGAGATACCCGTTATAAAAAAAAAAAAAAACCTATTTATCTAAGTGTCTTTATAAGGGTGATGGGTGGGAAAAACACGCACCCCACAAGTACTCTCTCATGCGGACGGACAGACGGAATCGACCAAACCTATAGTCCCCAAACCGGTCTTTGACCGGTAGTGGACTAATAAGACATGATTAGCAGTTTCTTAGATTTTGTTTTAACATTGTGGATTAAGTGACAATGAGGACTAACATTAGTAAACAGGTATGTGGAAGTTAATTTTGACAAAGGAGACCTGATTCAGCGTCTTCTAGATACAACATATCATTCATCATTACAAAAGTTTGATTTTTAATAACTTGCTGCCTGCCATCCAAATTTTCAATTACAATTTTCCGTTACGAAACAGCTGATATATCTTCGGGTACGAAACAGCCGAATTTGGTTTGGTTACGTAAGAACTGATATATTTTCGGTTACGAAACAGCCGATTTTTATTTCGGGTACGAAACAAACAATTTATTTAGGGGTACAAAACAGCCGATTAAGTTTCGGGTACGAAACAGTAACAGTTACGAAACAGCCGAACGTTTTCTGTGTACGAAACGATTCGGTTACGAAGCAGCTGAAACAGCCGATTTTTATTTCGGGTAAGAAACAACCAATTTATTGAAGGGTACAAAACAGCCGATTAATATTCGGGTACGAAACAGTAACAGTTACGATACAGCCGAACGTTTTCTGGGTACAAAACGGTTCGGTTACGAAGCAGCTATTTTGGTTACTAAACGGACAGGTTACGAAACGACACTACTCCCTGACAGAGACCTATTGGTACACCTGTTACTTTTTCCAAAACATTTTACTTATTTGTAACTTATTCGGCGGCTATCACGATATTAGCGTTTGATATCCAGAAAATCCTTTCAAACCCTATATGTTGATGTGTTCAACAACAAATGTGATGTTGTTGTTGTTGTTGTTGTTTTTATAGATGCTGACGGAACCTATTTAATCGCGTGTTGCTTATTCTAAAACCTCGTACTTATTCGTTATTTATTCGGCTGTTTTCAATAAAAGAAGCCTTTGCTGTCCAAATTGTAATGATATACTTTGATGAGAATGTCTTGGTCGATGGTATCGCATGTGGCACTGAACCGAGTTCGATAGTAGGTATTCATCCAATATTGTACCTATGTTGTTTTTAGTTATCGTCTCAGGTTATTTTTCATTTGTTCATCTAAGTAAAGACAAATAGACATGATTGTATTGTAAAGATAATTAAATTACTGTGTCTTCCCCCTCTGGATTTTAGGGCTTGGGACCTTCTAAAGTATAAAAAGCAATGCATTTGTATTACTTCTTTTTAGCTTAAGGCTGCATTAGGAGACACAATATATAAACGGCAATCCCGTTAGATTCTCGTTTTCCGGGCCTCTTGCCTTATAATCATACTCAAAATTGATTCTGGGACACATTGTCCAATCCCTTATACTCATACTTACAGACGGTTCTAGGACACATGGTCCCTTCTCCTATACTCATACCCACAGTTAGTTCTGGGTCATCTGGCCTCTCCGCTATACTCATAGTCGCAGTCAGTTCTGAGACATCTGGTCCATTCCCCTATGTTCATACTCAAAATGGGTTCTGGGACATCTGATCCCTCCCCTATATTCATAGTCACAGTCAGTTCTGGGACACCTTGTGCCTCCCCTATACTCATAGTCAGTCAGTCAGTTCTGGGATATCTGCTCCCTTATATATATTCATAGTCACAGGCAGTTATGGAACACCTGGGCCCTTTCCCTATACTCAAGGTTAGTCAGTTATGGGAAACCTGGTCATTTCCCTATGTTCATAGTCACAGTGAGTTCGGGGACATCTGATCCCTTCCTCTATGATCATACTCACAGTGGGTTCTGGGACATATTGTCCCTCCCCTCTACTCATAACCACAGTCACCTGGTCCCTTCTTTATACTCTAATGTATAGAGATGTCTACATCTTTCCCTCAATGTTTTCAAAATCGTCTGCGGCATATTTGTTGTATGTGGGAAAGGGTTAAAACATCCTCAATATCATGAACACTTTAGACTATGATTCAATATTTGCAGTTTAAATGGATTTTCTGGATATCAACAGGTGATTTAAGGACAACCAATAGCTCACTTTCAAAATTGATAACAACAACCTCAAGAATGGTGTTGGCAAAATAAACATATGCATTTTGAGTGATAAGTAATGAATAAGTAACAGAAATTTGAATAAGTTACAGGTTATTTAATATGTACCAGTAGCTCACTTACATCATTTACAACAACAACAACCTCGAGATTGTTGTTGGCAACATACAAAAAATGCATTTTGAAAGACATTTAGGACAGCAAATGCTTCTTTTCATGAATGAATGAATGAATGGTGTTTTAAGGCCCGTCGACAACTAAGGGCATTTTGGGCGCTTAATAATTTACTTACTGTAAATGATGAAATAATTAAGATTGAAACAAAAATAACCAGTTTATTAGACAAAACAATCAAATATGATGTATGCGATACTTAACATTAATATAGAACAACATGTAGGCCAATGTAAAAAAGGATTTAGGCAAACAAGCCAAACATTACTATGTAATACTTAACACAAAGATAAACAATATCTGAGAAATTGTGGAACAGGATCAGTAAAAGTTATGAGTGTGTAAAATCACGATTTAAGAAATAATCATATCTTATTACAAATATTAATTTCCCTAAGGAAATCAAATAAAAGATCAGGTTTGACAGACTCAAAGAGCTGACGCATACTTTGAGCCTTGAGGAATCTATCACGTATTGTGGCGAAATCAGCACATTCCAGAAGAATGTACTGTACTGAAAGTTGTGTAAAACATGGAATACATTGAGGTGCTTCCTCACCTTTCAGTAAGTATGCATGAGTTAAACATGTGTGTCCAATGCGTAAACGAGCAAGGACAACTTTTTCTCGGCAAAAGGATGGCAAAGCTGGCAGCCACTCACCAAATACTGGCTTGATTGAGTGGAGTTTATTATTCACTTGCTCATTCCAATCACTTTGCCAATCATCGTATAGTAACACGTTTATTAAAGATCGGAATAAGGTATTTTAAAAGGTAAGATATCTTGTGAAAGAGCAGATTTTGCTGCCAAGTCAGCTTGTTCATTACCGCGAATGCCCATATGACTGGGGATCCAGCAAAATACTACATTCGATGTAGCACATATATATGATAGTTTAGACAGGAGATTAACAACAAGAGGATTTTTAATTTTCTCATTCTGAAGTGCCTGCATAGCAGACAATGAGTCGGTAAATATAATATACCGCCAATAACCTTCTGATTTAATAAAGTCCAAAGCTAAATGTATTGTCTTTAACTCGGCGGAAAAAACAGAATAATTATCTGGTAGCCGAAGTGTTATCACATCGCCATTAGGAACTGCGGCAGCAGCAGCCCGTTTGCCATCCTTAGAAGCGTTCGTATAAATACGCTCAAAGTTAAAATATATTTTTTTTAATTTCCATATACTTGGATTTAAAAAAAATAGGATCTGTGCAGGCCTTTTTATCGGTCGCAAGATCATAAATGAATGATGGACTACTTAGAGTCCATGGTGGAGCATCTGAAATATCTTGCTTCGCTATGTCGTCAAGATCAATATCAAGCTTTGCGACTTCTGGGCCGTAACGGATACCAAAAGGCGGTATTACCGTTCCTTCTTTAAAAATAATTCCTTGTATAAAGGGTTGAAAACAACTCTATGAGAGGGATTTGAAGGATTATACTTCAGTTTTAAGAAATACTGCATAGCTAGTTCTTTTCGGCGTAAATTTTTAACGATGGTTCATTGGCTTCTACGTAGAGACTTTTGACGGGCAAGGTTCGAAAAGCTCCCAAGGCTAGCCGTAAACCCTGATGGTGAATGGTATCAAGTGTTGCAATGTATGACTTTCGTACTGAGCCATAAACAATACATGCATATTCCAATTTAGATCGTATTAATGACCTGTAAAGTCTCAAGTGGTCTTTACGGTCAGCACCCCAATCCATATGGGATACAACGCGTAAAAGATAAAACGCTTTCTGGCATTTATTTCTAAGATATTTAATATGAGGAATAAAAGTCAGCTTTGGGTAAAAAAATAGACCATTTTCGTTTGACCATTTCTGTAAATTATTCAAAATTGTCTTTCAATTGTATGCATATGTTTTGATCTGTAGCAAATACAGAAACCATCAACATATCGAAAACACTCAACTCCAGTGTTAACATTGATAATGTTATGAATCTTCACACTAAAAAGTGTAACAGAAAGAATGCATCCCTGGGGAACACCCATTTCCTGTTCATGTGGATCAGACAAAGTATCACCAACACGAACTGTGAACTGACGTTCATTTCAAAAAGCAGAAATGAAATAAGCAAGGCGACCTCTTATGCCAAAATCATAGAGGTCATTCATAAAACCATATTTCCAAGTAGTGTAACATGCACTGTCTAAGTCAAAGGAGACGGAGACAAACGTGCTCCGTTTTAACAAATGCTTCTCTGATAAAAGTTTCAGAACGGATCAAATGATCCACTGTGCTTCTATGTTTACGAAAACCAGACTAGAAAGTAGTAATAAGTGTGTTCTTTTCGAGAAACCAAACAAGTCTGTCGTTCACCATTTTTTCCATGGTTTTACATATACAGCTTGTTAAGGCTATAGGACGATAATTCCCAGGATTAGTTGCATCTTTACCAGGCTTGGGAACTGGAATAACGATGGCCTCTTTCCAAGACCTCGGGAGATTTCCCGTTCGTCAAACCTGATTATAGACGTCAAATAAACAAGAAATGGACCGGAAAGGTAAATGTTTAATCAGTTGATAGTGTATACCATCTGAACCCGCAACGGTATCATGGCACTTCTTGAGAGCCGATTTTAATTCTTTTAACGTAAAAGCTTTATTGTAGGCCTCTTCATTTTTCGATTTAAAGTTAATTTTCCGTTTCTCTTTTTGCTGTTTAAGTTTTTGAAACTTTGGAGAATAGTTTGAAGAGGACGACTTTTGTGCAAAGGAATCTGCCAAAGTGTTGGCAATATCCTTCGTTGAGGTAGCGATACCGTCTGAGCGAACTGCTCTTTCCTTTTATTTTCCTTATCATGTCCCATGTCTTTTTGACAGATGATCTAGAATTTAATCTAGAAACATACTGTCTCCAAGACGCGCGTTTACCTTGCTTAATTGTTTTGCGAGCTTTTGCTCTAGCTATTTTAAAGTATACATGATTTTGATGGGTTGGCCTCAGGTTAAACTGACTGATAGCCGATTTGCGTGTTCCTATAACCTTTTTGCAATCCTCATCAAACCAAGGTTTGCGAGGGTGCTTTGGATTTGTTGAAGTTTGGGGAATTGCCCATTTAGCCGCCTGATAAATTAACGAAGTAAATAGTTGTGTAGGGTCATCACATTCCAAGAAAGCATCCGGATTAATGGAACGTTCACATCGCATCTGGAATAAATTCCAGTTCGCTTTGTGGAGCTTCCATCGTCTCGGACGCCCCTGCACAGATGGCCCAGTTTCAGTGATACTTATAGGGAAATGATTGCTTCCATGAAGGTCGTCTTCTATCTTCCACTTAACGTTAACAAATATATCAGGACTACAAATAGAAAGATCAAGAGATGAGTAAGAACCAGTAGCAGGATGCAGATAGGTGTGAGATTTATTATTCTAAATACAAAGGTCATGTGTAAAAATAACATTTTCTAATAGTTGGCCTTTTTTATTGGTGTCTATACATCACCACAACGTATTGTGTGAATTGAAGACTCCAACTATCATAAAAGGTGTTGGAAGTTGATTGACAAATTCAACGAGCTTGTCTATATCAAGAGGCCGACTTGGCGGAAGATACAAAGAACATAAGGTCATTGTTTTGCTCAATGAAGTTCTTACCGCAGTTGCCTGCAGAGTTGAAGTAAGTGAGACTAATCTATGGGGAATAGAGTTGTCAACACCTATTGCTACCCCACCACAAGCTCGAGCACTTGCATCAGATGTTTTATGATAACATGAATGATATTTAAGATAAAGACTATCATTATCTTTTAAAAATGTTTCTCGTAAGCATATAGCTACCGGTTTCTTTTCATTAACAAGAAGAGACAATTCCTCAAAATTGGCTTTAAATCCACGACACTGGATTATGGAATTCATTTGGAATCGCCTTCGAATACAGGTTCACACATTTTGGTTTCAGCTAACGAAGTCTGCCAGGAATCAATATTATGATTCCAGTCATCCTTTGCATCCAGTTTCTTGTGTCTCCATGTCATCCAATTTCTCAAAACGGTTTTTAATTGTAGGTGTAGAGTCACTAGGATTATCTAATTGGACTTTAATCTTTCTAAGTCTTTGTTTCTCAAAGCCTTCAGCATCGGGTTTTGAGTTTGATTTCGACCTTGGTTTGTTTTGTTGGTTTAGTTTAAGTAAAATAATTGACGTTTGATTGGTATCAGGTGATTTACTTGTATGTTTTGAAATGTTTTTAACGGTAGAAGATTTTTCTTTTTTTTTTTTTTTTTTTTTTTTTTTTTTTTTGAAGGAGATTAATTTTGTTTTGAGGAAGATTCATTTTGTTTGGAAGAGGTGGCTTTTTTAATTGATGGTAACGATGAATGGCAAGAAGTAGAGGGCTGTTCATCTGACATAATTGCTTTTAATTGTAGACTGATGTCAGCAAATTGTTCAGATAAAACCTTCAAAAGGAGTTGGCATGTCGTACATTCCTTTGACTGTGGTGGTGGTCTGTTAACAGGATTGACAACAGTTGGTCTTGTTTTATTGGCAAAACTGTTGTCTCCTTGAAAGCTCACTTGAGTGTTTTATTGCTGGGCCACAATCCTTTTAGCCTCCACAAAACTAACATTCTGCTTATACTTAACACTTAGAATTTCTTTTTGTGTAAGCCAAAAGGAACATTCCGTTGAACTTGTAGCGTAATTAAGACCACAATTTGCATATTTAATTGAGTTGGTACAGGTAGAGATTTGATGATCGACACCAACAAGAGAACATTTACCACATACTTGAATGCCGAAACATTCATCCTCATTCTTTCCAAACTTTTGGCAACGATAACAGCGCAAGGGATTGGGTACGTAGCAATCAACCTTGGCTATTTGGTAACCAATATTTATTTCTTTTGATACAAGAGGCTGATTAAAAGTTAAAATATAAGAGTTGGAAAGTTTCTCAGCACCATCTCTGTAAAATTTCATTCTTTTGACATCTGTAACACATTCATCAGTTTTGCAATATTCAAGTTCCCTGCATCTTATGACACACTTTGATGAATTAAGAAAAGGATGAGCATATATTTTGACAGGGACCTTAACAAATACGTCTTGTCTCAATTGATTAATAGATTGTTGTTTAGTTGATATTTCAACAAGTAAATAACCGTTTTTTAAACTTTTTACTGATTTGGGTGTCCCAATAAAACTTGAAACTTGTTTCTCAATTACGAATGGAGAGAGCTTTAAAATTTCATCTGTCGATTCAATTAATATGAATCGAGGGAAAGTAGAACTTAACCGGTGATTTTCGTCACCGGAATCTGAATCATCAGATCGGGTACGCTTGGCGTTTCTTTGGTTGGCCATGTTAAGTTTTGATAGTTTCATCGGTGGTGTCTTTCACATGCCACGGAGCCCAACAAGGGGACGTATTCCGGGGATATCCATCTCGGTCTACGACAAAGTTACACCACTGGCATACTCGTCTAGAACAGCTGATATTTAATGTGGTATCCGACCAAGCATGGACTACCATAAAAAAGTGAACGATCGTCAATCAAACATCTATTTTAACCGATTGACCCTGAAGCCATTGCCTTCTGATACACATTGTCTCAAATGTGAACGGGTACAAATATTTATGAAATAACATCTTTCGTAAAACGTTAACATAACGAAAAAGAAAACGTAGCTAAAAAAAGTGTATCAGTGCTAAACATGTGATTTAAGGACAACCAATAGCTCATAATTTACAACAACAACCTCAAGAATGGTGTTGGCAAAATAAACATATGCATTTTGAGTGATAAGTAATGAATAAGTAACAGATTTTTGAATAAGTAACAGATTTTTGAATAAGTAACAGAATTTTGAATAAGTAACAGGTTATTTAATATGCACCAGTGCTCACTTTCATCATTTACAACAACAACAACCTCGAGATTGTTGTTGGCAACATAAATAAATGCATTTTGAATGAAATTTAGGACAGCAAAGGCTTCTAGTCATGAACTCGGTCGAATAAGTAAAAGGTTTTGAATAAGTAGCAGGTTTTTTGAAATGTACCAATGGGTCTCTGTGAGCATCTACGATATCAACAACATCAACAGTTTGATTTTCAATTTATGTCAGCATCTACAACAACAACATTATCGAAATTGTGTTTTTCAACATTCTTTTCGTGAAAACGGCCGGATAAGTAATGAATAAGTAACAGATTTTTTGAATAAGTAACATGTAATTTAATATGTACCAGTACCTCACTTTCATCATTTAAAACAACAACCACCTCGAAATTTTTGTTGGCAACATAAACGAATGCGTTTTGAATGATATTTAGGACGGCAATGGCTTCTTTTATTGCAAACAGCCGAATAATTAATGAATAAGTAACAGGGATTTGAATAAGTAAAAGTTAATGAAATATGTTCCAATAAGTCTCTGTCAGTATCTAGAAAAACAAGAGCATCCCATATGCTGATGTCAATATTAACATATACAACTAAAATGCTTCTTTTCATAAAAACGGCAGAATAAGCAACAGGATTTTGAATATGTAAAGGTGATTTAAAATTTAAAAATGAGTCTTTGTCAGTATCTACGATAACAACAGCATTAACATTTTTTTTTCAACATCAATCTATGCAGTTTGAATGATGTTTTGGATAGCAAAGGCTTTTTCGCGTTAAAACGTCCGAAAAAGTAAAAGATTCTTTGAATAAGTAACATATTATTTAATAGGAACGTATAGATCTCCGTCAGCATATACAACAACAACAATATCACAATTGTGGTTGGCAACATCAACATATGTAATTCGAATGATATGTGTGATAGCAAAGGCTTCTTTTCGTGGTAAAGGCCGAATAAATAACCAGTTTTTGAATAAGTAATAAGTGATTCAAGACGTCAAATGGGACTGTCAGCATCTACAACAACAACAGCATCAACATTGTGATTTTCAACATAAACATATGCAGTTTCAATGATGTTTTGGATAGAAACGGCTTCTTTTTGTGAAAACGGCCGAATAAGTAACAGGTTTGTTGAATAAGTAACAGGTTTTTTGAGAAGTACTTATATATCTCAGTCAGCATCTTAAACTACAACACCATCACATTTAATGTTGGCAACATAAACGTATGGAGTTTGAACGGATTATCTGGATATCAAACTCTAAAATCTTGATTACCGCCGAATAAATAACAGGTTTTTTGAATAAGAAATAGATGATTTAAAATGTACTAATGGTTTCCGTCAGCAACTACAACAACGACACTATCACAATTGTGGTTTGCAACATCAAAACATATGCAATTCGAATGATATGTGTGATAGCAGATGCATCTTTTATTGAAAAAGGCCAAATAAGTAACATGGTTTTTGAATAAGTAACAGGTTATTTTGAATAGGTACTTTTAGATCTCCGTCAGCATATTAAACAACAACGACATTACATTTTCTGTTGGCAACATCAACGTATACAGTTTGAATGGATTTTCTGAATAAGTAACGAATAAGTAACAGTTTTTTTTAATATGTAACAGGTGATTTTAAATGTACTAATGGATCTCCGTCAGCATCTACATCAACAACAATATCACAATTGTGGTTTGCAACATCAACATATGCAATTGGAATGATATTTGGGATAGCAGAGGCATCTTTTCTGGAAAAAGGCCGAATAAGTAACCAGATTTGGAATAAATAACAGGTTAGTTAAAATGTACCAATGGGTCTCTCTCATCATCAACAACAACAACAACAACAACATCATCAACAGTGTTGTTGGCAACATCAGCATATGCAGTACCTTAGATCAAATATGATTAAGTTACAAAAAAGCAACAAGGAACATGTAACCAACTTCACATTCGAATAAGGAATGAAGAAGAAAGAACAGGGAACGGCCGAATAAGTAACAGGTTTTTGAATAAGTAACAAGTGATTTAGTATGTACCAATAGCTCACTTTCATTATTTACAACAACAATAACCTCCATATTGTTGCTGGCAACATAAACAAATGTATTTTGAAAGATATTTGGGACAGCAATGGCTTCTTGTCTTGAACACGGTCGAATAAGTGGTAACAGGTGTTTGAATAAGTAACAGGTGATTTAAAATGTACTAATGGATCTCCTTCAGCATCTACAACAACAACAATATCACAATTGTTGTTTGCAACACCTACATATGCAATTGGAATGATTTGTGTGATAGCCGAGGCATCTTTTCTTTTAAAATGCCGAATAAGTAACCAGGGTTTTTGAATAAGTAATAGGTTATTTAAAATGTACCAATGGGTCTTTCTCATCATCTACAACAACAACAACAGCAACATCATCAACAGTGTTGTTGGCAACATCAGCATATGCAGTACCTTAGATCAAATCTGAATAAGTGACAAAAAAAGGAACAAGGAACATATAACCAACTTTACATTTGAATAAGGAACAAGGAACAAGTAACCAACTTCACATTCGAATAAGGAATGAGGACGAAGGAGCAAGAAACGGCCGAATAAGTAACAGGTTTTTGAATAAGTAACAGGTGATTTAATATGTACCAATAGCTCACTTTCATCATGTACAACAACAACAACCTCAATATTGTTCCTGGCAACATAAACAAATGCATTTTGAAAGATATCTGGGACAGCAATGGCTTCTTTTCTTGAACACGGTCGAATATGTAACAGGTTTTTGAATAAGTAACAGGTGATTTAAAATGTACCAATGGATTTCTGTTTTCATCTACGGCATCAACATTGTTATTTGCAACATCACCATATGCAGTTTAAGTAATGTTTTTAATAGAAAATGCTTCTTTTCATGAAAACGGCCGAATAAGTAACAGGGTTTTTGAATAAGTAACAGGTCATTTTAAAGGCACTTTTAGATCTCCGTCAGCATCTACAGCAACAACAACATCACATTTGCCGTTGGCAACAACAACGTATGCAGTTTGAATGGATTTTCGGAGTAAGTAACGAATTAGTAACAGGTTATTTTGAATAAGTAACAGGTGATTTGAAATGTACTAATGGGTCTTCGTCAGCATTTACAACAACAACAATATCACAATTGTGGTTTGCAACATCAACATATGCAATTGGAATGATATTTGTGATAGCAGAGGCATCTTTTCTTGAAAAGGCCGAATAAGTAACCAGATTTTGAATAAGTAACAGGTTATTAAAAATGTACCTATGGGTCTCACTCATCATCTATAACAACAACAACATCATCAACAGTGTTTGTTGGCAACATCAGCATATGCAGTACCTTATATCAAATCTGATTATGTAACAAAAAAGTAACAAGGAACATAATAACCAACTTTACATTTTAATAATGAACAAGGAACAAGTAACCAACTTCACAATCGAATAAGGAATGAGGAAGAAGGAACAAGGAACGGCCGAATAAGTAACAGGTTTTTGAATAAGTAACAGGTGATTTAATATGTAACAATAGCTCACTTTCATCATTTACAACAACAACAACCTCAATATTGTTGCTGGCAACACAAACAAATGCATTTTGAAAGATATTTGTGACATCAATGGCTTCTTTTCTTAAACACGGTCGAATAAGTAACAGGATTTTGAATAAGTAACAGGTGATTTAAAATGTACCAATGGTTTCTGTTATCATCTACAACAACAACAGCATCAACATTGTGATTTGCAACATCAACATATGCAGTTTAAGTAATGTTTTCACTAGAAAAGGCTTCTTTTCATGAAAACGGCCGAATAAGTAACAGGGTTTTTGAATAAGTAACAGGTCATTTTAAAGGTACTTATAGATCTCCGTCAGCATCTACAGCAACAACAACATCACATTTGCCGTTGGCAACATCAACGTATGCAGTTTGAATTGATTTTCTGAAAAGTATCGAATTAGTAGCAGGTTTTTTTTTAATAAGTAACAGGTGATTTGAAATGTACTAATAGGTCTCCGTCAGCATCTACAACAACAACAATATCACAATTGTGGTTTGCAACATCAACATATGCAATTGGAATGATATTTGTGATAGCAGAGGCATTTTTCTTGAAAAAGGCCGAATAAGTAACCAGATTTTGAATAAGTAACAGGTTATTTAAAATGTACCAATTGGTCTCTCTCATCATCCATAACAACAACATCATCAACAGTGTTGTTGACAACATCAACATATGCAGTATCAAACTGATTATGTAACAAAACAGGAAAAAGGAACATACCATCTTTACATTTGAATAAGGAACAAGGAACAAGTAACCAACTTCACATTCGAATAAATAATGAGGAAGAAAGAACAGGGAACGGCCGAATAAGTAACAGTTGTTTTTAATATGTACCAATAGCTCACTTTCATCATTTACAACAACAACAACCTCAATATTGTTGCTGGCAACATAAACAAATGCATTTTGAAAGATATTTGGGACAGCAATGGCTTCTTTTCTTGAACACGGTCGAATAAGTAACAGGTGATTTAAAATGTACCAATGGGTTTCTGTTATCATCTACAGCAACAACAGCATCAACATTGGGATTTGCAACATCAACATATGCAGTTTAAGTAATGTTTTCTATAGAAAAGGCTTCTTTTCATGAAAACGGCCAAATAAGTAACAGGGTTTTTGAATAAGTAATTATATAGGTAGTTATAGATCTCCGTCAGCATCTACAATAACAACAACATCACATTTGCTGTTGGCAACATCAACGTATGCAGTTTGAATGTATTTTCTGAATAAGTAACGAATTAGTAACAGTTTTTTTTTAATAAGTAACAGGTGATTTGAAATGTACTAATGTGTCTCAGTCACCATGTACAACAACAACAATATCACAATTGTGGTTTGCAACATCAACATATGCTATTGGAATGATATTTGTGATAGCAGAGGCATCTTTTCTTGAAAAATGCCGAATAAGTAACCAGATTTAAAATGTACCAATGGGTCTCACTCATCATCAACAACAACAACAACATCATCAACAGTGTTGTTGGCAACATCAGCATATGCAATACCTTAGATCAAATCTGATTAAGTAACAAAAAAGGAAAAAGAAACATACCAACTTTACATTTGAATAAGGAACAAAGAACAAATAACCAATTTCACATTCGAATAAGGAATAAGGAACAAGGAACAAGTAATCAACTTCACATTTGAAAAAGGAATAAGGAATAAGGAAAAGGGAATGAACTTCACGGAGGTATGAAGTTTTACTGATAGAAATTTCAAAATAATACACTGTAGAGGACCATTTCAGATTGAATGATTAAATTGAAGCGAGATCATTTTGTTGTTTGTTTTTTATATTTTCCCATACATAATCGTTTTGTAGAGCCTCTGCAGCAGGCGACTTTTAAAAACATTTTTGAAAAAGGAAAAATATCTCAGAATGAACAATTTCTCCTTTTACCACACTGCTTACAACTTTATTTAATAAGTGTTCTTTCATTTATAGTCGGTTCTCCTAAGCTTGTGGTCTAGAGCACGAACAAAAGCTAACCTGTCGAGGACTAAATGTATATATAGACATTGGAAAATAGTTATACACTTTCCAGATGAATGCCCTCCTTGGAGCTTTGGGTTGCAGGGTTAGAATTACGACTGACTGGCTGGTGTCAGGATAAATGGACTAGTAGTACTGGTAATTTACCCAAACAATGCCGTGAACGTAAAACACCATACTCTTAATCAATCAATTAATCTCACTTGACTGCTAATACATACGATCACGACGTTAGAATGCTCTAATATATAGATAGTTACCAATTTTGCCTAAGTGTTTCAATGTCGTCTGCTGCAGATCTTGTGTATGCGGGATATAAACAGTTAACAGTCTGACATGTCACGTAACTATGATGCTATATTATATAATAGTGCATTGTGTATATATATACGTATATATATGTAAGTGTGACTTATCCATTGAAGGATGCACCGTAAATTGCGACGTGAATGCATAGTCCAGTACGAAACAAACAGACCACATGTTGGAACCTCAAACTCAGCAGTTCCCACACACTTCAAAAACAAATCGAAACATTTGCCAGATCTTCATGTATAATAGGCAATCTATCAGTGTTCAGGATAGTACTGTGTGCGACGATTGAATTTATAAGTACCCGGTGAAGATTTCAATGTTATTAAATTGTTCTTCTTCCGAGAATCTGAATTCCGTTGTGCTACTAATGCCTCTAAATGTTGTCTTTATATAATATTAATAATAATAACACTACTACTACTAATAATAATAATACTTGATATTAATAAGGTGATTCATTTAGTGAGTTAACACTAATCTCTCATGGGGCCTTTTAAAACGATATCATATAATTACAAGAACAATCATTGTGTGTGTGTGTGTGTGTCTCTCTCTCTTTCTCTCTCTCTCTCTCTCTCTCTCTCTCTCTCTCTCTCTCTCTCTCTCTCTCTCTCTCTCTCTCTCTCTCTCTCTCTCTCTCTCTCTCTCTCTCTCTCTCTCTCTCTCTCTCTCTCTAACTCTCTCTCTGGCAATGTTTCTGGTGTGTGTATCTCTCTATCTCTGTATCTCTGTCTATCTCCGCCTTTGTCTATTTCTGCCTCTGTTTATGTCTCTCTCTCTCTCTCTCTCTCTCTCTCTCTCTCTCTCTCTCTCTCTCTCTCTCTCTCTCTCTGCTTCTGTCTGGATATCACAGGATGTAGGAGATATTGCAATTTTCATTTCACAATTCAAACAGAGACTCATAGATTGTGCAACCCAGACATGGAATTCTAACATAAACAGCTCTAGTAGGTGTGACTTTTATAAGCAATTTAAAACTCTTCTAACCCCTGAAACATATTTAAACACGGATATTAAATACCCGCTTAGAAAAGCATTAGCTAAATTTCGTTGTTCTAGTCATACATTTAGAATTGAAACGGGGCGACATCAAAACCTAGCTAGAAGCAACAGAATCTGTCTACATTGTCAGGAAACCCAAAACTATAGTACTGTGGAGGATGAATATCACATATTTTTCACCTGTCCAAAATACGCAGAGATACGAGCACAATATCTTTCCTCGTGGTATGATAAAAGTGATAGTACCTTTGAACTGTACAACCTTCTTAAGGTAACCGACTTTAGGAGAATAAAACTATTAAGTACTTACATCTATCAGTTATTGTTAAAATATAATCAAACATCGGTCTGCAAGAGAAGAAAGCACATATATATACATACATATATATTTGGTATGTATGTTTATACATATGCGTGTGTTTGGGTCTGTGTACATGCTCAGATGGTTTCCTCAAATCCATTAAAATGAATTTCTGCTTGTTTTAAATAATGTGTTTGTTACATGGAATCTTATATCAACTATATGTATGAAAACAAATTCAAACAGTTATATGACATGTATACTGTGAAATTCTAGAAAGAAGAATCACTTTCTAACAATGTTTTCATAACTGAAGAGTTCAAATAGCATTGGGACAATTTTGATCGAGGAATATGTATGAAAAGTTATAGCTGACCGAAAAAGACCATACAATTATTCACAAATGCTTCCAAAGGGAAATAACAAAATTAAGATATTGATAATAAATTAATCTTATCAGCACATTTACTTCTGTTAAAACTGTTAATAATTTAAATATGCAAGGACATAACAAAATTGTATGAATATTGGACTTATAATCCAAATGTTATGTATTTTGGGCCAGAGGCCTTTATGTACTAATACAAATTCTGAGTTCTGAGTTCTGAGTTCTGAGTTCTGTCTATGTCTCTCTCTCTCTCTCTCTCTCTCTCTGCTTCTGTATATATATATATCTCTCTCTCTCTCTCTCTCTTTTTTTTTCTCTCTCCTTTTCTCTGTCTCTGTCTCTCTCTTTCTCTGTCTCTCTCTGCCTCTCTCTATCTCTCTGTCTATGTCTCTGTATATGTCTCTGTCTGTCTCTTTCTATATCCCTCTTTCACTCTCTCTCTGTCTCCCACTATGTTTTTATGCCTGTTTGTCCGTCTGTCTTTGTATGTCTGTCTGTCTGCCTGTCTCTTTCCAACCCCCACTCCCTCTCTCTTAGTCTGTCTGTATGTCTATCTGTCTCTCTTCTTCCCTCTCCTCTCTATCTCACTCTATCTGTCTGCCTGTCTGTATGTCTATCTGTCTGTTTGTCTGTCTGTATGTCTATCTGTCTGTATGTCTCTGTCTCTCCCTCTCTATCTAACTATCTCTCTCTTTTTCTCTCTCTCTCTCTCTCTCTCTCTATGTCTCTCTCTATCTGTGTGTCTGTGTCTGTGTCTGTCTCTCTGTCTGTGTCTCTTTCTCTCTCTCTATCTCTGTGTGTCTCTTTCTCTCTCTCTCTCTGTCTCTCTCTGTCTTTCTGTCTGTCTGTCTGTCTGTATGTCTGTCTCTGTCTCTGTGTGTCTCTCTCTCTTAATGACTATATATATATATATATTTCTAGTTGTTTCTTATGTCTCAACCTAATCTGATTTAGAAGAGTTCAGCTTCATTTTCTTCATGATTTTAAGGTAGGTTCAGATTTGTTTCAAATGGTTTCTGAATACATAGAAACAATACGTACTAGTCATAAACAGGACTGATGTGTTCATAATAAAAGGCCAGGATAAAGTTAATAATATTGGCAGGCATTGCCTGGACCAAACTGGAATGATTCTTCTTCAGTAACTTTAAACATTTACCACATACAGACAATCTGCAGCAGGCGACTTATGTTAACAAAATAGGGTAAAAGTATCAAATACGAGCAATTTTACAATATACAGTTCTAGTTGACGCTCTTTGAACGATTATCACGAACAGGACCCTGTTTGCTGTACTCGAAATATGTTTAGGTATGTTTATATGACAAACAGCAAATACCCAGTTAAGCCTGCACCTTCATACGTTCTGATAATAATCCCTCGCTGTTCGCAATCACTAAAACACATCGCAGGTTTTGTTAACAGTGAACGCATTACGGCAAAAGCAGGACATTCGCACGACACATTTTACAATAATTTTGAGATAATAGATGTATCTATTTGTATGTATTTAAGCGTAACCATGGCAACAGGAAACAGTATGGTTATCCGTGTGGATGAGCCGAGTGGCATGTATAGCCCGGGTTACAACGTGACTGGTAGACTTGAACTTCAAACGAATAAAGAAACCAAAGTTAAAGGTAAGTTTTGTCCAGCTCTCTATTTGAGTTGTTCATAGAGTTCTGGACGCACTTGCGCCACAAGTGAGCCGTTCTGCGAGAAAACCAACATTGTAGACTCTGCGTAAAATATCGACCCGGATCAGCTTAAGCATGCCGCGCAAGTGGAACATGTGTATAGAGTAATGATTCCTGAAGCAGAAAATCCAAAGGAGGCTCAAAGTGTCTGACCGGTTTAGCCTGCGCTGCATGCTTAAGGTAATCTGGGTCGATACTTTACGCAGAGTCCACAATGTTGGTTTTCTCGCGGAACGGCTCATTTGTGGCGCAAGTGCAGCGAGAAGAAGTGACGATCAAACAGTACACCATTGATTAGTATCGAAATCCCTTTCCCACCTGTAGATGCAGTTCAACGCCTCTACAGAAGATGCATTTCCTGATGATCAATTGCAACCTTTGCTTCATAATTTTCAACTCTACGTTTATCTAGAGAAAAATTAAATACATAAAATCATATTTATTTTCAAAATGGTCTGGCGCAGATTTGTTATATTATATGTTTGAAAGGTTTAAATGTGTTATTTCGACGTGCAGTGGTGCTTTCTTTTCTACGTACAGACAGACAAAAAGACATAAATCGGACAGACAAACATATAGATTTACAGACAGACAGACAGGCAGACAGACAGAGGGTATTATTAGGACAGATGAATGGGTACTTAATATTGTCAAGAGATATAAATGCAAACGCTGGATGCTTTAACTCTTTCAGCGCCGAATTGTTTAAAGTAGACTCTTCCATGTTCAAATTCGGGCTTCTCCATTTCTCATGTAATACACGTTTTGAACTATATTGATGAATAAAAGCCAAACAATGCTGATTTCAGGTGAGATAGCCTTTTGCGCTGAAGTAGTAAATACAGTTTCCATCTGTCTGCGATGTTATAGCGGACACTGTACACGTCAAATTTTCTTCTCATGATTTTCATTCCAGAGTTACGAGTTGTGTTTTTCGGATACCCCGAGGTCATGTGGAAGATTAGAAAGAATTGTACATTGTATATGAGAAAGGAAACATTCTTCGAAAAGATATCGGTTCTACTTCAAAATGGTGTGTACTATATAATATACAATCCGCGTCTAGCGATAAAGGGCGTTGTCGCCAGTGCGAACAATAAGGACTCAGGCGAGCCTGTGCAACCGCTCAGTCTCACCAGAGTCTTCACTATATATATATATACGTCTACATGCAATTAAATTGAAGATGCAACTTGTGACAAATAACAAGAATTGTAGGTAGACTCACCAAAACAATGTTATGTAACGTTAAATGGTAGCAAATCGGAGTAAAAAAAAAAAGAAATTCGATAGACGCGTTAAAAGTTAATTTCTAATCATTTAGAATCCGTACACAAATACGGCTTACATACATGTTGCTTAGATAACCCTTCATTTTATGTGTTGCTGCTTATATAATAGTTCAGTTCCACATCGTGTATTTGCTTTGTTCGTTCTCAAAGTAGATATACCAAACTGGGGACAAATTGGTCGACACTGTGTATAGGCTGTCCGCCTGGGTCAGTCCCGGATAAGAATCTACATCGGCGTATTTGTATTCGAATCAGGGCATTTTCCTGTTTGTCATTCAGTCAAGCAATTGTTTCGGAAATTTCTTGGGAATTTATTTAACGTAATTGAGGCTATGATTGATTTACTGATCGCGGTTTAACAGTCATATCACGGCAGCAAGTTCACCTACTCATGTGTTTCCTGGCTTTCTCACACCAGTACTCCACACAACATTCTTTTCAAGCGACTGACTGCTTTTCCACATAGTCTGTAAGCCCATTGGTGGAAGACGAATGACGCTTGTCATAGTGACTTTTGTCAAACGTCGGAAAGAATGTTGGCCGAGCTGGGGTTCGATACCGACTGAGCTACCGGGGCTCGGCATGTGGAGGCTATGAAGATGTGTTTTCCGTAGGAAACGGTTCAAGTCGACATTTCTGACCAGTGTATACTCAAATCGGTCTGTACATCTCATCCATCCTAACATAATATACAGCGGTTAACAGATAGGAATCCGCCGTGGTCGAGTGGTTAGGGTCGGGGATTGGAAATCGGGTGTCCCGGGATCGATCCCCAGTTGCGGCACGACGGTCATGGTGGAGTGCCCTTGGTACTGGTTTGTTTACCAAGGGATCATGAATAAGGGAACTGTCGCCGTGATATTACTTAAATGATGTTGAAAACGGCATAAAAAAACAACAGATTCTTCAAATAAACTTATAATGGAAGTAATATGTGCCCACTGTAAATCTTGATCAGACTGTACTGGTGCAAACGCTGGTCTTGATCTGCTTTTTTCTCTAAAAACCACTTGTACATTTTCCCAAGAATGAGCTCATATAATGCAACCATGGATTGCTCAACTTTCAATTATGGTTGTATTATTTCTACTACTACTACTAGTTTGCCAAGGACTTTGTTTCAAGGATGAAGAATGTCACTCTGTATCCATAATTGATAAGATCTTAGCAACGGGAAACAAATACTACACAGCTGACTTGGATCTGAAGAATGTATCTTTACAACTTATTCATAAGTATTCAATGATATACATATCACGTTTCCTGAATTATTTTTACCATAACCTGTTTTTTTATTGACATATCGATTCAACGGCTTCATTTATGAACAAGAGTATCGTGTATTCATCTATCTTATGGCCCTGTCACAGCAGAAAGTTTCACAATCATTCTTGTGTCGGTGGTCCTTGGTTTTAAACGTTCTCCCGAGACTTACGGGATGCCTGTCAGACTAGATGGCGAACAGTGAAGATACTGATCATGGTCACAGGGTGCCGCTGATATCTATATCCTCGCCGGTCACATGATCCCATCGCGAAGGAAGTTTTTCGCGTGATGTGACCAAGATGATTGTGACGTGGATGAAGACAACTACTATCTGAGATAATTGGAAAGAATTTACAAGAAGTACTTTGATGAATTATGATACTACTTGTAATTTTCGACTAGTGTAGAGTCAGATCAAACTGCAATGATGATTACAAATCTCTTGTGGTTTTATTTCACAGAGACCGTATCTGTTGTGTAGCGGTTTAGAGAATTCGCTTCCGGCGCGGGAAATCAGAGTTCAATCTACGATCAGGTCATACTAAAATAATAATAGTAATGGCTTCCCTCTTTGGCGCTAAGGATTGCGGGAATAGCATTGCGATTTATTCATCGGGGTCAGGATAAATAATACCGACATACCTGGTATTTAAACCCAGAATATGAGTCTCGGACATGGATTTAGCGATTTTGGGTCGCAATAACAAGTCAGGCGTGCCTGTGCATCTACACAGTCTCAGCAGAGACTCACTGTCAGTCCATACGTAATTTAGTTCCAAATGCATGCATGTTTTAACAAAATATTAGAACGTTAGCCTCATTAGTTTATCTAAAATTATCTTATATGATCCCATGTCATGATGACCGAAAGTCGACTGAATGAGCTCATAAGTTATTAGACGTGTAACTTGAGCTGTTGCAGTGTGACAAAGGATCTTAATGCAATCACACATCTTACATTCAGGATGAGACCAAGCCAATAATGAACATATTAACGGAGACATTGTCTGTCTCAGGGAAGACCTCAAAAGCAGGTTCTGAATAATGCTAATCCATCTCCCATAGTTCTATCACATTTCTGAGATAACACAAACATATTTCTTAACATTTTATTCTTATTCCAGGGCGGCGCACAGTTTGAAGATAACCAATCAAATCGTTTCTTTTGTAAGGTTGTGGGGCCCGTATCATGCACAATTAAAACCGACCGGAAGGGCTACGTTCCCGGTGAATCAGTAGTTCTCAGTGCAGAAGTCAATAATATTGGAAGCAATAAAATGCAATCCGCCACTGCACAACTAGTCATGGTATGATTAAAATATTCAATTGGTATTTTATATATTATAAGGGGTGTCAGTGTCGGACATTGAAACACTTCTTAATTCTAATTATTTTGATCCGACAAGTATTCTGTAAATGTACTTAATTTGTTTAAACTTGCTGACCGTTTCTTTCATTGATCAAGTTTGGCCAAATGTGTTGTCTAGAATTTTATTCTAACATTTTATATGAGGGCGTTTCCTGGGTAGGTTACCAGTACTGTTGGTCCGATTATCCTGACACTAGCCAGTCAGTCAAAATGCTAGCCCCGCAACCCTGAGCGCCAAGGAGGTCAGCCATTACTTCTATTTTTAAAATATTTGGTATACCCGGCCGGGGTTCGAACCCATGACCTTCCGCACAGAGGCGGGCGCTCTACCACTACACATTCGAGGCGGTGAGCACAATAGGCCTATTGCTAATTTTCCCCAGTCGTAGCTTCACGTTTCCCAGTCAGAATTTCCAGTTAACAATTTCTATGATACAATACGGGCTAACCCAGACAGACACTTTCCTGTGGACTTTCTGTTTTAGGAAACTCTTTACCGCTATCCCTCTGAGACGGAATGTGTCGGCCCGGATTAACCTGCGTGGATTCCCCTGAGAAGGAATGTGTCGGACCGGATTAGCCTGCGAGAAAAACCAACATTATGGACTCTTCGTAATGTATCATTCCGTCTCAGGGAAATAGAGGTATAGAGTAATGATTCCTGAACCAGAAAATCCACGAAAAACTCCCACTACCGCCCGTCCCACCGTCTATGTTAAACCGCCTGGCGAATGTTAACATTAAATATAGCGTAGCGGTAAGTTGATTCTGATTTGGGCGGAGCTTGTTTTCCTTATATGTGCATTGTTAAAACTTTAAAAATCTTCTTGTCCAAGAGTACTGGCCCGATTTCAAAATTATTTAGCACAAATGTTCCTTGGGGCACCCTTTACCAAGATTGTTCAAATATTTCCGATCCGTTGAAAAACATGGCCGACAGGGGGGCGGAGCTTGTTTTCCTTATTATGTGCATTGTTAAAACTTTAAAAATATTCTTGTCCAAAAGTACTGGCCCGATTTGAAAATTATTTTGCACAAATGTTCCTTGGGGCACCAATCTCTACCAAGAGTGATCAAATACACCGATCCGTTAAAAAACGAGCAATGGAGCACTGCTGAGCCTCTATTTTTGTCTAAAATGTGTTATTGTGCTTGACATAACTAATCACAAAAAATAAATCGGGTGAGCGACCCAGGGCCATCATGGCCCTCTTGTTTTTGTGTGACCAATCTGTGCTTGAGCTCACCATGACGAAATGGGAGAAAGCTTTGTAATAAATATACAAACGGTGTCTGTGTCGGCATCTGTTTACCTTTTCTTAAAGGCAAAGTTTAAGTGAACTTCGTAGGCAGTTTGCATGGAGGATGTATTATGGAACAGATGCTTAGTTGCTTCCCTGCTTCAGTTGCTGAGTGTACCTTATGTTTTCTTCCCGAATAGCATTTTGGTCAAGAAGTTCGGATAAGGTCTAGGCTTTGTTGATAATTTTGGTTAAGGTATATATTATACTCAACATATAAAAAATGTCATTAAAGGTCATTGATCCACTCCAATTCTGCTCGATAAAAAGGCCGCATATCCGACACTGAGAGCGTAAATAAAACCAAGGAGGTAACAATACTCACTCCGATTCTTCAATCGCTCCCTTCTTGTTTTATAATTATTCTTGCAATATGTTTTGATTGGTCGCGGAAAAGTCTTTTACAACCGTAGTAAAACAGTCCAACCCCGCCTAAAACTAACAACAAAATACGTAAACAACAGGAGAACATAACTATGGTTCATCATTCCAATATATTTTTAAAAAAGACAATCACATTCTTATGCGAGCAAAAAGGTGAGATTAATGCCCGACGATAATAGTCTCATTTTAAAGCTGTACTTTTAAACGATTAAAGATTTTGCTTCTTTTAATTTATTTTCTGTATTGGCTGAATTAAGTATCCATTGACAAACAAAAACACGATTTCTTTTTTCAGATCCTTGTTAATCCGGATGGGGCTGGTAAATAGTTTTATTTCCCTCTCGAAGTGGTGGTAGGAAGTATACCATTAACGGGAATTGCGTCACAGCGGGGAATTTCTCTCTCGGCAGACGTCAAATTTGACGTCCAAACGACGCCGAAAATTAGTAAGAAAAACTATTTCCTTTTATTGAGGCGTAATCGTATTGGTACACTTTAAGTCATTTTATGGTCGTTAAGTTATTATATTTTGGCAACCGTGAAAGATTCTTTTTAGACAGAGTGAGGGAAAATACTGGTTTATGTAGTCGCCTGTCATTTGTTTCGATGAAGATTTCAGTCTTAACAAATCCTAAACGTACTGCCTCCTTTAAGTTTATCAACCATTATCTCACTTTACATGACTTTAACCCTTTCGTTCATACAACAAATATACAACAGACGAACGACTTTGAAAACATATTATCAATTGCGGGCTAAACAGTCTAAACCGTGTTCTGTAACAAGTCATTGCGTTCGAAACAGATTGGACCGTTTCTGTAACAAGTAAATGCAATATATTTAGACTATTTGGTTTTAAGTTCAAATCTGTTACAAGTTCAAATCTGTTACAAGTTCAATTCAGTTTTTCTAATGTTTAACATGTAGATGTTTGGTGTTTCATGCCGCTTTCGACAATTGTTCAGTTATATCACGGCGTTTTCTGGGTAAATAACCAGTACTACTGATCCACTTATTCTAATAACTGCCAGTCAGTCGTAATGTTAACCCCACAACCCTGAAGGCTGTAGCACTCTGGCCAGCTACATCAAATTGTCCACGAGGAAAACACAGGTAAATAAACGAGATCGTATAGTGATACATTTATTTATTTAAATAGGTAAACTAGAGTCTCACGACTCTCTCTCTGTTTCAGGCCTGTCCATCCTCTCCGACTCTCCCCGCTCTCAAATAAACATACTATATATAATGTAGGGCGTGCGCCGTATACACGTGATCATCCCATACCCCGTATATGGTTATACCGCTGGACTCACGTGTATACATCTAACCTCATTGTGTTACATTCGTCCCCCTCTTAATAAATTTTCACCCAGAAAATTGTACAAATATATAAGTAACTTCATAATCAAAGTCTGCATTTATGTATCAAAAATTAAAAGAATTAATTGTTCAAAGTTATTTCTGTTTATGTCATTTGTCCGAACCGGATGGTTAAAACACGGCGTTGATATCGGATGTGGGAGGATATCATAAATGTCACAGTATCTTCTCCAGGAATTTCATTCAAGAATCTAAAGGTAAACATTATACACGTGTCTTCTCCAAGAATTCCATTCACGTGTCGACAGGTGGTCATTATAAACGGGATCTCTGTTTCATTGATAACCTGTCTGTAAAGATAAAGTCCAGTTCCTACTACGTTAATTGGATTTTGTAGAAACACAATATCCCCACAGGTATGTTTCTAAAACTGCTGATCCCCCGATTTGGTAGCATTTTTTTCCCCGCCCGTTATCATATTAATGGACCCGAAACGTGTGTCCATCACCAGGCAGATAACCGCACAGCTCATTATGGTTGTACATTGTTAGCACAAACACAAAACCTGACTATATGATGATAGATTATGAATCTCGATGTGATTATAAGGGTTACAATAGATATACGATTCTATAAACTGCAGCTTAACTGCTACAAACACATAAAACATATGAGCCCCTTTGCTCAAAAACAAACTCTGATACATCATACACGTATTCTCTAGGCGTCCCCACGGACCCTGTTAAATATTCTCCGGACGGCACAGAAACGGTTGGCGGTTGGTTCCCGCCATTATCCATGGTTTGGAGTTCAACTTCATTGTGAACCGCTTCGTTCAGCCCTTCTGTCATCCATTTACGTAAACAATTTGGCAGGCAGTTAATAAAAACATGACATTTTCTTTTGAAACAACATAACATTACCAAGATCACCACCACCATGACAATACCCAAGCTGACGTAATACCAAGCGCTACGCGACGAACTTACTTCAATTTTTCTGTTCCTTGTAAATTCTAACTCTTTAATTAACCTATCGATAGGCAAGTACTCTATTTCTGATAAAGTCGTGGGAATTTGAATTTCAGAAAAGTTTGCAAATCTCCTACAACAGACGATGCTGCGAGTGTGAAATACTCTATAGATGCAGTGCAATCCTGTTTGAGCGAAGTGATCTGTAGAAATTATCGATTTTCTAATATCGATTTTTGCAAGATCTGTGGTTAGGGTTTTTAATTCTAAATCCAGCGTTCTTAGAGTGTTCGCCTATGTCAAATCGTATTTTATCTAAAAACATTATTTCGGACAACAAACCATGCAGAGCCTCCCGGAAAGGCTCATACATGGTTTTATTTACATAAGTCGCAATTTCTTCTTGCAGCATTGTACGCGCTCTTTTTATGTCTTTTGCTATTAGCGAAAAGAAATTATCGATTTCATCAAATTCAATGTCAAGATCAAGAGTAGCCAACCGCTTTGCCCTAGTTGTGGATACTTCATTGGTCTTGTAAAATACAACATTGTCTCGCACGACAACGTCCCCTTCGCCAACATATTAGCATAAGACCCCACAACTATTATAACTGCCAAACCGTTTACTAACAAGAGATACATGATCTGTAACATTAAATATTACATTTATACGAAGCCTACAAACAGAGTTGTTAACTTTTATTGAGATACATGATCTGTAACATTAAATATTACATTTACACGAAGCCTACAAACAGAGTTGTTAACTTTTATTGATTTTACTGACTGACTTCCTCCCCATCTAAAGATGAGTGCACAGGCGTGTGATCATCTTCAGAAACAGAACAGGCAGTACAAGATAAAACAGGATCACCTGTCAATACCTCTGCTTGTTGTCGTGATTTACGAACGCGAAGTCGACGGCGGAGTTCAAATAACGGAATGTTATCTTCCGATTCACTGTCTGAGCGTACTTTACGATAATGACGTGTTAATAGTGGCTCATTATCGTCCGAGTCCGACAAATCGGAATCATTGCCAGAACTAACAGGTGGCACAACATAATTAGTTCGTCGGAGATTATGACCGTTCTTATCTTGAGGTATTTCCCATGTATTTACAGTAGCGAGCCGCAAATGTTGCGCGTGTGCTTTGAACGTAGACCCATTTAATTGTTTTTTTATAATAAATGTGACTGGAGATGTCTGCTCCAGAATGCGATGATAAGGCGTCCACTTAATGTCTAATTTATTTTTGCGAGTTTGGTTTCGATAATAAACTGGATCACCAACCTGAAATGTAACGTCAGTGGCATTTTTGTTGGCATATTTATTACGTTTCTTCCGAGCTTTATCCCTGTTTTGATGAACAAGAAGGAATACCTTATGCTGTTGTTCTAGGGCAATTTTATGAGGTTCTTCACCGTGATATTTCCTTCGCGGGCGAAGTACCGTATCAATTGGCATTATCACTTCCCGATTATATAGTAATTGAAATGGGGTATGCTTCGTTGACTCATTAACACCAAATCGGATCGCAGCCAACGCCTGGTTAGGAAACATATCCCAAGTCCCCTCATTAGTGTGAATTTTCTAAGAAATGACATTTACGAGCGAAAGGTGGTACCGTTCTATAACACCATTTGATTGAGGCCGATAAAAAGATGTTAAAACGTGGTGTATGTTTAATGATCCTAACGTTTCTTTGACTACTCTATTAACGTTTTCCGAACCGTTATCGGATACTATTTCTAACGGACACGAGTATCGCGGTATTATTTCGTCTATTATCAGATGAGCTATAGTCTGAGCCTTATTCGGAACTGCAAATGCTTCGGGATACCCAGAAAACAAATCAATGAAACTAACAATGTATTTATTCCCACTCAATGAAGTTGGATAAGGTCCAGACACATCGACTGCGCATTTTGCCCACGCAAAGGGAGGTGTGTCAGTTTCCTGCACAGGAACCTTACCTTTCTTTGAACTGCGCAATTGGCACGTCACACAGCTATTAACATAACCAACTACGTCTTTAAAAAGATTGACCCAAAAATACTTTGCATGAATAGCGTCATATGTCTTATCAATTCCCAAGTGCCCAAGTTCATCATGATAATGAGTAATTAACGTGCATTGTATTTCTTCCGGCACAACCAAACGCAAAAATGGGTCAGCATCAGGGTTAGAAATGAAGTACAATATATCCTCTAGCATGACATATTTACGGGCAATTGAGGGAGTAAGAGAATCTTGTAAAAGACCTCGTTTCAGCCCAAAGATGACGTCATCCTTATCCTGCTCTATTTTCATGTCCACTAAATTGTTAAATTTTGGTTTTCTAACCTGATCATTGAACTGTGGCTTACATCTCGCATAGTTCTTGGGTGTGAACTTATTAGAGTTCAAGGCATTAATTTCAAACGTATTTCCACTTATGTCCGGGTCAGACAAAGGTGAGTTATCAACTTGATTCGTATGTAATGGTACACGGGATAATAAATCAGCTACAGAAGTTTCCGTGCCTGCAAGATTGAGATCACATTTGATCACAAATTGAGCATTGTGCAGGTAATGATCTTGTTTTTGGAGACTAAAATAGATAGCATACGCTTCTTTCTCTATAGTAGACCAGCGTGTTTGTGTATCACTTAATTTATGACTCAGATAATAAATCGGCTTTTCAACTGTTTGACCATCCTGCAGCACTGTTTGAGTCAAACAAGCCCCTATACATTTATCAGAAGCATCCGTATATAACGTATATGGTAGATTGGGGTCGGGAAAACCAATAAGAGGAATTTCGACTAATGCATTTTTTAGCTTGTCAAATACATCTGGCATTTATCAGTCCAGGAGAATTTTGCATATTTTCTCGTTAAAGCTATTATGACCTCTGCCTCTTCCGAGAAATGGGAAATAAATCGACGATAATAGCTACACATGCCGATAAAACTACGAACTTCGCGGACCGACGTAGGTGCAGACAGATTCTTGATAATATCAACATTTCTCTTCTCGGGAACAATACCATGTTCATTTATCACAAATCCAAGATAAGTGTTTTCCGATTTAAGAAACCCACTTTTCTTGAGTTTCAGTTTTAGCTTGTGTTTTCGTAACCTAAAAAAAACGTTTGTATGTGAGACAAATGGCCTTCTAATGTTTCCGAGAATATAAGAATATCGTCGAGATAAGCGGTCGCAAAATCTGATAACCCTTCCAGCACACGATTCATTAACTCTTGAAATATCGCAGGTGCGTTAGTCAACCCGAACGGCATGACATTGAACTCAAAAAGACCCCTATGATAGGCGAATGCGGTTTTAGCTCTATCCGCGTCATCCATTAAGACTTGCCAATAACCAGATTTAAGGTCGAGGGATGTAAAATACCTTGCTTTACCTAATATGGCTAAAATATTATCTATAATCGGTAACGGATGAGAATTTGTCTTTGTTATCCGGTTTAGATTTCTGAAATCTAAACAAAACCTTTTTGATCCATCCTTTTTATCTACAATAATGACAGGAAAAGACCATTCTGACCGACTTCTCCTAATTATATTAGCTTCTAACATATCATCTACTGCTTTATCTATAACTTTACGGTTGTTCAACTGAGTGCGATATGGTCTGAGATTAATAGGCGGGTGGTTACCTGTATCAATTTTCATTCTAACGGTTTCAGTATGACTCAGGTCGATATCAGTATCTGCAAAGATATCCCTATTTTTACACAACATTTTAATGACCTGTTCTTTGTATATCGGCGGCGTATCAAGGTTAACAAACTCAGTATTCGGAGAAACGACTCGCTATCGGCTAATGGGATCGTCTAAGATAGACGTATCAACAGAGCGGACGTTAATGGCATTAATAGGATTTATTGTAGCTACAGGTGTTCCGCGTTTCAAAGATAATGTCTTGCCAGTAGTGTTTACCAATAAGACTGGTAATTTATGGTTCCAGGAAAGTTTAACAACAGCATTAGTGATAAGCAATCCGGGCTCGTTTCCAATGTAACCTTTTTCAAATGAGGATATTTCGTATTTTTGCTCAACGGGAAATTCCGAATGTTTGCGCACATTACAATAACAAACATGAGCTGTTTGTGGAAGGATCTTTATTTTCGATTTTGTGCGAGCTATTGAAGCCACATGTATATCATCGGCCAACGGAACATACATATTATGCACACGTATACACCCGAGATCGTGATACACTCGTACGCCACGTGATTGTAACCAATCTATGCCCAAAATAACATTTCGGTTGAGATTCCTTACGACATAAAACTTTTGACTCATTTTCAATCCGCCTATCAAGAATTCTATTTCCTCAAAACCGTCTACATGAAGAGGAGTATTTCCTGCAGTAGCCAAATTAAGACTATGCTTACGTAGTTTAGGTTTTACTTTTAGATTATCATATACGCGTCGGTTACTAAGGGATACCTCGGCACCAGAATCAAGTAAACTTCTGTATTTCTGGTTCCCAAACTTAAGAAGAAGTGAATTTAAGCCTACACTAGCAGAATTAATAAAAATAGTATTTTTGTTCTGTTTGTTAAATCAAACTTCCCCCACGGGCCTTTACATGTGGGAAGTTTTTGCGTTTAAATGTTGCACCGACTTATGGATTCCCGCAGACCCATTGCTTCTTTTTCCACATTCCCGAGCAAAGTGGCCCGGCTCTCCGCATTGATAACAGATAACGCTTTTTCTGTATCGACCCTCTCTTGTCTAATTTGCGCAAGATTAACTTGCCCGTCACGTCTTCGCACGCTACAATCTGCAATCAGGTGACCTACCTTGTGACAGTAATTACATTTAATTTTCTGTCTATAGTGATCTACCTCCATCGGGACGGCCTCGTCAACTTGATGATTTCTGCCCGCGCCCGGCGCGTGACCCGTTCGCAATTGAAATCGCCGACGTAGATTCTGCTCGCGAGTAACGAGGGTAACCGCGTTCTGAAAGAGTTGTGGGTTTTCCCTCATTATTTTCATTTTAAGAGAATCTTCCCTGAGCCCATCAATGAAATACCCCACAAGTTGCCTTTGTAGAGCGTTTTGATCCTGCCCCTCAAAAGCTTCTTCCCCCATATTTAACATACGGTCGGTATAAACCTGTACCGTTCCCCCCGTTTTTTGCCTAATTTTCCTTAAAATCAGCAAAGCGTGCTGAGAATCTACTACTTCGTCAACTCCCCCTTAATTTGATTCCAGCTGTGATCATCATACTGTTCAATATATCGTTTTATGAAATCACTGACAGGGCCTATGCTTGCATGATACGCTATATATTTAACCCTTTCATTAGGTATTCCAGTTAACGTACCAAACTTTTCAATACTTTTAATCCATTCTTTAAATTCTTTTGGATTACTACCATCAAATCTTTGAACAACTTTTGCCACGCCTTGAGCCCCCATAGTGGTATTTAAATTAGTCATGTGTCCATCTACGGACCGAAACAACTCTTAAAACATTTTTTCTGTCATTTTGCCTTGCCAATTGCGTAAAAGGAATAACAAAAGATTGTAACTTACGATTCACTGGCAAACGTCTCGTGATGGCTCAATACGGCAACACAATTGTCAAAGTGTCCAACACTACATTTCACATCAGGTCAAATTGTCAAAGTGTCCAACACTACCTTTCACATTACTACGCACATCACGTCCGACACAACACAAGTTCGATTATCCATTGTCACGGCATCAAATAACTTATGTAGCACTCTGGCCAGCTACATCAAATTGTCCACGAGGAAAACACAGGTAAATAAACGAGATCGTATAGTGATACATTTATTTATTTAAATAGGTAAACTAGAGTCTCACGACTCTGTCTCTGTCTCGGGCCTGTCCATCCTCTTCGACTCTCCCCGCTCTCAAATAAACATACTATATATACTGTAGGGCGTGCGCCGTATACACGTGACCATCCCATACCCCGTATATGGTTATACCGCTGGCCTCATGTGTATACCTCTAACCTCATTGTGTTACAGGGCCAAGGAGGGCAGCCATAACTACCATTTTTAAAGTATTTGGTTATGACCCGACCGCGGATCGAATCCGCGAGGTGGGCACTCTACCACTACACAACCGGTTTTTACATGTAGATGTTTTGCCCGCAGACATGGAAACACATGTACTTGTACCTGAACGTTTTCTCCTCAGTTCGTGACCTAGTTTTATATTGTTAAAATATAAAGGGAAGTAACCGTAAGTAAAATGTAAACTTAGAAAAACGCTTCCATGACATTGACGAGTTATGCAAACAAAAAATGTCGCTCGAAAAAATTATTTCTTATACGTCACGAAACGAATGCAGTGGAATAAAACATGCACTAAAGCTTTGCCTGATTCTATTCACTTTCTTCGATTTCACAACGACTTGATCTTGACACGAGGTCAACATTTCGAAAGAATGCTCAAACACCTAATATTAAAGATAGATAGCTAATATTACACACTTAAATGATTAAATAGATGTGATATTAAATGTTTATTTGGCTTGAAACAAATTAAGAAAAGAACAAACTGTGATAAACAGTAATTTTAGAAATAAAGAAAATCTGGTCTTTCGCACTAAAATTAATATCATACTTGCCACCATTTAAATAGTAATGGGACTCGCAACTGGCATTTTTCTTGCGCCATATATATAGTGTATGCATCAGTGATTTAAATAAAGAATTTAGCTGATATGGTGTTTTAAGTGTGGTCTACTTTTTAAACATATGAGGATAAATTTTAACATCTGTGAAATAATTATTGTTAAAAAGGAGGAAGTTCATGTCTTCCACAATTTAACCGTTTTCTCAATGTTTTAAACGTTTAAAGGCTTCAGAGATGGAGAGGGTTAAATAGCTTTTTATTGCTTGTAAATTTAAATCCCAAACTGTTTTTGTTGTGTTTTTATTGACAAATCCAAAAAATCCAAAATCCTGATCAAAAGAAATCCTGAAATTTGTATGTGGAATTTCAAATATCCTGGAATTAGTCTTTAATGAAAACATTATGTGTATGTATAGACAAATGAAAGTCAAGAATGCATGCGTGTTCAAAATAAATGAATGCAGTCTTTTCCGGCGACATTGATGCCTTGCATCAAATTTCTCTTGTACTACATGTATATATGTAACCGTTTTTGTAATGCGAGGTAGCGCGTCCATCTTGAGTGCGGAAGGTCGCAACGGGTCATACCAAAGACTTAACATATTAAGTAATGCATTATGGCATTTCCTCGTTTGCGTCTAATAATTTGGGATTAGCATTACGACTGCCTCGCCAGTGCTATGACAAATAGACCAGTAGTACTGGTAACTTTCCAAGGAAACGCCGTGGAATAACTGAAACATTGTCGAAAGCGTCGTTACGCACTAACACACTTAGAACAGACCAGATGTTATTTTCTTTTCCAGCAAAAGCCATCTATCTAGAAAGCATCATTGGTCGACAGAACACGAAGGATTACAGACAAACATTCGATCACCAGGGGATGCAAGAGTTCGCTCCCTTATATCCTTACTACACATGGGAGTATGGAGACCCATCCAGGGTCTTTGACGTTAAAACAGATTGGTGGACAAAATCTATTTTTAGAACCCTTAACACGACGATTCGGACTTAGTATAGCCTGATTTCAAAGAGACGTCCATGCATTAACACCGTTACCTGATACAGACAAACTCCGATGACTTTTACAGCAGACCAGACGGCTCATGACGAAAATGGTTGGAGAAGTAGTATTGCCTTTGAAACGAGAAATTTCTCATTTCGTTAAATCATCCTTTAGCTGCGTAATAAAGCTGTTATTCTAGGAGTGTATAATCTTATCATAAGAAAATCCTTTAAGCAGTAAACTCTAAATTATTGTATCAGATGAACGCTTAATTGATTGATTGATTGATTGATTGATAAATTAATTGATTGAATGATTGATTTATAATTGATTGATTGATTGCTTGATTAATTGATTGATTTATTGATTGATCATTGATTGATTGGCGTTTGCGTTACTTTCAATAATTTTTCAGTTAGATCACGGTATTTCCTGGCTAAGTTACCAGTATTACTGATCCATTTATCCTGACACCAGCCAGACAGTCGTAATGCTAAGCAATTTCTTCTTTTGTCACAATGTTTTCAAAAGACGTCTATTGCAGAATATTGTCTATTGCTTCAGAATGCGTCTACAAGTGGGAAAGGGTTAATTCTTCACATTTAATGCAATCGCTATCGAAAATCGATTCCTCTTATACATGACTATATTAATTATGTTTGTTTTTAATCAGTATTGAAATTTTCCGTTTATACCTATTTATCAATTTTATTCTATTTTTATTATTAAAAATCATGATGTGTGAAATCACCATAATTTGTTTTTGGCCAATGTTTATCACCACATCTATACGAAATAAGCGTCGACTAAGGAAAAAAGGCGATCAGTGTAGATCGAGATCAGCCTGCCTGAGAGTATCCTACACATACTGATCACGATCCGATATGTTCGCTAGCGAGACAATGCATCATTAAAGAAAGGTATAATACAAACTCGGAACATAGATCAGGTTCTATGAATATGTAGCCTGATGTCCGAAAACTCGTGTTCGTTCCTACGTAGAGGCTTAATTTAGCCATATCACACTTAAACTTATGGAATTTTTGCGACAATTTGAGATCTAGATCACAATGCACTTTCACGAAGTATCATCAAGATCTCCCGTGTTCGCTTTCTAGTCGTAGTTGGAAAGGATCTTGAACGGTCCGACTTAACAGGAATTCAAGTCTGCCATTTGATGGCAAGTGGCATTAATTGCAAAATGTACTTAATATTGGTTTTTAGTCGGGATCAAGTGCGAAGCAATTTAACCGACTATTGTCTTTTAATTTTTAACGCGGCTGATTTGAACCCGTCTGTTGGAAAAGGCAAACGTCTGCATTTCTGAACTGTATAGTTTCAGATAACTATGTCCGTCTGCTAAGTCGTATCGGAATATACACAAGTTGACAGAATAGTTTAACAAGCTTTTGAGAGTATTACATACAGAGCGTAGATCTTGAACAGAATGTTCACACAAGTCAACTTGAACCTTATCCTATTATCGGACTGGTAGAACCATGCCACTTGAATACCTGTATTCGTTATCTGAAGTTATGAATCCATCTTTGTTGTTATTTTAGCAAAATAACAAATACAATAACTCATTTGGAACGGTTTATTTATATGCTAGATATTAGACATGCATAATTGGACCACAACACACAAAAAACAGACCATCGGTACTTTGCGACCTGCGAACATCCAGACAAACCATTGCCTCCGCGTAATCTTTTAATGATCTTCCCTGTTCACCATCTTGTGATACACATATCAGAGAGACCTCTTAATAACTGCTATGAGGGAACGCATGTAGCAAATACTTTAAATTTCCAAATTTCCGAAGGGCGCTCTTCATGTGACGTGGCTTAATTGGTATTTTAGATGAGACCAATTCATTCCAATACATAACAGTTTGTTAGATGATCCTATACGACCAGATCGGTGAACAGTGCAATATTGTCCACTCCGAAGTAACTGTCAAGTCCAGTTTTTATAGATGAAAACACGATCTGAAAATAAAAAAATTCAGTTAACAAAGGGTTTTCCTAAATTTAAACCTTTCCCACAAACAAAAAATCTGCAGCAGACGACTTTGAAAACATCTAGACAAAAATATGAAAAATCTCTATAAATGACAATTGATTAGAGTTGAAAACATTATGAGCAATTTCTTCTTTTGCAACCATGTTTTCAAACGTCGGCTGCTGCTTAGGCGGCAGAAAGAGTTTATATGTGAGAAATTGAAACTTTAAAGAAACACTTAACATGCGTTCAGTTGAGATTGAAATACCAACAATCTTCCGCGAAAACACATCATGTGTTAGTGTTTTTTGTAAGTTTTCGCGAAAGCAGATTTCGTTACCTACTCTAGTATATGCAAGTAAATGGAAAGGGACATAATGAGGTTGCTAGTTTACCAAACCTCGATGGTCGAATACAGTCAAATAGTCAGAATTCTAAAGGTTTTCCATGTTAACTTAGATTTTTACAAAGTTGTCTTCTGCAAAAATTGGTATCAATTTTAAAAGGGGGTCATTCAGCCGTTAAATTACGTTGATATCACGAGAAAACTCGACACATCTATTACCTTATAGTGCGGCCCAGCCGGTATCAAAACACTAGCTTGGGCCCAACCTTTTGTCGTCGTATTTGTTTGTTGCAATAGTATCGTCTTCTGCCCATTTATGTTCTGATATATTTCCAAAGCCGCTCCCTCAGTCGGCATATTGTATAGAAAGGACAAGCAGGTTTTGTTCTGAGATAGTATCCACGGTGACGTGACGTCACCGATCTGACCTGGCTGCACATGATAGTTATCAGTATTAAAGAGAAGATAACTCCCGTCTCCGTTTATAAATAAATCAATAGGTAACCGTAGATGTATCGTAGATTACCGTAGCTCCTCTTCTGGTAGAAGGATATCCTCAGCCAGCCTCCCTTTCACCAGCTCTTCACTTATTTGGTCATGTCCGGATGCAATCGTACATTCAAAATCATACACTAAGTTCTGGAATTTCCAGTATTTATCAAGTCTTGTTTTAAAGGAATTTAACATTTTTGTATTCATGACTGAATCTGGTAATGAGTTCCAAGTGTCCACTACTCTGTGACAGAATGAATATTTCCTGACAAAATACATTTATATGCACATTATATTTCAAATATCGAGTGTCATGGTGGAGTGCCCTTGGGCAAGGCACATTTTTTAGCCTAGTACTGGTTTGTTTACCCAGGGATCATGAATAATTAAATTTAATTGCGCGCTAAATGACCTTAGCTGTCGATGCGCCATAAAACAATATACATTCATTCAAATATCGAGTAAATTCTTTGACATTGGGCTGGTCAAAATACATGAGCACATTAATGATTGAAACTTCAGTCACATATTGAAATTGCTACGCAGGGGACTATATAATGAGGAATGGCCTGGTATTTTCCCATCCATATCTCCATTATGACTCCACTAAAGCCTTGGTTGTGGATACTCAAAATAATCGTCTCACTGAGACGATTCTTTTGAGTAACCACAACATAGGGTTTGAGGGTTATATAAGGGTTTGGGGATGTGAAATACTCATCTTATTTAGAGTTCTGAATGCATGTGTAATCAAATCAATTGTCTATTGTAAATTACTTTTCAAAGATTATTTTAAAATTAGAGATCTTTTTCAATCATCAACTAAAACAGAAATATATAAACATGCAATCTTATTTGGGTTGTCTTTAACCCCTTTCCGATATATATACAGACGCCTTTTAACGCCTCTGCAGCAGACGACTTTCGACAACAGGATGAGCAATTTCTCCTTTTGCCACAATGTTTTCAACCTTTTTTCAGAATTAAACTCTCATTTATGGAGATTTTTTCGTATGTTTACCAATATGTTTTCAAATGTGTGTGTTGTTGATTTGTTGTATGTGGGTTAAATAGTCAAGTGTTAAAAAACTGAATCAAAATTATATAAATATTAGAAGGTAAAGCCGTATAGTTTAAATATAGGAGCTGACATGAGTTGTCATTTTTTATAAAGTTTAATTAAACGAGTTCAAGAAATTTGTTATTAAGCGAGCCTTTGGCGAGCTTAATAATACATTTCTTGGACGAGTTTAATAAAACTTTATAAAATGACAACGAATGTCAGATCCTTTTTATCACCTGACGAAATACAAAAAGAACATCGGTTTTTCTGTGTCAGAAAATAGTCCTATCATGTAATACTTAATAGACTGTTATTGACACACAAATATATTTTTATGACCGATAACGGTCAATTTACCTCGTACATTTATCTTGACGTTTGTGTTTACTGGATACACGTCCTCAACCATTTTGTAAACATTCGCTGATGAATACACACATAGTGATTCGGCCATGTTATATTACACGTGTCACATATAAAGAAATACGTAATTGGTATATATTACATCGGATACAAGCATTGTCATGTGATAAACTTATTTATTTAACATCGATTGCGAAACAAGCTTATATCAATCAAGCTCGAAGTCTACTACCTGGAGACTTAAGCAGTACTAACGCTGTTTGTGTGGAAAAATCCCAAAGTCAGAACCCGCCCATCACGGGACTCGAACCCGGGACCTTTGGTACTAGAGGCCGACGCTCTATATCAGCATCTCTGTCTTGCACACAAAGCCCTATAGAACACCCATAGCACAGTTGAACGACATACGAGTGGAAATAACACAAACTTTGCCTCTACGGGTGTTCACGAAGACACAAATAACGAGATCATTTCTATGTCTGTTTTTGTTCTTTGAGTGTTCATGCACTTACATCACGACCTGTTTATGGAAAAACACGTGGTGTGATACTTGGAACAAATTTACAATTTGATTAAAATACAGGTTTGTCATGCCAATGAAAATAAAGTTCAGGAAAGGTCAGGATCAGGTCAATTTTGACATGTGATTCTTTAATCCTACCTGTCGAGCTATCCCCATCAATCACGCCCATTTTAACATCTCCATACGCAAATCTGTGTATTTCCCATAAATGTGGATAGATCGGGAAGTTGTAACCACAAGTATTTCTGTCATCAAAGTCACAACTCACATCTCGTAATTTCGTTGCCAATGAAAGATAGACACAAAGTGGAGGAGGTACTGTTCGGGCAAAAAGAACCAAAAACAAAGGGCCATCTTTCAGGAAATCAAACCTTCGAAATGTGTCTATTATAATAATACTAATAATGTGTGCATACTAATAATATACTATCTGATCCATTTAACATTTACAAATTATATGTACTATTGGTATGATCACCATCAATGACAATGCCGTCGAATCCAGGCAAATGAAAGGAGTGCCAACCAGTGAAGCTTCTTTCGCCATGAACATCGATTGAGGCGGGAGGCTCTAACAATGAGACATACTCAACAGTAAACACGATCACTTACTAAAGAATGGGATGATTCGAACAACCCATGATTGTTTAAATACAGGATAAATACAACTTATGCAATGCATATCCGTTTTTACCATAATCAAGTGTTTTTATATTAGAAGCATTGCATCCTGGTATCATTTCCAATTAGACGAGATTCAATCACGAATACTTGTCTGCTTGCTAATCGGCCTGGGCACTGGACTCATTTGATAAGGATTTAATATCGCAAGTACGCGAACAATGATTGATAAGGATTTAACGCCGTTTTCAACAATTTTACAGTCATATCACGGCGACCAGTTCAATTATTCATGCGTTTCCTGGTTTTCCCACACCAGTACACCACACAACATACTTTCCAAGCAACTGGCTGCTTTTCCACATGGACTGTTAAACAGCCCATTGGTGAAAGACGAATGACGCTTGTCACAGTGACTTTTGTCAAACGTCGGAAAGAAAGTTGGCCGAGCTTGGATTCGACAGCCCACGTCGCTATCGACTGAGCTACCGGGGCTACGCGAACAAAAAAACAATATTACCAGCAGGTGTCATTGTCGTCGTATCACAGTCTATATCGGGACAAGAACAAGTATTACAAATTGGTTTTGACTTAGTTGTAACATCAGAGGTCACCATTGGCGTAGAGGATACCGCCGTACCTGCATTGAACGCTGAAAAATAACACTGTAGAACCTAAACACAATGTCAAAGCCCTCAATAGGAACAGTTATCACATTTCATATATACTATTATAAGTTGTGAAAATGTTATAATATGAATATTGATTGCGTACTCGTATGAGTCTCATCGCGATAAAATACATTATTCTTATTTCTGAAGACTCCGAAATACCTACGCTCCTCGCCTACGAGTCGAAGAGCCATACAAAGACTTCAGAATAATAACTTCAATTGCAATTACACTGATTTCTCTCTCATCCCCAATTTACATGATACCTAAATACCAGACCACTTTAATACTTTCCCGAGTGCAGTCGCATTCTGACACTTCTGCAGCAGACAACGTTTGAAAACGTTTGGCAATACGGACATTTCTTATGGTGAGCAATTTCTGCGTTCGCCTCAATGTTTAAACTCTATCCAATAAATAAACTTTCACTTATAACAACAATCCACGTATTTGTTTCTATATTTTCAAAGTAGTCTGCTGCAGGTTTTTGCATTTGGGAAAGGTTTAAAAGCGTAATGTTAGTATTGTTCTGCCACAGGTTATAAACTTACCAGATGATAGAAGCACGTTGTCCACCCCAAGAAAACTGAAGAAACTTTCCTTTGTAAACTCAAACTTCAACTGTGATAAATGAAACGTAGTAAATAATCAGAAAAAGGCAGAAAGAAAATCCCTCTAATGACAAATAATCTAGTCATAACTGAATACACTTTAATCTTTTCATCCTCGTTGTTAAATGGGTGTGATTTATCTCGAAAAGCCTTGATAATCAACACAACACTGCGCATTAAATGCTTTCCGTATTAATGAGAAACATGTGTGAAATAGTGACCAGTTAACCATTAATTATGACTTATGGTCAATTATAGAGAAGTCAACGTAGATACATGTACCTGTCAAAGCTATATACACACCCACGTCTTGATTGACGTTTAGTCTTGTATAACTTGCAACGACTACTATAATTTGGACTCGTTTATATTCAGCCAGGGGCTCGGCTTGTAGGTGAAGGTGCTGGGATTTTAGGCAGACGGACTTTTTGTCCGGGACTAACCGACCATAGGGTTATACGCGATATATAGTGTATACTAATATTACAATATTGAACCAGTGATCTTATGTTTGACTTATTACTCCACGCATGAAAATGCCAAAATACACAAATCACAATTCTAAATTCAAATACAAAGGTGCCTTACTTGAAAGGGTTTATTTTCAAAAACTCCAAGGTACTCATGCGCCCAGTTAGCACTAGCCTGATGTTTCGTCGTCCAGAGTAATTTACTTCGAGAGTTATCTGCATATGTGACGAACACAGCTAAGTTCGAATAATTGGTCGGTGTAATGTACCAGAAGGAGAGACAATATGACACATTAGGCGATAGTTCAGGAGTCTGTATGTAATGGCTTTGGTTACTTCTTACGTGGTTGTTGTATGTGTTAAACAGCATGTAGCCCCCTGAGTGTTCTGTAAATACTTCAAATGAGTAATTGTTTGTTTGTTTGTTTGGTCGGCGGTTAACGCCCCATGGAACATAATTTCAGTCATAGCATAGCGTGTTCAATGAACAGTTATGTCACCTTATTATTGTTCAATAAATGACAGCAAGACATACTGATAAACAAGTGAACCTTACGACTGTGACATTCTGGCTAGGTAGGAAACATATATCTTGTTCACATTTTTCTTTCTCTCAGTGAGTCAGTTTCACAAAATGCTAAGAATACCAAAAAACATATTTGAGAGATCATTGAATCGTTTTTTCTTTAAATTAAGAAAGTTGTTCTAATAGCTCATAAATATGTTTCCCCTACAACTATCTTTCTCACTATCCAATACCTTTGTCCATCTTGCCTTTGCTGTAACTTATACTGTCGAATTGGTGTGAATAATTTTGTATGATCTGAAAACATACCCCAACATGCATTATGAGAAGTCTACAAGTAGCACTGGGTTAATTATCAGTACAGGTGGTAAGATTCTCTTGACATTAGTCGGTATGCTGTCCTCGCAACCACGAGCACATAGATGAGAAGAAATTACTGGTAGTGTTAAAGTTGCTGAATTCCAGATGGAGGTCAACATTTTGAAAAGTTGAAACTTTTGTAAATATTGCTTATAGTGACTACAAAGTAAGTAATACGAAGTTCAAAATTATTTTGGCAGTAAAGGTTGGAAAACTGTCAATTGAAAGTCATGAAAATGTACACGATTTGGCTTACTGAGTATGTCTTACCAGTACAAATGAAGCATAAACAATCAATATTTAGATGTTCATGGTACTGGAAAGTGAAATTATTACCCTAGTTTTTAACCAAGAATTATGATTCTAAAATTTCAAGACAACATTTGAACAGTTTTAAAACTATGACTATAATATCTATTTTCTGAAATTTATGGGGTTGTTTTTTTACGACTTACTCACTGGTGTCAGGATATTTTTCCCAGTAATTTGGGTAACTTTCCAAGTAAACGCTGTGATGAAATTGAAAAAAAGTGTTGAAAGTGGCGAAAAACTACATACAATCCAAAATGTTTCTTTAACAAGTTTTTACTAATCGGTACGGGTTTTTTTCAGAGCAAGTTTAGACTGTAGAAAACGTGGGAGGCTGTGAAGATATGCGTTTATCGAACAGATAAACCTATTGATTGATTGTTTGGTGTTTTACGCCGCTTTCGCTTTTCCCCCAGTTATATCTCTGCGTTTCCTGGGTAAGTAACCAGTACAACATGTCCATTTATCTTGAAACCGGTAAGTCAGTCGTTATGCTAAACCCCTCAACCCTGAACGCCAAGGAGGGCAGCCATTGCTACCATTTTAAAAGTCTTTGGTATAACCCGGCCGGGGATCAAGCACGAAACCTCCCGCACCCGAGGCGGACGCTCTACATCTACACCACCGAGGCGGTTCAATCCTATTAATATCACATACTAAAAACTTCGCTGTACGTATATTGGATTTGACGCATTACAACGCATTAACAACGCATTAAAGGTCGCCTCGAATTGATCCTATACATTTGATTAGTCAATTCAATCGGAACACTCGGCAATTACCGCCTCACTATCTCGTTTATGTTTATGGGTTATCTCCCCTGTCGATACCTAACGATTATGTAGACGACAATTTGATTGGCTGACGTAACGGTCAATCTGATACGACCTATTAATGGCAATCACCAACTATATAAGAGCATTAGTTACTGCTATGAAGTTAATATCTGGTTTTAATGGGATTGTAGAATAAAATTAGTGTACATACATTCACCCAAAGACATTTTTGAACGACTTTCAGTTAACGATATACTGTAATCTGGTCACGTTTAAGGGTCTTTCAAATCATTTTAACGTTCGTACCTGAAGATTGGTCTCCCGGTATTTCTCCAATTGCTTTATTTCCAAATGTGTATGAAGCTCGTTCCCACAGGTGAGGATAGATGGGTACGCCATACTGACATGTATCTTTATCAAAGTTACAACTAAACCGTGCCTGCTTAACTCTATCCATCTCTGGTATTGCACACACATGTGGAATAGGAGTCACTGTAAAGTTAACAAGCAAAAGTGAATTTATATGTACATCGCTTTAACAATAAAACGTTATTTTTTCGTAAACGATTGATACTACAAGCCCCTCTGAAAGTAAAAGATAACTAAAATGTAAAATGTATACGTAGTTATTTATTTTAATGATAAAGAGCACTGAAGTCATAATACTCACAAGATGTGATAATATCACACATAATTTCAACCTTTGAGTTATAGAGTGTTGACGTAATATCCCATCAACACATCCATGGCTTTAGAATTAATACGTGCTACTAAATGTACAACTGATTTCCAAGTTCTATTTCAATGCATCACTCTTTCACAGCGAGTGAAATATTTTACCAAGGAAAGATATGCAGACAGTCCAAAGACACATGTCATCTAAGAAGTAAATGCAGGTGTATGTAAGTGAAAATCCGCCTAGATTATCATTAAATATTTTAATAATTGAAGAGTGTTCGAGGTTAATATATTTTGGCATGCCGTTAGGCTGCTACAAGGTGAAATTTCAAATAGACAGGTATGTCATTCATTGTTGGATTATATATACTGTTACATGCTTTAAATCCGTGTCTGTTCGTCAATAAATATATTGCATCGCCTTATATGTGGTATTCTTTCTTTCTAGATGTCCTTTTCATGTTGCTATGTTCTTTGGCAGCGAAGTCAAAGATGTTACGGGAATGGGTATAGGTACAAATACCACTTCTACAGCCATGCTGTGGAAGCCGGCTTTTATAGCGACTTCGGTAGAGTGGTTGGCTATTTCACAAAGTAAAGTAACGTACATCGCGGTTATTGCTTGGATTGGTGACCCGTGGTGGCTTTACTCTGTGATGGACCGGGTACCTCGAGGCTACGTTTAAGCGTCCGGGTGACATTATCGATGGATAATGGCGTACTCGCAGACACTTGGCATCCATACGTCGTAACTGAACTACTGAATTTGGCCACAGTTGCAGAGCAGTCATTAAGGCCGTCAAACTTGATATCGATGTACTCTTTTGTGCCTCTTGAATTTCAGATCGCAGTTTAATGGATTCAGATCCAATTGTTATTATTATAACGTCGTCATATACTATTTGTTTGTGTGTTTGTGTTTGTGTGTTTGTGTTAAATTTTTATTAAAGCATTCCAAAAATGATTAAGTTAGCCAATGAAAGACAAAATGTAGAGATGGAAGTGTAGTTGAGTATATTTTCTCAAAAGCATAATGATAGTTATATGTTTTTGTTTTCACTAAATAAGCGTTAAAGAGTTGAGTATATATTTATATTAAGACTTTTCTCAGATTTGCCTACCTGGCGATAGTTTCAACATCGTTTTTAACATGAACGATGCATATCCACATGTTTTCACTTAATACAGACATAACTCACCCGGAATACTCGTGGTGTGAACACATTTGGATTCAAAGGTCGGACAGCTGCATGTACACGTAACCATTTGGGTTGCTGTGTAAAAATAGAAAGAGACCCAATTAATAAAATTGAAGCCATACTGGTAAAAGGAGAATTTACTAGTTTTGATGTATCAGGGGTGGTTTCTTATGTTAATTGCTATAATGACATGTAGATTAACTCCATATGGCAAAAGAAGTAGACATTGCTTTAACTAGTCAACATCTCTCAGACATATTATGTACACAAATAGCGCGTTAAAATAATGATAAACATTGATAGTATACTTTTTTATCATAAACCGTATACTTACTGCATCATTAACTCTTTCAATGCTGAATGTTTAAAAAGGACTTGTCGATCCTTGCATTTTAGAGCCGTTTCAGACGAACCCGATGTACCTGTAGGACTGGCTCTTTACTGGTAGTAAAGGCTAAACAAACTCGTTTCCAACAATCAAAGGGTTAACAACGTTTACTGATAATACTTTGCACGATTTGAAGCAATATTTACGAACAATGTAGACCAAAACCTTTATGTTGATGTATACTGTTCGCTTCCTTAGTCGCCGGGCAGAAGCCCGCGACTTCTATTTTTAATAGGTTTTCTGAAATCACATGGGAGGGGGGACTATTATTAGAAAGAAACACATTTAGATGTCTTGAACATATTACAATTGTGTTCGTTTAAAAACACTAAGTAATGACACATCTAAAATGAAATAAATATTCCGATGTTTTAGGTATTTTCAGTTTCTTTATTTTGACTCGCATTTATGTTTTTTTTTGTTTTATTTACGAAGACAAAACAGTCCCTATTAGCTAGACTGGTATACTTTAGTTTACACTATACTACATGTAATCAAAAGTCGATAACTACAAACCTTTACGTCGCAGTCTAATTTGTTTACTTACGCGCACCTGCGTGACTCGCGAATACCAACTGCGTAGATCAATCTCCTTTGCAGAGAGCCGCTCTTTACACTCACTTACAAATAGTAAATTATAGGTGATTTAAAATGTTTATTTGGTTCGAAACAAATGAAGAAAAGAACAAACCGAGATAAAACTGGTTTTAATGGAAAAATGACTTTGAACGAACACTCTCTGCCTATAAAGAGAGTTTCAAGAACGACACCTCTGCGAATAAGAAAGAATCGGGTCTTTCGTACAAAATTATTTCGTCCTTGACAATTTTAAATGTGTCATTCAATTCCCTAAAGGCATATTGCTTCCGATCTGCATATTGTTATGCATCATTGACACAAGGGCGCTTATCATAATATAATTTTAAAACATGAGTAGTTTGTTGTTTTCATTATAAAAAAGGAAGGAAAGAATTAAAATAAATTAACATGTTGAAGGGCTAAGTTTATGCTCGAAATTAAGTTTAAATTATACAACAATTTCAATGAGATTTAACTGTTTAGTTGATATTATATTTCGAAGGTGGTCTAATTTATAAATATTGGAGTACATTGTCTATACCAAAGAATCCGTAGTTATTCTCCTTTACAGACCGAAATATTATCTGAAAATAAATTTATAAGTAATCACTTAAATCAAATGATATATATGGGTTGACCGTTTTTATGGTAATAACAAACTTTACTGTTACTTTTCAAAGACGATGTTAAAATAATTTCCTTATCATTTAGTTCTGACTGCGATTTATCTACATAGACATACTAATGTAAATACAATCATAAAGTTATTTGATGTTTCAAATATAGATTTACTGAAGTGTAAGTCCATTAGTATAAATAAATAAATAAATATATATATATGTATGTATGTGTGTGTGTTCTGAACAAAACCGCCAACTAGGCTCCTCAATTGAGTCATCTATACGGCTTTCGAATTTTGATAAGTGGTAAATTCTTACTCGACATCCAAACACAATTAAGGACGCATATACAATTTGGAAATTGATTATTTCATTTCAAATGTAATGGCATTTATTTATCCAATGCTACACCAATTAAAAATACCTGCAGTTATTTTATGCAGTTGGATAAGTATCTCATGTGCCCAACATTTTCTAGTATTAACTCTGAACATCAATGGTGCATTGATAGATGTATGGTCAGATGTAGAATTTGTTCAACCGTAGACCAATAATGGACAAGAAGTTGCTGAAGTCCAAACCCATTATTTGGAGAAATATGAAGTCGTTTATCTAATTCGACCCAGAGATGTTCGATTGTATTTAACAACCGCGTATTGCGACTTAGAGTTTTATTGCATATGCGTAAAGTGAAGATTCACTTACACAAACACTAACCTTAAAGGACTCATTCACATGTATAGGTAATTCAATTTTCTCCCACTGTGATATCAACGTTTGTTTATAATCAGAGATTAGTCGGGAATGATTGTTGGTCTCTGTCATTAAATAAATATCTAGTTTGGAATTCTGGTTTGGCATCAGAATCCAGAATTTCAGGCATACATCAACTGTAACACTGTTGATGGTCGTAGAGGAGAAATCGGCAATGGTGTTCATGTTGATTCTAGGATCAGTGGACTGGAACACAGCAAACGTCTGCTGAAGGCCTACAATAAATGTAAGTGTCTGTCAGGTGCATACCAAATAAAGCAAATTACTTTATTAGGACAATTAAATTAAGTCGACAAAGGTCGACAAAGGTCGACAAAGGTCGTAAAAAGGGCTACACATAAAGGAAACCTCCTTGTAAAGACATGTAAATAAAAGATACGCTGTTGGAGAAGGCCTACACATATAAAAACACTTCTACATACAACATAGAGGTCAGACGTAGTCCCCCGGTTACATAAACGCCTTTATAAACAATAAACGGACAGACAGTTGACTCGCGATATGTCGAACTGGACAGAGACCATTGATTGATTTATTTGGGTTTAACGTCGTTTTCAACAACTTTTCAGTCATGCCACGGCGGTCAGTTCTTCTACTCAAATGTTTCCTGGCGTACTCACACCAGAACTCCACACAACAGACTGATCAAGCAAAAAGCTGCTTTTCCACATTATCTGTTAGCCCATTGATAGAAGACGAATGACGCTTGTCACACCGACTTTTGTCAAATGTCGGAGAGAGTGATGCCCGAGCTAGGGTTCGATCTGACGACCCCTACATTGACAGCCTGCGTCGCTACCGACTAAGCTACCGGGGCTCGGTGAATGGGGCCAATACATTATCGACGTGTGATTAAGGCTGAATTAATGTATGTATATTTAGCTTCGTAATTCATTTATGTTTATTATGAAACCCAAGCCAGTTGTAAAATCATAAATAAAAAAACAGCGCAGCAGAAGGTCTGATTTTACGGATGTAACGCTATTTTTCAGATGTCTTTAAACAGATTCACCAGTTACCAGACTGATAAAGTGTCAGTCACACATAATAACATGACATATCACAACCTAAGTCAACTGTGACGTTCCATATATGTCTATGTAAACTGACCATGTCAAGACTCTGGTTGAATCCATTTTACATATGAGCCGTTACGAGAGAAAACCAACAGTTTGGACTCTGCGTAAAGTATTGACCCGGATCAACATAAGCATGCCGTGCAGAATAACCCGGACAGACACTTTTTACTTCATGTGGATTTTCAGCTTCGGGAATAATTACTCTATACCTCTATCCCCCTGAGCCGGAATGTGTCGGCCCGGATTAGCATGCGTGAACTGCGACGGTTTCGACCCGAATCAGCCTGAGCATGCCGCACAGGCTAACCCGGAGGGACACGTTTCACCTCCTGTGGATTTTCTGTTTCAGTAATCATTACTCTATATCTCTATCCGCCTGAGTCGGAAAGTGTCGGCCTGCATTACCCTGCTCGGACTGCGCAGGCTGTTCTGAGTGGATACATTACGCAGATACCATAATGTTGCTTTTCTCGTGGAACGGCTCATATCATTCTGGTGTTTATTTTATTTATACTATCTAAACATTCTTTTTTTTTGTATTTCCTTTCATGTATAAATACTTTGTACACTCCACTAATAAAATGTTCTGTCTGTCCGTCTGTCTGTATCGTGTTATGGATTATCTAGCATCCTATGAAACTCAACGTTACAAATTTATAATTTATCATGGAATAGCCACGCAATACGAAATAGAACCGTCGGGCGATCTGAACATAATGCCAATTTAGATGACATTTAGTACTGGACGAGTCGATTGCCATTCACAATCGTAGACTTCTGGTATATCCCTATAGCCAGTTTACGATATACAGTGGTGCAGGCTGATCTTGATCATCGCTTGTAAGGACTCATTCCGGAGGTTGGTTTCGTTTGGCACGTGACTCTCTCTTTCTTTCTCTCTCTCTATGTCTCTCTCTCTATATATATATCTCTCTATCGATCTCTCTCTCTCTCTCTCTCTCTCTCTCTCTCTCTCTCTCTCTCTCTCTCTCTCTCTCTCTCTCTCTCTCTCTCTCTCTCTCTCTCTCTCTCTCTCTCTCTCTCTCTCTCTCTCTCTCTCTCTCTCTCTCTCTCTCTCTCTCTCTATCTACTTCTCCTTCTCATTCTCCTATGTGTGTGTGTCTCTATCATCTATATCTCTGTCTCTCTGTCTGTCTCTCTATCTCTCTCTGTGTCTGTATGTCTCTTTCTCTTCCTGTGTGTCTCTCTCTCTGTCTCTGTCTATGTGTGTCTTAGTCTGTGTGCATCTCTTTCTCATTAATGTCTCTCTCTCTCTCTATTTCCCTGTCTCTCTACCTGTGTGTGTGTGTGTGTGTGTGTGTGTGTGTGTGTGTGTGTGTGTGTGTGTTTCTCTCTCTCTCCTTCTGTTTATGTCTCTCTCTCTGTCTCTGTGTGTGTGGATGGGGGGAGATGTGTGTGTCTCTCTCTACGTGAGTGTCTCTCAATATATATGTCTCTGTCTCTGTCTCTGTGTGTCTTTGTCTCTGTGTGTATCTCTCTCCTCTCTGTCTCTGACTCTCTCTCTCTCTCTCTTCGTCTCTCTTTCACTGTATATCTGTCCTCCTTTCTCCCCCCTGTGTGTCTCTCTTTCTCTCTCTCTCTCTCTCTCTCTCTATACTATGTTTACCTACGAATTCAGATGTTAGTCCCATTATTTGTGAGTATTATCCTATTAAAAAGGTTTACGTTTGAACAAATTGTTTCGCGCTTATTTCGGGGACCAAAGTATGTGAGTTGATCAGTTTCACCGATTTTGTTTCGATAGTGTTTACTCCAGTTTATTTATTCAACACTAACATATCTATTCTTTTGTCAACTAAACACCTGACAATTGTCAATTACCGATACTCATATATACTGCTAAAATAGATAATGAAACTATCTACCCTAATATCACTTTCAATCAAAGTTGTTAAGTACCTAATCATCGACGCCAGAACAGGTACATTGCGCCTTTTGCGATCAGCATAAATCCAGATCAGCCTGTTAATGATCTGCCCGTTCGTTGTGAAATCAATAGACCCTCAACGAAACTTCGTGTTGTGAGTTTGAACATGGAACGGACGGTAGAAATGAGCTAGATTGACTAATATTAGATCACGTTACAAGCAAATGTACGACAGACACTTTGATTAAACTAAATAAAGAATATGTGTGATTATTGTGAAAGTTTAGATCGGCATTTGCAACCATGTAAACTTATCATAGTCTTCATACTGACGCTTTTGATTCCCAATTTCTCAAAGAAATCAGAAACAACGTGGAAGCAGCCTTTGCGACATACATGTGGTGTTATGTATTTTACTGATGCCAGGGCCCCCTGGATAAAACCTATAAAAACCTAAACATCGCCGATTGTAGGGAGTGGAATGCTGCAAGAGTTGGCGTGCAAGTCTGCCTTTGAGGTTGTCTGATATTTGCTGTTTCAGCTGCGACTAATATATAATCAAGGTATGTCTTAATTTGTTTGATTCTTTTTTATTATTCAATTGCATTTCGATCATTGCGTTTGCTTTGTAAATAATTCGTAATTCGTCATACGGAAATACATTTCCTTAATATGGTCAAAGCTATCATGTATGGATCCCATCCGGATAAATAAACGAGTAGCACTCTGGGAAAACACTAACGCATCTAGCTCTTGCCGTAACTGGTACTTTAATGTCAATAGTTATTTTGATAAGAAAGATCTATCTATATACACTAATCTATCATACTCTGTATTTCTATTTTTTTCAAAAGATGTTGAAGCAAAACTTATGTTAGTCGTGGACGAAATAAACTGCGAACGTATAAGCTATTCAAATCTGATTTTCAAACAGAAGAATATTGTAATATGATCTTACTGCAGAGACACCGTTCTGCCTTCTGCAAATTCCGACTTGAAGTTGCCCCCGTTCGGATTGAAACTGGCAGAAACGAAGGTTTACAATGAGGAATATAGGATTTATCCTGTTTGTGATACTATCTCTATTGGAAATGAAAAGCATGTTATGTTAAATTGCCCATATACGATTATTTTAGAAGCGATATATTCTACAAAGCCTACGTTATAATGATAATTGTATATCTATGTCTGATAATGATAAATACCGCTTCCTGTTTTCAAATGTAGATTTGATAAGTACTTGTGACAAAACCTTCTTTAATATTTTACAAAAACACCAAATATTATTAATTAGATAACAGCTTTTATATCAATAGATTTTTTTATTTTTATATTTAATTCTTCTGTATCATTGTTTAAAGGGTGACGTTATAAACGTAGAATACGTCATCTGTAATAACTTTGCTAATCCTGTTTGTTTTGATATGATCTAAACGAAATTTTATCTCATTACACTTTACACGTGATTAGCAATGATATCGTTCTTTAATACTCATGGGTGTGTATATGTATATATTTAGATTAATGTGCATCGTCCGAATTTCTATTATCACACAATACCTCGTTAAAATACTCAAAATGTCTCTCTATATTGTCTATACGCTATGATAACAATGATCGTAATGGTAATTTGGGGAATCCCGCACGTGTTACTATAAATAGCCTCTCTATACGTCCCCTTGCTCGATTCGGGATATAAGTTCCGCAAAAAAAACGTCTAAAACGACCTGGTTCCAGAAAGAGACAGGTTTATAAATGATTTGTCTCGTGATCCACCACATTAATATATGCCAACCGACCAATAAGCCGGCGTTTTTAAGCATAACGTGCATTATATTTGGAATTTTGTAGTGGTCCCGACCGCCATGCCCTGATGCACTATTTTAACGAGGTATTGTGTGATTTTCCGCTTTGTTGGCTGTAATAGAAATAGAAATTCGGACGCCTGTGCTTTAATGAACAGAACAAATAGGGTGCATTGATTCATCGTCTATTAAACTTGCAGGAGTTGTGAGATAAAACACGAGTAACTCAATGGTTGCTTTTCTATGGTGGCACATTACTGCCGTAAGATTACCAGTTACTATTTTGTACAGTATCAACAGGTTGTCTAGTTAGTGTTTGCGAATTTCACTTAATCACTTAATAAGTAACATAATAACAGGTTAACTAGATAAGATTCGTGTTACCACATATTTGATGTTTTCGAAACGTAAGACTAATCAAAGCACTGATGTGCCTGGGGGCTGCAGGAAGGTTGGAGAAGTAGGGAAAATGTGAAAGAAAATAACAATTGCATTGATTCACCGTAAGATAACCAGTTATTGTTTTGAACAATATTAACAGATAGGGTTTGCGGATTTCGCTTAATAAGTAACATAATAACTGGTTAACTAGATAAGATTCGTGTTACCACTTATTTGATGTTTTCGAAACGTAAGACTAAAAACAGGCATGAAAGTGCCAAGAACTGCCAACCGTTACCTTTTCATGCTGTTAACACTAACAGATTATCTATAGTTATGGTTTGCAAATTTCACTTAATAAGTAACATACTATCACGTTAACTAGATCAAATTCGTGCTGACGCCTCTGCAGCTGACGGCTTTTTGAAAACGTAGTAACAAAAGAAGAAGTTCTCTGTAATTTCTCTGAGCCACAATTACTTTTGCCACTATGTTTTCCACTTTTAGTCATAGGTTATCCATTCAATTATAGAGATGTTCTATTAAGCTGTGTCAAGCCTCATTCGTCTGTCACAAATGGGCTAACGTTCCGTCTCAGGGCGATAAAGGTATAGAGTAATGATTCCTGAAATAGAAAATCCACAGGACGCGAAATGTGTCTGCTTAATTAGGTCTGCGCAGCATGCTTAGGTTATACGGGTCGATACTTTATGCAGTCCACACTGTTGGTTTTCTCGCGGGACGGCTAACTTATAAATGTATATCGTAAATATTTATATTTCTTTATAGAATCAGTGATACTGTAAACCGCGATGGACCTCACAACAATGTTGAACAACGTATCGTCCACGGACGGCAACTTTAGTATCCTTGAACCGGATATAAACTCGACGACCCTACCGCCACCTGGTGTAAAATCCTGGGCACACATCCAAGACAACTTTTACACGGCTACCTCCGTCACTCTACCAATACTCCTGGTCACCGGTCTGTTTGGAAACACCCTTACTATCATAACGATGATGTCAAAGGAATTCGGACACATGACTTCTAGATTCATTTTGATTGCACTCGCAATCTCCGACGCGACATTGCTACTGAGCCAACCGTTTAACAAGCTGTTTGTACAAAAGATGTTTGGTCGCGATCCCAGAGCATTGTCTGCATTCAGCTGCAAGGCATTCTTTCATATCTTCAAAACCGCCAAAATGACGTCATCCTGGCTCATCGTCATCCTTTGTTTTGAGCGGTTTGTTGCCGTGGTTTTTCCTCTTCGGGTTAAAACTATCGTCACGAAGAAGACCATTATAGGTTTGATCATACTGGACTATGCCTTTATCGGTACGTTTAATGCTGTTTGGACATTCTCCTCCCTCGTCGTAAATGGTGTCTGTAAACCGGATGTGACGACACCGGAAACCAAGATTTTGTACCGAGATTTCTTGATCGCTGGTTCCTCGTTCTACTCCTTAATTCCGATGATATTGATGGCTATCCTAACCCCGATTATTGTTATCAAACTCGTCAGACAGGCAAAATTAAGACGTAGTATGTCACAAATTAATAACAAGAGTGATGGCGACACGGTCCGTATATCTGCTATGTTGATCGGCGTTGTCCTTGCCTACATCACCTTCATTTTCCCGATCACACTGGTTCACAACCTCGCTTTTTATAGAAATATCAGCACCTTTGACACAAACACCCTAGACTTCTTCGTTCTCCGCGAGATCGCCCAGACACTTGAACAACTCAACTACTCCACCAACTTCATCCTGTACGTTTTGTGCTCGTCCGCATTTCGGAGCCGGGTAGCGGTACTGCTGGGTATCAACAAATGTAGGAAGCATCGTGAGGGAAATGGCAGAGGAAGCGTTTCTAGAAACACGAATTAATCGAAGCTAGGATCGGGTGCTGGTGGTGAAAGTATCCGTAAAAACGGTGGAGAGGAAGGAGCGCCGGCTATAGAGTCTGAACAAGACGAGAAGGACAAACTATAAACCATTATTGTTCTTTGAACATTGTGTTGATATTTGTAACAGAAACCATGTAGATTTCGTGTTTAATGGTATACAAGCATGATCACCTGTATTATTCCTTTCCCATATACAAACTTTGGTAAAACTTCGTTTTTTTTCAGAAATTGGTCTAGTAATTTTGCTGAAATCGGATAAGTATATTTTATGTAAAATAATAAGGGCCCGATCATGGGGAATTTCAATCTCATTTAAACTAGACACTAACTTTGCTCAATGGTAGATAGCTCCAGAACAATATGAGCCGTTCCGCGAGAAAACCAACATTGTGGACTCTGCGTAAAGTATCGACCCTGATCAGCCTAAGCATGCCACGCAGGCTAACCTGGGCAGACACGTTCCGTCTTCTGTGGATTTTCTGTTTCAGGAATCATTACTCTATACGAATGTGTCGGACCGGATTTGCCTGCGTGGACGGCTCATATTATGTCAAGCCACATCTGAAAATCATAGTAAACTTTGTTTGTAAAACATAAATAGAAAAGCGGAATTTAATCCACACTTCTAACAAACGCCTTAAGGCTTGTTTTTCTTAAACACTGCTCAATATCAAAGGGTTTTACCTTTCTTTTACTATTGAAGTGTAAGTATTTCACTTGCAAAATGATAATTATCTAACCATATGCTATTTAAAAAAAATGAAGGCTTCCTTAGCATACTATACTGTGCGTATAGTAGATATGGCAACACCACCGAAAAGGTCGTCTTAAATTAACCATACATATGCAAGAGAAGTTGCTCCAATGAAATCGCCAAATTAGGTCTGAAGGTTCATTTTAAGAAAGGAATGTGTCGCACATAGATATTTCATCAATGGGAAATTGACCTTTACCTCTAACTTCAGTCATAGAAATAGCTTTCACAAAATGGTCGGGACCATATCTTTGTACTACTTCACTTATAGTTACCAAATTTGGTATGCACATGTATCTTGAAGACACGATGTCTCGCGTAAAGTTGAGTCACTATGAATATGACCCTAATCACTGAATCCCAATTATAGTTTTCACACATGGTGTTACCAAAGTCTCTCTGAAGTTTCACTTGGAAAATATGGTGAAGAGGGTGAGGTTTGAAGTTGCATCTTGGGTAGAGGGTGTATCGCATATTCAAATTGGATCACTGTGTCTTGGACATTGACCCTGAACAAATTTAAAGAAACAAATTGTCCAGGCCATATCTCCCTATGCTATTTCTCTTACTAACATTGAATCCCCGGTGAGGGACAATGGATTGTCTTAAATTACCAAGTCGGGTTCATCTTTCCTGTTGATACCTAACGACTTTGAAGGCGACAATTGGATTGGCTGACGAAAAGGTCAAACTAAGGCGACATGTAATCCAATCTATACGACCAGTTGTTACTGCAGCGAAATTTAGGTCTGGTTTTAATAAAAATAAGCCGTCCCACGAGAAAGCCAACATTGTGGACTCTGCGTAAAGTATCCACCCGGTTCAGCCCAAGCATGCCGCACAGGCTAATCCGGACAGAGACTTTTCACCTCCTGTGGATTTCATGTTACAGGAATCATTACTCTATATCTATATCACCTTGAGACGGAATAAGTCGGCCCAAATTAGCCAATACATTACGCACAGTCCATAATGTTGGTTTTCTCGTAGGACGTCTCAAATTCCATCTTTACTGAGGTAAAACATTTTTACCAGAAAGAAATATCTTATTTTAGGTATGAATGCAATTTTAAGGTATAATTAAAGTAAAATTACCAATATTCATCCGTTAATCATGAGATTTTTGAAATAATTTATGATCATGCAAATTCTGAAATTAAACTGACCCCCGTTTGGAATGGAGTATATATTACACTGTATAGTATGGAGATAAGTCATTGTTCATGAATGTTGGAGGATATAAACAGACAGGTTTCCGAAAAAGGGTAGTTTACATGTAGTCCGAGTGCCTTTATATAAAAATGTAATAAGAACACAGACCTGCCCCCTACCCCATCTAAAGAAAAAACAACAACAACAATACTTTTCACCATATCTCATGAAATTATAAACTATTTCCCTCTCTAAGAAATATTGTTGGGTGATTTTACTATAACAACGATCTTAGTCATTTCAAGTAAAATAAAATGAGTCGTTCATTAACAAAAAAGGGAAAAGGTATTGTTATGTTTTTGTTTTAGATCGCCTTCCGGCATAGAGCCAATTTCTCTCTTCAATTATGTTTTTAAACCTGGATATTAGACAAATTGTTTTCTTTTATATAATATTGACTTTTAGCATTCTCCATTGCTTGTATATATCCCGCTTTCTGTTAATATTGTTCGTTTAAACATGTTTGTTAATAAAGTTTTAATATTATATTATTAAAAATATGCTCTTGTATAATGTATTGCAACATTGGGAAAAATGGACAATTGCTCTGGCAAAAGGATACCTGATAACAGTATCAGAACTATCTGAGCAGTTCCACGAGAAAACCAACTTTATGGAATATCCGTGATCTATCGACCCAGATCAGCCTGCGCTGTCCGCGCAGGCTTATCCGGGCCAACACATTCCGTCTCAGGGGAATAGAGGTATAGAGTAATGATTCTTGAACCAGAAAAATCCACACTCGGTAAAAAGTGTCTGTCCGGTTTAGCCTGCATGGCATACTTAGGCTGATCCGGGTCGATACATTACGCAGAGTCCATAATTTTAGTTTTCTCGTGGGGCGGCTCATCGTATCTTGACATCGATGCGTCCATCGTAAATGATCGTTATCTGCAAGAGAAGTCGGCATTTAAAACCGGGCGTCCCGGGTTCGATCATCAGTCGTGGTGGAGTGCCCTCGGACAAACTACATATCCTAGCCTAGTACTGGTTTGTTTACCTAGGGATCATGAATAAGTGATATAACTGAAATAATGTTGAGAATGGCATAAAACCCCAATTAAACAAACACAGCAAGAGAAGTACCATCGGAAGAATTTAAAGTAGTATTAAACATTTTCCTATGTTTGAATGTTAAAATATCTGAGACAAGGAAATGATCCGAATCTTCATTTTCTTCAACTTTGAAAAACGATATAAAAGGAGATAATTCCGACCGAAGCAATGTGATAATCAACAAGACTACGACCGACATTAACCCATGTAATCAACTCATTAACGTATAACGTGTCGTTTGAACAATTCCAAATTGAAAACGTTTGTAGAAAAGGCTGCCATGCATGAGTAAATTAAAGGATGTTTTCTAGATAAGAAAATACGTCACATCATAGGAAAAACCGAATGCGCAATGTGAAATATTGCGCATTCTCCTTTTCCTATGATGTTACGTATTTTCTTATTGAATAAGATCAAAGCCCTGCCCCCTCCCCCTCCTAAAGAATACAACAACAACAACAAAAACAACAACAACAACAATACTTTCACCATATCTTTTAAAATTATAAACTTTTTCCTTCCCTAAGAAATATTTTTGGGTGATTTTACTGTTACAAAGATCTTATAATCTCTTCAAGTAAAATAAAATTTCCATTAACAAAAAAGTGAAACGGTATTGTTGTGTTTTTGTATACTTAGGCTGATCCAGGTCGATGCATTTTGCAGTCACAAAGCCAACCTTACAATAAATGGCGTCAATGAAGAGAATCCGCCTCTGCTATTTTTTATGTCTTTGGTGTGATCAGGTCGTGATGTTACAGATTCGGTCCTATTTTCGCAAATACAAGCATTTTGATGAATATCTTCTTTTATCACAATGTTTTAAGAAAATCATGAAATGCATATGTTTCAAATTCCGCTGATGCTTCTTGTGTCTTTCTATTGTTCTCTAGATGCTAAATGCCAACTTGTTTTGTAGATGTCAATCTGTTTTATATTATAATATGGCATTTTATAACATACGGTTCCGAACAATCGTTATTACGTGTTCTACCCTTCTAGTTGGACTTCAGATTATTTCATCAATAATTGTGGCAATTTACTCGTTTTTAAGAACAAAGTAGTATTTGGAATTAATATCTAAATAAGTTTATTTTTCAATTTATGGATTACACTAGTTTATATAAGTGATGTTACAAATAATCAATTAATTTATTTTCTGTATCAGGATATAAGTCAACGAGCGGAGTGTAGGGAGATCAACCTTACTGTAAGTAGTGAACGTGTAAGCCCGTGTATTCATGATAAAATATCCAAATATATTATTCCTTTTTTTAAATAAACTTTTAATCAAAATGTGTGTCTCAGTGTTGTCTTCTTCAGCAGTTTGACAGAAACAAAGCCTAAATCTAAAATTGTGTCAATGTGTTATTTGTCAACTCTGTGCCATAAGTTTTGCTTGTGATTTGAACTCTCATAAAAAAAGCACGGAAAGGGACAACTTTCCCAACTTTGATTAAATATGTTTTCAATTAAATTGTAAAAAATCTTTTTCTTGTTTTTTGAAAGTTTTGTCATTATTATTTAAGACGGACATTATATACTAGAATAGCCAACTGACTATCATTTGAAAAAGTGTTTCTTATTTAAACCTTTCCCACTTGCATACGTAATTGCAGCCGACGACTTTTGAAAACATTGATGCAGAAGAAGAAATTGCTCATAACAAGCTTTCTCCTTTTGCAACAATGTTTTCAACTATATTCAATGATAACACTTCCAATAAATGTGATTTTCTGTATCTTTGCTCAGATTTCTTTTAATTCGTCTGCTGCAGAGTTTTTATATTGTGGGGTGGGTTGTGATTTGTTAAAGGGCAAGCAGGATTGGGAATTGAGTGTTGCACTTATCCTAATGAAAGACTTGCCTGCCTGTGCATGTTTTAGCTTAACTTAACTTGTTAATGTTCTTTCCATCATCAACTTAGTCATCTGTTAGTAATCAACTCTATGAACGAAATAATCGCGTCAAAATCTTGAATCGCGTCAAAATCATAACGAACAAACTGTCAAAATCTAATTTTGAACTGTGTAATACAAATTTAGAATAAAAGGATGAATCAGTTATGTTGTAACAACCAATATCCGCGGGTCATTTACCTGATTTTGGCCGAAAGAAATGATTGATTTCTTGCAAGATTTATTCGTTATTCGTTCTGCCTATTATAATCAAAGTATTCTAAACGCTTTATAAACAAGTGATTTAAAGCGCTCAAATCATTTGATGAAATTTGTTTCTTTAGACGCGGACCTTGTCGAAAGCACCTATCCAAAATGCAAAAGTCATCGTTAATCGTTGTCGAAGGAATAGATGGACTGAGAGAAAGAGAAAGAAAAGGCTTAGCAATGCATACTATCTTTATGAATAAGGACATGAACGAATATGTATGGACTAGCGCCTAGAATTTCGTACTAGCCGATCCTTCATTCCACTCGCTTATGCTAGCGGGCGAGTGGATGTTTACATCTCTGCCGAGAGGGAAAAAAGGGTTACAATTTACAAAGGGTAATTGCGCGGTGCAGTGCTATATTGGCGTAGTGATATCTAAATAATTGTGTACACTTTAAATATGATATTTACACTTACAAGACTTGTTATTTTCTATTATAAGCTTGAATAATCGGATTTTTTTTCGTTACTCTATGTTTGCTTGTGTGAGCATTCGTAAATTAGTCAAACAAAAAATTGCACTTAATTGTTGGTGGTGAAGGGCATATACATCACGTGACTTCAAACTCACTATGACTATGGCAGCCTCTGCGCATGCGCAAGTCTACCAAAAACTTAAATGTTGCCAATTTAATCACATATCTTATCATTATAATAGCCAAATAATTAACAAAAGTTACAATTAAAGTCCGCATCCGTTGTCTAAATATCCACAGGTGCATTAACACAAGATTTGTGAAACCAATTTGTGCATATATCACATTGTACCATGACGGTATCGACACATCCCGGCAAGTTACAAATACATAAATGTATATGATAGGTTTATTGGGAAAAGGGGTTACATTTATAATTTGTTTGGAATGACACTCGTACACAATGGTAATTAACAGTGTATGGTCACGCATCCTTAATTGATTTGGCAAGCTTAAACACCCTTTAAAGGAAACAGCGGCCAGCTTAGGTGTATACTGTTGAGTAAAATGCGGACGGCAAAGATATTGGTTTTCTCTGGAGCATTTAATCCTTTTATAATGCAAATGAATTAAAAAGCCTCTGAAGTCTGAAGCATGTTTCTTTTAAAGTGCTCATATAAATATTAGTACTGCCTTTTTCCACAATATTTTCTACATGATTTCAATTACTCTTTCATTTGGATAGATGTTTCTTTTTTTAGCTCACCTGAGCACGAAGTGCTGAAAGTTAGTTATTGTGATCTCGTTTTGTCCGGCGTCTGTCGTCCGTCAACATCTTCTCCTCAGTAACGAGTGGGTCAATTGGGATGAAACTTCACAGAAAGCATCCTCTCATTGACCTCACCAGAATTCCTTCAAATGCTTGTGATTCATGCAGAATTATGGTTTCCATGGCAACGAAAATAAAATAACTTTAAAATTCTTCTTCTACCAAACTGATTGGCAGATTTTCAAATTATTTTAAAGAAGTGTTCCTTGGCCGCCAGGGAGCGGGGCTGTTTTGCCTTATATGGCTATAGTGTAAACTCAAAAAAATCTTCTCCTCCAAAAGTGTCAGGCCGATTTTCAAATAATGTTGTAGAAATGTTCCTAGGGTGACCCTCTATCAGATTCCTTCCAGCCAAGTTGATTGGTCGAAAAACATGGCCGCCAGCGGGCGGGGCTTTTTTGCCTAATATGGCTATAGTAAAAATCTTCTCCTCCGAAAGTGTTTGGCCAATTTTCAATTCTTTTTGTAGAAATGTTCATTGGGAGACCATCTATCAGATTCCTCCAAGCCATGTTGATTGGTCGAAAAACATGGCCGCCAGGGAGCAGGGCTATTTGGCCTTATATGGCTATAGTGAAAACTTGAAAAATCTCTTGTTAAGCAGGAAGCTTTTGAGTAAGATTTTAGAAAACCCTTGGTCAATTGTGATTTTTTTGTAACAAAAATTGGTAAATACTTAAATGAGTGAGTCGGGGCCGTAATGGTATTCCATTTTTTCATGCCCCCGGAATCACCGATTCGGTGGGCATCTAGTTTTTGGCCTGTCTGTACGTCTGCACGTCTGTCTGCACGTCTGTCTGCAGTACGGCTACCATATTTCACATGTGTATTTCTTGTGACGTGACCTTTCTGTCAGTACCAACATTTTTGACCTTGCGACCTTGACCTTTGACCTAGATGTTGCCATTCTCGAAAAAAACTTTAACGTTGGCCATTACTTTTGAACCATAACAGGTAAGGCTACCACATTTCACATGTGTATTCCTTGTGACATGACCTTTCTGTCAGTACCAACATTTTTTACCTTGCGACCTTGACCTTTGACATAGATGTTGCCATTCTCAAAAAAAACTTTAACCTTCACCACTACTTTTGAACCATAACAGGTAAGGCTACCATATTTCACATGTGTATACCTTGTGACATGACCTTTCTGTCAGTACCAACATTTTTCACCTTGACCTTTGACCTAGATGTTGCCATTCTCGATAAAAACTTTAACCTTGACCACTCCTTTTGAACCATAACAGGTACGGCTACCATATTTCACATGTGTATACCTTGTGACATGACCTTTCTGTCAGTACCAACATTTTTGACCTTGCGACCTTGACCTTTGACCTAGATGTTGCCATTCTCGAAAAAAGACTTTAACCTTGACCACTACTTTTGAACCATAACAGGTACGGCTACCATATTTCACATGTGTATACCTTGTGACATGACCTTTCTGTCAGTACCAAAATTGTTCAACTTGCGACCTTGACCTTTGACCTAGATGTTGCCATTCTCGAAAAAAACTTTAACCTTGACCACTACTTTTGAACCATAACAGGTACGGCTACCACATTTCACATGTGTATTCCTTGTGACATGACCTTTCTGTCAGTTCCAACATTTTTAACCTGGCGAGCTTGACCTTTGACCTAGATGTTGCCATTCGGGGGCATCAGTGTTTCACAAACACATCTTGTTTTTACATGTCTTTTGAAACTTGGAAATTAAATATAATATTCACATGTATGTCTCATGATTTATTTTTTATAGACAACTAAAATGGCATTTAATTTTAACGGATGCGTCATTTATTCTTTTACCCGAAGTTGTCATATTTATAAACAATACAGTTTATAAATCACACATCTATGCAAATGCAAATGTTTGAACAGTTTTATGTACCCAAACAAATTGAGTGCCTTCAGCGCTTTGATTTATATTGTTGCTTAATTTTAGACCAAAATTCTTTCGAATTCTTCTTAGCCATTTCTGCCATTATTATTTTCTGTCGATTTCGAAATTTGTATTTTTCTATACGCTTTATTTTGCAGTATTGTGATTTTGCTGCTAAAAAGGTAGTTTTATTTTCAATCGTTTTTGATCGTAGGTATCTGTTTCTAGATTTCTTAAAATCTTTGCGTGCTTTATAACATTCTACGTTAAACCATTCTTGTTTATTATTAAATTGAATGTGTGTGTTTTTACGAGGCTTTCCGAATATATCTTCTGCCGAATTATGTATCACATTAACAAAACGGGATAATATATCGCTTACATTATTTTCTCTTACATCCAAGTCGAAAAATAATTGTGTAATGGCATCTTCGTCACTATTTAATCTTATTTTAAAACTGTCTATTTTGGATGAGTCCCATTTAATGTACTTATTTTCATTTTTGGTTCATTTATATGTGTTTTGTACCGATATACTTCATCTAATATACTATCATTGATGTACAAGGCTGTTAAATATAATAATGGTCTTTTTGAAAATGTTGTTACAAAGATGGAAGTTTTTCTTATTTCTCATCTTCCTACAATAATTTCATCTATTTACACCATGTTTTCAATATGGGGTTCACATCGCAAATTCCTATCAACTATGAACATTAATTATATACTCCTCTGTCATTTTGTCTGTCCTGTTTTTCTTACTTTTTCAATTTCATGTACATTTTGTAGAAAGTTGATTATTGTGTTTGTATTATATTGTGTTGTATGTTTACAATGTATCTTCTGCAAAGGAGGATTAATAAATATATATATATACATTATGAGAATGAAACGTGTATTCCCCTTGAGTATCGTTATGCAGACGACCGTTACCTATGCATAAGCGTGTGATTTTACAAAGATCTACCAAACGACGGCCGTGTGTATCAATCACGTGATCAACATTAGCACGTGGTATTATGTCAAAATCTAGGTCAGAGCTGTCAAAGTGCTCACCTAAATATCGGTCGTGATCTAGAGTATCGATCAGTGTAGAAGTTCTACCATTGAAGTCACCTACAACATACATTTTACCAGATGATTCATATTTTTCTATATCAGCTTCTATTTGGTCAAAAAAGTCAAATTCTTGTCGGTTAATTACAGAAGATCCACTTGGCAATATATAAGTATTACATAGTAAAATATCCTCATTAAAACTAAAAAGGTATTTTGATACTTTGATCCACATTATACCTGCTTGATGTTTGTCAATTACAGTAATTTTAGATCTCAACTGTTCTTTATAATAGAGTGACAAACCACCACTATATCGTCCCTTATTTGTATTTGCAGATTTATTTCCAAAGAGATGTTCACTAATATAACCCTGAAAGTCTAAATTTATATGTGAGTCCTTATGTAACCAAGTTTCTTGGAGTAAAATAACGTCATAATCCTGCAAAATAGAGAAAAAGTCTGGATCATGTATTTTTCGACAGAGACCATTTATGTTCCAAGATAACACTTTAAACTGTTCTTCCTGACTTCCCTAACGTGCAGAAGGTAGCATATATGGCGGAGGATCAATCACTTTACCCTCACTGTATACTTTGTGAAGCTGACCGCTGACGTAAAGCTTTAATCCATTGACCCTGACCGTATGGCCTAGGCCCTCTTGTTGCTTGAGGGTATCGAAGAAGGCTCTCCGACTGTCCCGCACTGCCTGAGGGCGCTGTATTCCGACGCCGTAGTTGGCGTCATTCAGTGATCCTTTGACGTCTTTATCGTACGATTTTTGTCGAACCTGTTCTCGCTCAGAATAGTAATGGAATTTCATTACGATGGGCCTGGGTTTTTTGGCACGATTTGATCCAAGACGATGAGCCCTATCGATGGTCATGCTGCTAGTATATAGTACTATACATTCATTAGGTCGACGAGTTATCCTAATGGTTACTCTATATTACTTGTACGACGAGTTTGGATAATACCAAATAATACCAAATAATACTGGATAATACGAAAAAACTACAGAATAATACATTTTCTTTGCAAATAATATATATATATAATTCGTGTACATTTAGGTGAAATATATATGGGAAAAAAACATAAAAAACCAACATATTTTTGTCATACGGTAGTCTCAAAACGTCTGTTTCGTTTATTTTGATTGACCTCTATTGAGAATGTATGGATTGTTTCCATTGGTTTTGAGTGACCTCCCTTGATACCATATCGTATATTGTTTGCGTCCATTTGTTATATATCAGCTTACTTGATCGCAAAATATACAGTAGTAAAGCGAAATTAAATGCTTGGAAAATGTTATTTGTTTGCTTTTGAATAATTACGGTTACGGTTAGTTTCCATCTGTAGATTTTCAAAAGTCTACTGCTCTAGATCTTCGAATGGGTTAAATACAGTGAGTTACTCAATGCTGAGTATACTTACCAGACCTTATATAAGAATACAAACAAACAGGTGTTATTTTGTTGTTTATTTACAGGAATCAAGCTGGGTCTTGTAGTTTGACCTTTTTCGATGTTCTAGTTTTTATATTGACCTTACGCTTTCGCGCTCCAGGCTTCTTTCCATTGGTACGGGGTTCAACAATTATACAGCGTCCATCAGTAAAGTTAAGCAAAGACTTATGAGTCTTATGGGACCGAAACTTTTTTATAGAGATTAGACCGCTGAATAACTGTCATGGCAAGCCACTCGGCCTTGGACACCCTGTATTGGCTATGGTTCAGGGCAAGGCAAAATTGTCCAACACCTAATAGGGCACGCTTGATGTCTTTGAATTGACCGATAACTAAATCATGCGTTAACTGGGCAAATACTGTCAATCCCTTTGACTTCCAATCTACAGTTTACTTCTACATATGGTTGATGGATTCACAATTATTGTTCATACAATTGTGACAAATGGGTGACTTTCTAGAGGGTTCGTTGACCTTAGCTTGCAAATTTGATTTTAAATGTTTTCTAAAATACTCCAAGAAGGGCCCTGATGTGGAGGAGTAGTGTTCTTCAAAAGCATGACACCTCTCATCAAAGCAAACGGTGCCACCCACATTGGCTATGCCTTCTTGACCAAAGATGTTGGTCATCATCCTTTTCCTATTTTGCATGCATATCCTTACATCGGTCATTTTTTGATTTTGCATTTTGCTCTAAATGTCATGTTCAAAGGATATGGGTGGACTCAGGGAAAGTTGTTGTAATAGCCTTGACCAGGGCCCTTTCATCATCTGACCCAATGACCAATTGTCCAAAGTTGGCACATTTTAACCTCAGCCTAAGATGGTGGAAAATTTGGGCGTATGTCTCATAATCACTACAATCGTGAATGAACATTGGTCCTATGCAAATGGTGGGTTCACCTGTTAACGATCTGATGACTGTTAATTGCTTGTAACACGTCACTGTTACATGCATTTTGCAGAGCACGAATGTCTTATCTACACCGAGAACAGTTTGACCAGAACAGCAGAACTTATTTATATCTGTCAACTGTTCATCGGTGTAGAGGAGAATTGAAGGGGGCTTTCCACTATTTCTGATGATGGACTTAACAAAGGGATGACCTTCAGAGACCATGTTCTCTAACTGAAGTATCTGATCCACCATGTTATTTGAATGACCACAGCAACTAGTCTGCTTTTTAACCCTGTCTTCAAAGTTTCTGGTGTTGTCAAGCATGAAAAACACATTCTCCTTTACTCCGAAAGGTTCAGATTTTAACCCACATTTTTTCGACACCAATAGATTTACAGCTGAGCTGCCGTCTAAAATTCTACCCGCCAACTGCCCTTGTAACTCTGGGTCTACACCAAATTTATCATCTTCATCATCAACATCATCAACATCTCTACTACATATATCATCATCGACACCAGAGTTTTCATCTCTATAACCTTGAATATGCACTTGAAAGTTCAATCAGTCTCTGGGGCGGATAGTACGATATAATAGGACTGTCTATAGCCTCACTCAAGGCCTGAATATGTCCCATCTCGGCATAGGCACCAACCGTGATTGCACTCCTTTCTATCATTAACTATCAATTACCGAAAATATCTTTTTTATTTTCATATCTTCAATAGTTTTTGAGTTTTACTTGCTACAAATGTTGGGACGTGTGATATTTTAGTATACAACTTAGTTACGTATCCCTCTTATCTAAGTCCCTGATAAAACCAGAGACATATAAACACATTGTTTATATTTCTCTGGTATCAGCTTACTTGACAACATATAAATTTTGGTGTTGCGTTTTCATCCAGACAACTGTGGCTAAGGGATGACACGTTAACACTGTGGCTAAGGGATGACACGTTAACACTGTGGCTAAGGGATGACACGTTAACACTGTGGCTAAGGGATGACACGTTAACACATTATAAGAGATAATCGTGTTTAAATATAAATATAGCATAGAAAAGCTATTAATATCGTAAGTGTGTATCTTCTCGTGTTTGACCATACATTTATATCTTTGATAAATATTTTCTAGGCAGTTTTATCCAAAAGTATTAGATTGGACCTAAATCCATGGGGTGATGTATAGTCATATAACTTGTTTATACCGACACCGACAAGTGGGGTAGGATTTTTGATGACCTTTTTTGTATGAGAAAGCGCGTATTTATTGTATAGAGTTGAAAAGTTAAACTGCTGACGATGAGCAAATCTTTCTTTAGCATTAATGTTTACAAAAGGTGTCTGCTGCAGATGTGTTTCATATTGGGAAATGGTCAATTAATGTAAATCGGTCACCTACATGCATTGTCCTGCTTTTGCTTATGATCTTTCAGTTCAATGTGTGAGTATATACTGGTTTGATTTCCATTGTATGTGCATGCAAGTGTTATGTATGTATTGCACATTTAACTAGAGAGCTTTTCTGGTTAAACCATTTAGTGAATCTATATAGGAAATGGTGTTTATAGCAAGTATTTAGAATATTTTTATCTACATATAAACAAGGTTGCCAGACAACCAACGGTCAGGGTACTTCTTCAATAGTGTAGGTCCAGATTATCCTGTAAATCCAGTATCATCAGGATCTGCACTATTTACAAAGTAGACACATTTAAGCAAATTCTGCTTGGATGATAAATTGAGAGAATTGCATTGAAAAAATATGGTTTTGTTCAGGTCTATTTTGACATTCCTTAATTTCCAATTTAGGAACCTATGAAAATATATGCTTATAAACAGAACACTTTCGTATAACCAGTTCTTAGCTTTCACATTGTGTGTTTCCTATGCTGTTTTTATCAACTATTAAACTATTTAGAAAAAGAAGTAAATAACTCGTTATTCCAAACAGAATTGTCCCCCTATTTTAGCCTTTCCCTATTACAGCAGAAGACTGAAAACATCTAGGGAAAATTACCATGAATGAGAGTTCATGAACAACTTCTCCTTTTTAGCTCACCTGAACACAACATGCTCAAGGTGAGCTTTTGTGATCACTCACCGTTCGTCGTATGTCTGTTCACATTTTACTACAAAAAACTTCTATTCTTAATCCAATCATTTAAAAATAATACGAAAAAAAAAACATAAATGTTTTTTTTCGCTTATAGCTAACAGGTGTGAGATTTTTTTATTTTTTTTTCAATAACCCATGAAGCTTTCTGAAATGAAACTGGAAAAATCCATGGGGGCCGCCATTTTGGATATGTATAAAAAGCAGACGTTAAACACAGATTGAAAATTATTGTCAAACACAGATTGAAAATTATTGTCGGCTTTTTAATCATTTTTTTAAAATCGGTATTTTTTCGTATGTATAAAATGAGCAGAAAAACACGGATTGAAAATTATTGTCGTCTTTTTAATCATTTTTTTTTTAAATCGATATTTAAGATCATTAAAGTGTTGTGTTATGTGGGAATTAACATTTGTACGAAAAGTTAAAAAATAAATTGAAATCTGTAAGAAATATGTTTTCCCGTTCGTCAAAAAAACGACAGCATTAGCCTTCTACGCCCGAAACTAAATGTTGACTGTATCAACATGAAAGACCCCAAATTCCTATACATGAGCTATTGACTCACTCATTCAAAGTATAATTATTTATAAAACATTGTGGCAAAAGGATAACTTTCTCATAAGGAGCAATTGTTCTTATGGCGACAATCTTTTCCTAAATCGTCTGTTGCATAGGCCTCAGAAACAGTCTCTAATAGGGAAAGGGTTTAGCAGAAATGTGACCCCTTACATAATTTGTTCCAGTCATATTGGTTGGTTGAAAAAGGCAGTCGCCAGGTGGCATCAGAAAAGGGCTGAACTATTTGCTTCTTTACCATAATGCAGGTGATCGATTAAGGATCATCTTGGCCCTCATGTTTTAACCTCGTTCATTATAAATGTATTCCTTGATTTTCTGAAAGTCTTTACTTTATTATTTTCTGTTCAAATAATAGACAACAGCAATACGAATTCCAAATATGTTTTGATAATGCAAGAAACATGACATTAACATTATTATTGTCTAGCCAATTACTTATAAATCCTTTTTTATGGCCAAAGTATGCCTTTTAATTTTTGTTTATAATTATCTTGCGGGTTTTTCGTAAATAGGTAGCACCTATAGATATATTAAACAGGAATGTTCCTTAGGTGGTCCTGTTTCAAAGAATTGAATTCCATGCAGAACTTTGGTTTCTGCATCATCATAAAATGAGGAAAATGCCAAAACTTTAAAATTCTTCTTGTCCAAAAGTACAGGCCTAATTTAAAATATAATTTGGCCAACATTTTTCTTAGGGGACCCTCTTTCAAAATTGTTCAAATTGTTCCGATTCATTGAAAAACATCGCTGCCAGGGGGCGGAGCTTGTTTTAATTGTAAATATAATATATATTATATAAAGTGAATACTTTAAAGAAATCTTCTTGTCCAAAAGTACTGGCCTGGTTTGAAAATAATTTGGCACAAATGTTACCCGGGTAACCCTTTACAAAGATTGTATTCCGATCCGTTGAATAACATGGCCGCCAGGGGGACGAAGCTTGTTTTCCTTATATATATATATATGTGTGTTCCGTTGAACACTCTTCCGATTTTTTTAATACTTCTCTGAACTTAGTTTACTTTGTCCGGAGCTTAACTCCAATGCTGTTCAATAGGTCCATTTTCGTTTCTTGCGTATCTAATTGGCAATGAGGAAGTCGATGTTTCAAGAACCTATTTCCTATTTCTATTGGTGTTTTTTTGGTTTTTTTTAAATTCGTCGGAAGCATATTCCATAGTATGAAATGGACTACTTAAAATAGTCATTCTCCAAACCATTAATACATAAACAATAAATGAATGACTTCATCTTGATCGTTTTATTAATTTATTAATTAATTGATATACAATCCTGGTTTAAGAATTAAATATCTAGAAATAAACAGCGCATATACTGAATTGCTTTTAAATGGCACAATAAAACTGCTCAGGGTCTGAATGTTCAGACAGAAATCAAGTTTGTAATATATTTAACATGCGTTTAAAAAATAACGTATATATTGATCGACTAGTCCATTTGATAAAAAAAATATCGGTTCCAATAGTCAAAGGGTTCAGTGTTGTATCAGATCTGTATTTCTATATTGTCCTATCAATAATGTGCCTTATTTCGTTTCAAGCCTTTTTAAAATCTAATCATTATACGAAATATCATTTGTAACTAACGTTAGGTTTGACACCCTGGGTTAAAGGGTCTAACATTTTAGTACTGACATGATACGTGCGATGAAAGGTTTGTTCCCGGAACGCCTACTCGATTTAATCTCTACCTGGTCAAAATTGAGGATTAGGGGGCCTTTTCAAGGGCAGTTATAAGTGATAGATTTATGTCGACTTAATTGATTATCATTATGACAAGATAATCGAACATGGTCAGATTGTTTCTTTTATAAACAAAAAATATTATTTTGTATGTATTACGCTTCAATCTGAATTTAAACACTTCCAAATTTATACAGATGAAAACATTGGTATTTGGATGAAATGTGATTGAAACGTTTTGTTGAAAAAGGGTCAATGTTAAAAGCGAAGGCTACTTTCAAGGGGTACACTATTTAAAAAGGCAACAGGTCAGGGTGCTTATTCTGTAGGCATAAGTTTGATTCTCGTCTGCACTTGAAATCGGTTTAAATATATTCAAACTACATAAAAAACTACAAAAAATAATACAATTTAAACCATTTTTATTTTTTATCATATTAATCAACATAATACAGAACATGAGTATTTGTAGAAATTCTTGTTTAGGCCTGGGATCACTAATAAGTTGTCCCAGTTTAGACATAGCACAGAATAAATATTGTTGGTCATGGAAGAGTGTCCTTAGGCAAGACACATATATATAGTACTGGTTTATTGTTCATTGTGGAGTGTCCTTAAAAGCAAGACACACATATATATATATAGTACTGGTTTGTTGGTCATGGTGGAGTGTCCTTGGGCAAGACAAATATATAGTACTGGTGTGTTATTCATGATGGAGTGTCCTTAAGCAAGACACACATATATATAGTACTGGTTTGTTGGTCATGGTGGAGTGGCTTTAGGCAAGACACATATATATAGTACTTGTTTGTTGGTCATGGTGGAGTGGCTTTAGTCAAGACACATATATATAGTACTGGTTTGTTGGTCATGATGGAGTGGCTTTAGTCAAGACACATATATATAGTACTGGTTTGTTAGTCATGATGGAGTAGCATTAGGCAAGACACACACATATATATAGTACTGGTTTGTTGGTCATGGTGGAGTGGCTTTAGGCAAGACACATATATATAGTACTGGTGTGTTGGTCATGGTGGACTGGCTTTGGGCAAGACATATATATATAGTACTGGTTTGTTGGTCATGATTGAGTAGCTTTAGGCAAGACACACACATATGTATAGTACTGGTTTGTTGGTCATGGTGGAGTGTGCTTGGGCAAGACACATATATATAGTACTGGTTTGATGGAGTGTCCTTTGGCAAGACATATATATAGTACTGGTTTGTTGGTCATGGTGGAGTATGCTTGGGCAAGACACATATATATAGTACTGGTTTGATGGAGTGTCCTTGGGCAAGACACATATATATAGTACTGGTTTGTTGGTCATGGTGGAGTGTCCTTAGGCAAGACACATATATATAGTACTGGTTTGTTGGTCATGGTGGAGTGTCCTTAGGCAATACACATATATATATAGTACTGGTTTGTTGGAGTGTCCTTGGGCAAGACACGTACATATATATATATATATAGCACTGGTTTGATGGTCATGGTGGAGGGTCCTTAGGTAAGACACATATATATAGTACTGGTTTGTTGGTCATGGTGGAGTGTCCTTAGGCAAGACACATATATATAGCACTGGTTTGTTGGTCATGGTGTAGTGGCTTTAGGCAAGACGCCTATACAGATTACTGGTTTGATGGAGAGTCCTTGGGTAAGACACATATATATATAGTACTGGTTTGATGAAGTGTCATTGGGCAAGACACATATATATAGTACTGATTTGTTGTTCATGGTGGAGTGGCTTTAGGCAAGACACATATACAGATTACTGGTTTGATGGAGTATCCTTAGGCAAGACACATATATATATATATATATATATATATAGTACTGGTTTGATGGAGTGTCCTTGAGCAAGACACATATATATATAGTACTGGTTTATTGTTCATGGTGGAGTGGCTTTAGGCAAGACACATATATATAGTACTGGTTTGATGGAGTGTCCTTGGGCAAGACACATATATATATAGTACTTGTTTGATGGAGTGTCCTTGGGCAAGACACATATATATATAGTACTGGTATGTTGGTCATGGTGGAATGTCCTTAGACAAGACACATATATATAGTATTGGTTTGATGGAGTGTCCTTGGGCAAGACACATATATATAGTACTGGTTTGTTGGTCATGGTGGAGTGTCCTGAGCCAAGACACACACACACACACACATATATATATATATATATATATATATATATATATATAGCACTGGTTTGATGGTCATGGTGGAGTGTCCTTAGGCAAGACACATATATATAGTACTGGTTTGTTGGTCATGGTGGAGTGTCCTTAGGCAAAACACATATATATAGCACTGGTTTGTTGGAGTGTCCTTAGACAAGACACATATATATAGTACTGGTTTGTTGGAGTGTCCTTGGGCAAGACACATGTATATAGTACTGGTTTGTTAGAGTGTCGTTGGGCAAGACACATATATATAGTACTGGTTTGCTGGTCATGGTGGAGTGTCCTTAGGCAAGACACATATATGGTTTGCTGGTCATGGTGGAGTGCCGTTAAGCAAGACACATATATATATAGCACTGGTGTGTTGGTCATGGTGGAGTGTCCTTAGGCAAGAAACATATATATATAGCACTGGTTTGTTAGTCATGTTGGAGTGTCCTTAGGCAAGACACATTGATAGCACTGGTTTGTTGGTCCTTAGGCAAGACACATATATTGCACTGGTTTGTCGGTCATGGTGTAGTGTCCTTAGGCAAGACACATATATATTACTGGTTTGTTGGTCTTGATGGAATGTCCTTAGGCAAGACACATATATATATATAGTACTGGTGTGTTGTCATGGTGGAGTGTCTTTATGTCTGACACATATATATAGCACTGGTTTGTCGGTCTTGGTGTAGTGTCCTTAGGCAAGACATATATATATATATAGTACTGGTTTGTTGATCATGGTGGGGTGTCATTAGGCATGACATATATATATATAGTACAGGTTTGTTGTTCATGATGGAGTGTTCTTGGGCAAGACACATATATAAATTACTGGTTTGTTGTTCATGGTGGAGTGTCCTTAGGCAAGAAACATACATATAGCACTGGTTTGTTGGTCATGGTGAAGTATCCTTAAGCAAGACACATATATATATAGTACTGGTTTGTTGGTCATGGTAGAGTGTCATTAGGCATGACATATATTTATATATATAGTACTGGTTTGTTGTTCATGATGGAGTGTCCTTAGGCAAGACACATATATAAAGTACTGGTTTGTTGTTCATGGTGAAGTGTCCTTAGGCAAGACACATACATATAACACTGGTTTGTTGGTCATGGTGAAGTATCCTTAAGCAAGACACATATATATATAGTACTGGTTTGTTGGATCATGGTGGAGTGTCATTATGCATGACATATTTATATAGTACTGGTTTGTTGTTCATGATGGAGTGTACTTAGGCAAGACACATATATATAGTACTGGCTTTTTCTCAAAATTCAACCGTATAAGGGAGATTATTCAATGATTGTAATGTTTCAGATTACAATCAGTCGCTAACTGTATTACATGCACTCCGGGATATTACTGTCAGGCTTATGGACTCTCTGAACCAGATGGTCTTTGTAGTATTGGGTATTACTGGCCAAGACAGTTCAACACCGGCTATATAAGGATGTAATCCTGCTCATTTCTGTTTTGAAGGAAGTCACAACGAGACAGGTTGTCCCTCCAGAGATTATCAGTCCCTCTGGAGACAAGGAAGCTGTGATACCTGTTCACAAGGCACATACTGTAAAGCCATCAGTAAGTCTGGTTTCATTGTTTAACCCCCTTTAACACAAACAACAAGTATGCAGCAGGAGGCTTTGAAAACATCTAGATAAATGAATAGAGTTGAAAACATTGTGGCAAAAGGAGAAATTGCAAATAATGAGCAATTTTCTCTTTTGCCACAATGTTTTATAAAGCCACCGGCTGCAGAGGCTTCAGAAAACGTCTGTATGTGAAAGGGGTAATCCCACTGGAATACCGGGTGAAGGAGAAAACTTATGTTTGCATCTTAGTACCAGTGGGAATTATTCCGGCCGCTACCGTAGTTACAGCGGTTCTTATTGCCTGGCACAGACCACCTTCGAGACCCAGTACTTGTGTCCTGCTGGCACTTACAGTAATATAACGGGATTGTCCAACTCCTCTCGGTGTATGCCATGTTCTCCATGAATGTATTGTCAAGGAGAAGGTATTTAATTTCCCTTTTACAATCCTGTATCTTTTAAACCTATACCATACGTAAAAGTATTCAGACGCGTCTATAGCGGACAACTTTTGTGAACATCATGACAAAAGGAGGAATTGCTTATAAGCAATGTCTCCTTTTGGCCCAATATTTTCTGCTTTAATGTAAAACTTCTAAGTTTTCACTGTAGAAAATCTCCATATCAATCAATCAAATATTTCAAGTTGTCTATTGCAGTTTTGTTGTATATGGGAAAGGGTAATGCAAATGCATATGACGCATCTGTTGCAGGCGACTTGAAAGCATTCCCTTTTGCCACATTGTTCACAACTCTATTCAATAATTATGCCCCCATCGAAGAAGAGGGGTATATTGCTTTGCACATGTCGGTCCGTCCGCATGAAGCACACCCACCACCCGTATAAAGACACTAAGATAAATATTTTTTTTTAATTTTTTATAACAGGTATCTCATTTGCATATTAATGTTATTCATTCCGTAAAAGGGGGTTAATTACGGAATGAATTGCATACTTGTGGGGTGCACCCCACAAGTAAACATCAAAGGAAATAACCCCACAAGTACACTCCCATGAGTTCGTCCGTCCGTCTGTCTGTCCGTCGGTCGGTCCGTCCGTCCGTCCGTCGATCGGTCTGTCTGTAGACCAAAGCTTGTCCGAGTCATAACTCAACAATGCCTAGACCGATGGTCCTCAAACTTTACTTGGAGGTTGGGCCTGACCAGTAGATGAACCCTATTTATTTTGAGGTCATTGTGTCAAAGGTCAAGGTCACAGTGACCTTGAACACAAAAACCTTTGTTAAGCTTGTTCGAGATACTCAACAATGCCTGGACCTTTGGTCCTCAAACTTGACTTGGATGTTGGGCCTGACCAGTAGATGAACCCTTTTTAGATCACCTGAGCCGAAGGCTCAAGGTGAGCTATTCTGATCACTTTTTGTCCGTCGTCCGTCGTCCGTCCGGCGTTAACTTTTAGCTTTAAACATCATCTCCTCCCAAACTCCAAAGACAATTTCCGTGAAACATCACAGGACTGTTCCTCTGGTTGGCCTCTTTCAAAATTGTTCAAAGATTTAAATTCCATTGAGAACTTTGGTTGCTGCGGCATCAGAAAGAGGACAAAATGTCCAAACTTTAAAAATCTTCTCCTCCGAATCTGCCTGTCAGATTCAAATATAATTTGGTAGAAATGTTCCTTGGGTGACCCTCTATACAAATTTCAAGCCATACTGATTGGGCGAAAAACATGGCAGTCAGGCGGCATCAAAAAAGGGGCAAAATTTGAAAATTTGAAAATTCCATTTTTATGAAAGTGCTTGTCTGATTTTAAGAAAATATAATACGAATCTTACTGTAATGATCCTCTTTTTAATTTGTTTAAGCCGTTTTGATTGGTTACACAATCAGAGCAACCAGGCGTCATCACAAAAGGGGTAAATTGAAATTTTAGCTACAAATGACAACCAACTCCTACCATTCCAATAGACCAATTTCCACAAAACATCACAAGAATGTTCCTTTGGTGGTCCTCTTTCAAAATTGTTCAAAGATTAAAATTCCAATGAGAACTTTGGTTGCTGCGGCATCAGAAAGGGGACAAAATGTCCAAACTTTAAAAATAATTTTCCTCCATAATCTACTTGTGCGATTGCAAGATCATTTGGTAGAAATGTTCCTTAAGTGACCCTCTAAATAAACTGTTGAAGCCATATTGATTTTGTTGAAAAAACAGGGCAGCAAGGCGGCATCAGGAAAGGTGCAAAATGACAAACACTTTATAATTCCATTCTTATTAAAGTTCTTGTTAGATTTCAAGATATAAATGGCCTTTACTGATAAGCTGTTTCTTGAGAAGTGTCCACTCCTTTGCAGTTTCATTTGCACTCCCTGAAAACATTTTCCAAGATATTTGCAGTTAAATATTTGCTACTAATTTACTATCAATTAGGTGATCGATTTAGGGCCATCTTGGCCCTCTTGTTTATTTTATGTCATTGGGTCAAAGGTCAAGGTCACAGTGACATTGAATCTGAAAAGCTTGTCCGAATGATAAATTGACATTGCCTGCACCCATGGCCCTCAAACTTGACATGGAGGCTGGGTGTGATTAGTAGATGACAAGTATTGAGGTTGAGGTCATTGGGTCAAAGGTCAAGGTCACAGTGACCTTGAACGCGAAAAGCTTGTCAGAGTAATAACTCGACATTGGCTGCACCCATGGCCCTCATACATGGAGTCTGGGGGTGACCAGTAGATGACCCCTATTGATTGTGAGGTGACCAGGTCAAACATCAAGGTCGCTGACCTTGAACACAAAATGTCGTCCCAGTTATAACTCGACATTGCATCCATGACCCTAAAACTTAACATGGAGGCTGGGGGTGACCAGTAGATGACCCCTATTGTGAGGTCGGTCATCATGTCAAAGGTCAAGGTCACAGTGACCAAGCTTGTGCGAGTGATAACTAAACAATGCCTGGGGGCTTTAGTCTTCAAACTTGACTTGGAGGTTGGGCCTGACCTGTAGATGACCCCTTTTGATTTTGAGTTCATCAGGTCAAATTTCAAGGTCACAGTGACCTTGAACATAAAAGCTTGTCAGAGTGATAACTCCACATTGCCTGCACCCATGATTTTGAGGTCATCGAGTCAAAAATCGTGCAAATATTCCTGACAACATGGCGCTCAGGGGGGCATAATGTTTACAAACATCTCTTGTTAGCTCTACTGGCCAAAGGCCAGAAGGGCTTATGTCGTGGCCATTCGTCCGTCGTCCGTGCGTGCTTGCGTGCGTCCGTCCGTAAACAATTTATTGTTAACACGATACAGTCTTCACTTTTGATTGTATCTCAACCAAACTTATACAGTAGTTAGATATCCATGAGAGCTCGTTTCCTTTCGAAAATTGCTATAAAAGAGCTTGTTAACACGATACAGTCTTTATTTTTAGCTCACCTGTGCACGAAGTGCTCAAGGTGAGTTATTGTGATCGCCCTATGTCCGGCGTGCGTCGTCCGTCGTGCGTCGTCCGTCGTCCGTCAACTTCTTCTCCTCAGTAACCGGTGGGTCAATTGGGATGAAACTTCACAGAAAGCATCCTCTCAATGACTTCACCAGATTTCTTTCAAATTTTTGGGATCCATTCAGAATTCTGGTTTCCATGGCAACGAAATGAAAAAAACTACAAAATTCTTTTTCTCCCAAACTGGTTGGCAGATTTTCAAATAATTTTGTAGAAATGTTCCTTGGATGACCCTCTATCAGATTCCTTCAAGCCATGTTGATTGGTCGAAAAATATGGCCGCCAGGGGGGGGGGGCGGGGTTATTTTGCCTTATATGGCTATATGGAAAACTTAAAAAATCTTCTCCTCCGAAAGTGTCAGGCGGATTTTCAAATAATTTTGTAGAAATGTTCCTTGGATGACCTTCTATCAGATTCCTTCAAGCCATGTTGATTGGTCGAAAAACATGGCAGCCATAGAGGCGGGGCTATTTTGCCTTATATGGCTATAGTGAAAACTTAAAAAATCTTCTTCTCCGAAAGTGTCAGGCTGATTTTCAAATAATGTTGTAGAAATAATCCTTAAGTGACCTTCTATCAGATTCCTTCAAGCCATGTTGATTGGTCGAAAAACATGGCTGCCAGTCGGCAGGGCTATTTTGCCTTATATGGCTATAGTAGAAACTTAAAAGATCTTCTTCTCCCAAACTGGTTGGCAGATTTTCAAATAATTTTGTAGAAATACTCCTTGGATGACCCTCTATCAGATTCCTCCAAGCCATGTTGAATGGTTGAAAAACATGGCCGCCAGTGGGCAGGGCTATATTGCATTATATGGCTATAGTGAAAACTTAAAAAATCTTCTCCTCCGAAAGTGTCTGGCAGATTTTCAAATAATTTTGTAGAAATGTTCCTAGCGTGATTCCGTCAAGCCAAGTTGATTGGTCGAAAACTATGGCTGCCAGGGGGCGGGGCTTATATAGCTAAAGTGAAAAAAAAAATCAGGTGAGCGATTCCAGGGCCATCATGGCTCTCTTGTTGTTCATTCAAATTGTATCACTTAGCCCTTTCCCTCATATAAATGCTTTCTGACGCCTCTGTAGCAGACGGCTTTTTGAAAACAAAGTGACAAAAGAAGAAATTACTCAAAACGAGCAATTTCTCCTTTTGCCACAATGTTTTCCACTTCTAGTCATAGGTTATCCATTCAATTTTAGAGATTTTCTATCTTTTGATAAAATATGTTCAAAGTCGTCTGCTGCAGAATGGTCGTATGAGGGAAAGGGTTAAACAAAAGTTACCAAGAAAGTCATATTATCTTTTGATGTTACATCTCATGTATCACTTGCCTTTTAACCCCCCTTTCCCACATACAACAAATCTGCAGCAGACGACATTAACCCTTTCCCTCATACGTCAATTCTGCAGCAGACGACTTTGAACGTATGTTGTCAAAAAATAGAAAATCTCCATAATTGAATGGATAACCTATGACAAAAAGTGGAAAACATTGTGGCAAAAGGAGAAATTGCACGTTTTGTGCAATTTCTTCTTCTGGCACTATGTTTTCAAAAAGCCGTCTGCTGCAGAGGCGTCAGAAAGCGTCTATATGAGGGAAAGGGTCAAAACATCTACTCAATATATGAACAATCTCTAGAATTGAAGTTATAGTTACTGAAAAAAAGTTGAAAATATTGTGTCAAAAGGATTAATTGCTCATGTTGAAAAGTCATCTGATGCAGAACCGTCAAAATGCGTCTATAGGTGGAAAAGGGTTAATTAATTAATGCACTTGTATTACATGTCATTGTCATGAATTGTGAATAAAATAAATTCTATGACAAAATAGAAATTAGACAAAAGACATGGACTTAAATACTTGAGGTTTTTGATTAATGTCATTGTTTGTACTCCCGTTATAATGTATTGACATAAAGTCTTTTCATAAGTTCACGCTCAACCAAACGAATCGTAAGGAGGAAAGTTATTTATAAGAACTTATTCTCGAATTAACAAAACCTGGTAATCTTTTTTTTGTCTCTACTAAGCCCTTACAAAGATCACTCAACTATTATGATCTTTAAGTCACAATGTTTTCTATCACCTATCACTTTCATTCACAAAGAATTTTCATGTTTTTTGGGAAGATGTCGTGCCGGCGTTCGTATCCCGCCTTTTGGATGTTCACAAATGGTGCAATACTGGAATGCCACCAGGAAGAAAACATCGAATGTGATTTATATAAACTGAAAGGTTCTTTCGCAATCAATGTAAAATAAATAAGATTAAACTAAAGGGTTAAATTGTCAATAGATTCAGACTACTTTGCGACCTTTTTCTACTCAATTATGTAAATATTTATATGTTCCTCAGGTGAGTTGAATCAGACCATGATGGCCTGATTATAGTTTAACACTTTCCCACTTACAACACTGCTGCAGCAAACGACTTTCAAAACATATTGACAAAAACGTGAAAAATCTCCATAAATGAGAGTTTGATTATTAAATAGAGTTGAAAACATTGTGGCAAACGTATAAATTGCTCGTTTTGAGTAATTTCTTCTTTTGCCACAATGATTTCAAAAGTTGTTCACTACAATTGCATCAGAAGTGTCTGTATGAGGGAAAGTGTTAACTTATCCCTTGCTCACAAGCAGACGACTTGACTCATCTGTGTCACACGACTTCTGGAAACATTGTGGCAAAAGGAGAAATATGTTTCTGTGTAAACTCACCTTTTTAGCTCGCCTATTCAAAGAAATAAACTCTGGAATGGATTTTGACTGAATTGTGCCCATTTTTGGACTTAGAATTTTGGTCAAACCTTTGTGTTCAAGGCCTTTTCTCAGACACTGTGTATGCCGTTGCTTTGAAACTTCGCACACCTATTCAGAGTCATTAGATGACCTTGTATGTCAAGTCCCATAACTCTGGAATGGATTTTGACTGAATTGTGCCCTGTTTTTGGACTTAGATTTTGGTCAAATCTTTGCGTGCAAGGCCTTTTCTCAGACACTGTGAATGCTGTTGCTTTGAAACTTCGCACACCTATTCAGGGTCATTATATAACCTTGTATGTCAAATCCCATAACTCTGGAATGGATCTTGACTGAATTGTGCCCGTTTTTGGACTTAGAATTTTGGTCAAACCTTTGTGTGCAAGACCTTTTCTCAGGCCTCTATGGACTTGGTTAACATTTGCATGCAAGTATTGAAAAGGTGTTTTATCTTGCAATAGGTGATACTGTGCGACTTAACCTAATGCTATAACTGTTCTGAAGTAGGCCCTTATAGACGATGGCCCTGATAGGCGAGCTATATTGTCCTCCGACAACTCTTGTTACATATCCAGTGTGTTACGGTTGAATGTGAGAGGTGTATCAGTTTTATGTTAATCAATTTGTTCTCATATAAAGAAGCATTTTGACACATCTGCAGCAGACAACTTTTGAAAACATACCTGCAAATGGAGAAATTGCTCAATATGAGCACTGATAAAATAAGAAATTGCTCTGTTAAAGCAATTTCTAATTTCATCATTACATTTTCAGTTCTGTTCTGTAATCATACTCTTTTTAGCTCACCTGAGCACAAAGTGCTAAAGGTGAGTTATTGTGATCGCCTTTTGTCCGGCGTGCGGTGTGCGTCGTGCGTCAACTTCTTCTCCTCAGTAACCAGTGGGTCAATTGAGATGAAACTTCACAGGAAGCTTCCTCACAATGACCTCACTAGAATTCATTCAAGTTTGTGGGATACATGCAGAATTTAAAAAAAGAAATTAAATTCTTCTTCTCCAAAACTGGTTGTCAGATTTCCAAATTATTTTGTAGAAATGTTCCTTGGATGACCCTCTATTAGATTCCTACAAGCCATATTGATAGGTCGAAAAACATGGCCGCCAGGGGCGAGGCTATTTTGCATTATATGGCTATAGTGAAAAACCGATTTTCAAATAATTTTGTAGAGATGTTCCTTAAGTGACCCACTATCAGATTCCTTCAAGCCATGTTGATTGGTCAGAAAAACATCGCTGCCCGGGGGCGGGGCTATTTTGCCTTATATGGCTTTAGTGAAAACTTAAAAAATCTTCTTCTGAAAGTGTCGGGCCAATTTTCAAATAATTCTGTAGAAATGTTCCTTAGGTGACCCTCTATCAGATTTCTTCAAGCCATGTTGATTGGTCGAAAAACATGGCTGCCACAGGGCGGGGCTATTTTGCCATATATGGCTTAAGTGAAAATTTAATTAAAGTCATCTACTAAAGATTTATTGTATGTAAAAAAAGTGTTATATATAGAAAGATTGGCCTTGTACAAACTACATTTCAGTACAAAATTAGTATACTTTTTCGGGTGTTATATTTCATCCTTTATGGTTTCAAAGTAGAAGAACATTTCAAAAGAAATATCATATGCAAACAAAGACAAGACGATATTTTGTATTGGCATAAGCTATTACTGCTAATAGTCATACTGCATAATTAACCATTACCCAAATACAAATGCTTTTTGAAACCTCTACAGCAGACACCTTTTGACAACATTGTGGCAAAGGAGAAATTGCTCATGATGAAGAGTTTATCCTTTTACAACAATGTTTTCGACTCTATTCAATTATGATGCTTTCATTAACAAAGACATCCCCCTTTTCTGCCTAGACTTTTTTAAACTCGTCTAATGCAAATTCTTTGTATGTGAGAAAATTAATATATTTAGAATGATTGGCTCAACAGTTAGCTCTATACAAACTTTAACTCAGTATGACATTATTATGCTTCTGTTTATTATTATACCCCCAGATACTTAGTATATGGGGGCTATAAAGGATTCACGCTTGTCGGTCGGTCGCTTTGTCGGTCCTTTGGTCTGTGGACATTTCTTATAAACACTATTTCTCAGCAACCCTTGGTCAGAATTCAATATAATTTCACAAGAATGATTGATACCAAGCCTAGTTGTGCATATTGGCGGCGTGTTGCACTGAAATTATTTTTAAATGAGTTATGGCCCCTTGAATTTCTCATACATATGTATATTGTCAGGCACCAGCTGGGGGTATTCATCACCTTCAGTCCGGTTGCGGCGACATTCTTTCGGGCGATGTTTTCCATTGCCTCTCACCTCTGATGTATGTGAGAAAGTAGTCAGTGGCTTCGAAAGAATGTTGTGTCAGTACTGGTGTGGGAAAGCCAGGAAAACATGGGTAGGTGCACTGTCCGCCGTGATATGACCAAATATGTTGAAAGCGGCGTTAAACTCCAAACAAACAAACAAACAAATCATCACCTTCAGTGATATTTCTAGTTTAGATGGTTTCTAAGCTGAATATAATTTCGGAATAAAATATGATATGCAAACAAAGACAAGAAGATATATTTTATTGACATAAGCTGTTACTGCTACTAGTCATACTGCATTATTAAGGTATATGATGATGTATTGTTATCGTTAAGTTATATTGATTTAGATGTTATCAGAGCCCTGGTATATTTCAGGAGGACATGCAATAGCATCATTATTAAGACAGCATTATTAATTGTCACTTAAATATTGATTCAACACTTTCCTTGATACAGACAAATGGTTATGCCTCCGCTGTGGTCAACAAGAGAAAACATAGTTGAATAAGAAAAAAATTGCTCTGACCAACTTAAGGGAAAACATAATTGAATAAGAAGAAATATCTTCAACAATGTTTTCAGCTTTGTTTTAACCTGTTGCCTGATACAGACACATTTTGATGCCTCTGCAGCAACAACTTTTGAATACATTGTGACAAAAGTTAGAAAGTGCTTGTAATGAGCAATTTGGCCTTTTGTCATCAGGTTTTCAACTCTATTAAATTATCTTACTTTATTTTCAGAGATTTCTCATACTTTTTCCCAAGATTTTATCTAAGTCCTTTTTGGGAAAGTGTTAACAATTTACCTGAAATCATATTTTAAAAGTCTTTTGCTTTGATAACATCTGCGGTAAAATTTGTAACAAAATTAAGGGATATTGATATTGAGAAACTGTGAGCCATTTCTCCTTAATCAACATCGTTACCATAAGGTGTCTGCTGTAGAGGCTTCTGAAACACATCTGTTTTTAGGAAACAGTTTAGTCTGTTAGGGCCTCTTTAGCAGAAAACTTTAGAAAAACTGTATTGGATTTGATTTTTTAGCTCACCTATGCACGAAGTGCAAGGTGAGCTATTGTGATCACACTCTACAGGCTACATGTTGCATCTAATCTTCAAGAAAGTGTATCAGAACATTCATCTCCATCAAATCTTGGACAAGTTCGAAACTGGGCCATATGAGGTCAAAAACGAGGTCACTAGGTCAAATTGAAGGGAAATCTTGTTAACACTCTGGAGGCCACACTTTCAACTTGAGCATGTTGAAACTTTATCAGAATGTTTGTCTTGATACTATGTAGATCAAGTTTGAACATGGGTCATGTCGGGTCAAAAATTAGGTCAATAGGTCAAATTGAAGGAAAATCTTGTTAACACTAGAGGCCGCAATTTTTGCTTCAGCAGTTTGAAATTTTGTCAGAATGTTTGTCTTAAAAATTTCTAGGTCAAGTTCCATTATGGGTCATATTGGGTCAGAAACAAAGTCACTAGGCCAAATTGAAGGGAAATATTGTTAACACTGTAGAGGCCACATTTTCAACTTGAGCAGCTTGAAATTTGGTCAGAATGTTTGTCTAAATGATATCTAGGCCAAGTTCGAAACTAGGTCACTAGGCCAAATTGAAGGGTAATCTTGTTAACACTCTTGATATTGCATTTTTAACTTGAGCATGATGAAACTTTATCAGAATGTTTTTCTTGATGATTTGTAAGTTTGTTTCGATCATGGGTCATGTTGGGTCAAAACATAGGTCACTAGGTCAAATTAAAGGAAAATCTTGTTAACACTCTAGAGGCCGCTTTTTTTTACTTTAGAAGTTTGAAATTTTGTCAGAATGTTTGTCTTAAAGATATCTAGGTCAAGTTCAAATATAGGTAATATTGGGTCAGAAACTAGGTCACTAGGCCAAATTGAAGGAACATCTTGTTAACTCTGTAGAAGAAGCATTTTTTGCAACAGCAGCTTGACATTTAATGAGAATGTTTATCTAAATGATATCTAAGCCAAGTTTGAATATGGGTCATGTAGGGTCAAAAACTAGGTCACTAGGCCAAATTGAAGGAAAATCTTGTTAACACTTTGGATGACGCATTTTTTGTTTCAGCAGCTTGAAATTTGGTCAGGATGTTTGTCTGAATTATATCTTGGTCAAGTTCGAATATGGGTCATATTGGGTCAGAAACAAGGTCAATAAAGGAAAATATTGTTCAAACTCCGGAGGCCGTATTTTTGCCTTGAGCAAGTTGAAATTTGTCAGAATGTTGTCTTGATGATATCTAGTCCATGTTGGAATATGGGTCATATCAGGTAAAAAAGATATAGATCACTAGGCCAAATGAATGAAAATCTTGTTAACACTGTGGAGGTTGCATTCAGAATAATTGTCTTGATGTGTTTTGCATTGCAGTACATTGTATAATTAAGGTGAGCGATTCAGGGCCATCATGGCTCTCTTGTGTATTGTATCTCAACCAAACTTATACGTACAGTAGTTAGATATCCATGAGAGCTTGATTCCTTTCGAAAACAAGCCAGATCCGCGTCATGCATGACTGAATTATGGCCCTTGAAATTGTCAAAATTGCTATAATAGGGCTTGTTAACATGATACAGTCCTTATTTTTGATTGTATCTCAATCAAACTTATACAGTAGTTAGATATCCATGAGAGTTTGGTTCATTTCTAAAAAACGGCCAGATCTACCCATGCATGGCTGGATTATGGCCCTTGAAATTGTCAAAATTGCTATAATACAGCTTGTGAACACAATAGAGCTTCCATTTACTATCTGATCTTCACCAAACTTAGATGGTATTTGAATATTGATGACATATTGATTCCTTTTGAAACAAGCCAGATCAATGCCAGTAGAGCATAGGCCCTCATAGGCCTCTTGTTTTTATTCATTTAAAGAGATACTTTATTAGATGATTTCAAATTCATCTGCTGCATATTTGTTGTATTTTAGAAAGGGTTGATGTTTTATCTTGTATGACACTTTAAAAGTCGTCTGCTTTTAAAGCACTAGAGAACAAATGGAAGCATCCGCTAAATATTGAATATATGGCTTCTATTTGAGTTCTGTTCAGCTTAAAAATGTGTATGAATATCATGGTTATATTCATGGTTATCTTGTTGTTAACCCTTTCCCACATACAACTTATCTTCAGGAGATGACTTTAAAAACATACCATCAAAGATATGAAAAATCTCTTATAAGGAAAGTACAAATATTGAAAAGAGTTGAAAACATTGTGACAAATAATTTTTCCATTTGCCACAACGTTTTCTAAATTCGTCTGCTGCAGAGGCCTCGTAAAGCGTCTCCATGTGGGAAAGGGTTAAATATGGTAATTTATTCCATTTCAGGTAAAATTGAGCCCTCGGGTTTATGCAGTGCAGGGTACTTTTGTACACAAGGAGCTTATAATTCCACCCCAACAGATGGCGCTCCTGGCAATGAATGTCTGCCTGGTAAATTCTGTGTACAGGGCAGTTCAGTAGGTGAGCGCTGTCCTATAGGAACATTCACAAACTCCTACGGACTTCAGGCTGGCGGTGATTGTACGCCATTTACAACGGGGTACTATTGTGCAACAACAGACCTTATTAGGCAGGTAACTATGGGAAACCTTTTTTTTAACCCTTTCCCTCATATAGACGCATTCTGATGCCTCTGCAGCAGATTGCTTTTTGAAAACATTGTGACAAAAGAATAAATTGCTCAGCATTCTCCTTTAGTCACCACGTATTCAACTCTTCAATTATTATTCTTTCATTTAAAGGGATTTTCTGTGCTTTTCTAGCAGATGACTTGAACTAAATTGGCTAGAAATTGAAAGAACTGAATAAATAAAAGTATAATCATTGTAGAAGGTTTAAAAAAAACTGTGGCAAAAGTAAAAATGCCCATTAATAGCCGTTTCTCTTTTTATCACAGGGTTTTGAAAGTCGTCTGCTGCAAATGCCGATGTGGATAAACTAATAAAACAATCTTTTACAGGTCATTACTGCTCCCTATCAGCAGAAGCACCCAATCTAGTTAGTCAGGTGTATGGGGATACCTGTACTGTTGGTCACTACTGTCCTAATGCTACAATCTTTAACAGTCATTACTGCTCCCTGTCAGCAGAAGCACCCAATCCAGTTAGTCAGGGGGTATGGGGATACCTGTACCGTTGGTCACTACTGTCCTAATGCTACAATCTTTTATAGGTCATTACTGCTCCCTATTGGACGAAGCACCCTATATCCAGTTAGTCAAGGCTACCTGTACTGTTGGTCACTACTGTCCCAATGCTACAGGCCCCGCCAATATCATGTCAAGATGGGACCTTCCTCAACCAGACAGGGGCTGGAGATGTTTCCGATTGCAATGCATGTACAGCAGGTAATATAGTTGACCACATCATATGGAAATCAGGCTCGAGAGATTTTTACCCTTTCCCTCATACAACAATTCTGCAGCAAATGTCTTTGAAAGTATCTAGGCAAGCACACAAAAAAGCTCTATAAATGTAGGTTTAATTACTGAAAAGAATTGAAAACATTGTGGAAAAAGAAAATTGCTCGTTTTGATCAATTTTTTCTTTTGTCACAGTGTTTTCAAAAGTCGTATAATGCAGAGGCCCTAGAAAGCGTCTTTATGTGGGAAATGGTTAATATTATAGCATGACCTACAATCAAACCAATTTCACAGTGAAATTGAATCAAATCTGCAGGTTTATCAAAAATAAAGTTAAATAAAAATATTATGTTAATTTTTTTATATAATTAGAAAATGTTCTTTTTTAGTTTTGCCCTGGATTAATCAAAATTCCTCCCTTTAAAAAAAACAATTCAAAATGTAATACTCCAACTGATGGGTCTACAGGAAAAGTGTGTCAGACCCACCCAGTGTCCATATAGAACCTACATGAATAAAACGGGCGACTGCTTGTTTGAACTATTGCCGGATTCTATTGTCCCTCAGGATCTACTGGTTTAACAGTCTGTCATCTAGTAATTATTGTTTTGATTTATTTCATTGCCTTGTACAGACACAACATAATATATGACTCTCTGCAACAGATATTGTGGGAATAGAATTGTTCATTTTCTAACAATATTTTCTTTTGTATCTTGCAATCATCTTATTTTTGTCAAAACCCTTTTGTCTCAATTAACTGATAATGACCTTTGCTATTGTTATTTGAACCATGTTGCACTTTTTGAGGTTTTGAAACTAATGGTAATGAAGATGATGTTGCATATTTGTATTGTCAGTTTCTGGTTTTAATTCTACATCAGATCTTCCCAGGATGTTTATACAGTTAGATGGCAAACATGAAAGATTGTGATCAGACTGTATAGATGTGTAGGCTTGTTGCAAAATTGCAGATGTGTCCCATTTTAGACTGAAATAAGGCAGAGAAAATTATAGGAACGTAATATTACTTATTTAGCAAGGAAGTTATGATCACAACAAATATATGATGAACCATGTCTCAAAGGTCTACAAGAAAAAAAAAGCAAAACAACTAATGGCAGTTACTATCAAATTGCATAGTATATGTAGTTATACATGTATTGTCAGTTTTTTTCTGAGGTCTGAAGGTTTTGATGAGACTCCACTGAGATTATGGTGGACATACACATTAAGCACCTTAATCATATACAAGTGAACAATCAGGATTTGTGATATCGCTTTTGAGAGTTCACTGGAAAAGTGGATGGTGGTTGTAATATAGTGGTTTTGTTGGGTATTGTTTTGTGAAGATACAGTTAACTGGGTTCAACTGATAATTTGGCTATGTTAGCTTATTGGTTGGTAGAGAATATGCTGACCTTGTTGCCAAAATAGTCATGGATACCAATAAACATTAGAAAAGTTGTTTTAAACAAGAATAACTGATAGGTAAAGATGATCAAAACTATTATATCACTTTCAGGGTTCCTATTGTCCAGCATCAACAGGATCCACCCAGCAGCCATGTCCTGTTGGGGAATATGGGACTTCTACTGGTTTAACAGCAAGCTCAGCATGTACAACATGTACAGGTAAAAGGATTCACCTGTTCTTGTAGGACACATCTGTTTACCATCTACCTGGAATGATAGTTTGTAAGTTTTGAATAATAAGTAACATTCATTTGATGCATTTTTGAAAAAACTGTTGTAAAACGGGGAACTGATTTTTTCTTGAGGTCAATATATTGAATGTGATGGTCACAATAAAACAATACATGAAAATCTTGCTTGAGTTTTAAGTCGGGATTATTACACCTCACATTTACAATGATCATGTCAGAAGAAACATTCCAATAGTTTAGGGGCAAGGTCACAATTAAACAATCATTGAAAATGGTTTCATACAAAAGTGATCTTGATCTTGATCCATGTTGGGTCAGAAGATCAAAAGCCAAGGTCAAGGTCACATGTTACTTTTACTGCTGCCAGTCTACTGGTATTTGTATCATGGGACAGTCTTAATTTGGTCTTGGACACAATACTATAGGTTATTGCATCAATATGGGAAAATATTGTGTTTGACGAGTTCCTTCGGCTGAGTCAAGGTCACATGTTACTTTTACTGCTGCCAGTCTACTGGTATTTGTATCATGGGACAGTATTAATTTTGTCTTGGACACAATACTATAGGTTATTGCATCAATATGGGAAAATATTGTGCTTGACGAGTTCCTTCGGCTGAGTTGACCAAGCTTGCGAGGGCAGAACTCCGCCGAAGGAACGAGTCCCAACACAATAGATTCCCATAATCATGCAATAACCTTTTTATTGTATAATTAGATATTGGCTATTCAAAAAATTTCGTTTTGTTTGTTTTAAATACGTCACAAATTTAGAAAGTTAACACTCGTTTTGGATTGTTTAGATAAATAAACATTAACGATATATCGCGCAATTATACTCTCCTTTACGATGGTTGCTATAAGGTCGTGGAAAATATAATTTACAAATCGCCATTGTTGTCGACTCGAATTGTGAATCGTTGATAAAATGATGTGTAACGCCTTTTCTAACAGTGTTTTCCATTAAGAATTCGTGTATTCTCTTATTCTTGTATTTATGCCTGGATATTTGTTTTTTTATTACGATTTAGATGCCCCTTTAAAAGGGCCTTTTGACCTCACATTGTGTTCAGTAAAGCGAACACACATCTTTTATATACATATAAAGGCTACTGTGTTGATAAACTTCACATCGGAGGATAACAAAACAAATCTGAAGACCTACCTTTGAATCAATCATTTGCTTATTCATCCTAGTAGTTATGAATCCCTCTTTTTGTGTTGATACACTTATAATAGATCGTCAACGACAATCAAAACAACAATCAAGCAATATTATTGATGTACACGTCACATTATTACGTCAGAAACTACGTAGTTATTTACTAGCGCAGCTAACGCTATAAATGGACCAACTGATTGGGTTTTGTGTATGTCTATCGATTTTTCACTACGTGTCATCTATAAAAGATGTACCAAACAATGTACTACGAACCGTATAAGCACAGCTACTATCAGAGAGTTGAACCTTGCGCAGATCACATCTGTAAACTGATTCAAGTCCCGTCTACATTGATACACAGCCTAAACAACACAGATATTTTTTATTTCATTTATATTTGTAAATATGCCTAATTAGTTGTTTTAACCATTTTGATGGCTTCACTTGCCTGCGATGCACTAAGCCCTGACAGTAACAAAGTAGAAGTAGAAGTTAACTGGTCTCTAAATCATGGAAGGTTGGATGAGAGCGCTTTGTAATGTTAGTGTATGGAAATAGTTCCGTCCTTGGCATTATGTGAAAAAGATCTGAGTGCAATATCATTGCGTGCAATATTATAGGTTTTTGACCCTGTACTGTGAAATCATCGTTGGACCGAGTTCTTTGGTTGACGTTGCCGAGCTTGCGAGGCTACGTTCGCCAAAGAACGAGGTCCAACGATGATTTCACAGTACAGGGTCAATAAACTTTTTATTGCATACTTTCATATTGTAAACTATTTACTTTACGTTGTGGAGGTTTTTTTTATTATCTAGAATTGATAAATCTGTTTCAGAATTAGAAACAAACTGTTTGTTTACATAAGTAGTATTTTTTTTGCAAATGCCGTTTGAATTATTTTTTAAATGACGTCATGCACGTGCATAACCAACATTTTAGACGCTGGTTTTAGACTGTTTTCATGCCAAAAACGTACTGTTAGCATGAGACAGTAAGAAATTGTCCATGATCAATATATGAGAATTTAACATTACAAAGTCCCGTGAGGTTTAACAATGATATTTAGGTCAGCTATGTTTGTTTACATAACAAAAGTAGTCCCTAGCATGTTAATTATGCAGAATTTTCGCACGTCCTTATCTACGGTCATGATCAGTCCTTGACAGCGGTCATGATCGAAAAATCATGACCACTTTCTTCAATGCAAAGTGAACGGGACAATATGAAAGTATGCAATAACAACTGATATTGAATCCTTTTACCAAATGGAAAATAGAAGGAACAATATCAAAGTATACAATAATGTACAATATTTTGAGTATTCTGTATCATCGTGTTGGCCATGCAATATAAAAACTGATCTTCATGACCTTCATGACCTTACCTGCTCAAAGTCTGATCTTGATCGTGCCTAGCCTGCAAGATGTACAAACTGTCTGGAAGTCTCTTTAGAACAGTTACAACTGACCACCTATTATAAATCATATATCATACCTGTATGCAAATTCATTGTTATTGTCATTAATTTCAAATCTTACGAAAGGTGGTTTTTCATATGACATGGTCGATGCATTGTTTTGCAGTAAGATGATGACTTGTATTACAGGTAATTACAGATCAGTAGATGTATGTACATGCCCAGATTACAATGTGACTGGAGGAAAGTGTCAGCCCGGTACATACTGCCCAACAGGCTCTACTGTACCCACATTCTGTACACAGGGACAGTATTGTGAGACATACACACTTGACACGCCTACAGGTAAATATATAAATATAGACCATCTATGGCAGTGAGATATCGGATATTATTATACCTCACTTCTGTCTACAATGGTAAAATCCCATTACCCGAAAAAGAGATATTTTGACTATCAGAAACATTTTCATCCTTTTTGACACGTGACCAAGCGAAAATTGACTGTCAGGTCATGTGACCGCAGTAATATTTTGAATGTCATATAAGGGCAAATAACTGCTTCAATATTTTTGCTAAATCATGACGTGATTGCCTCCCTTATACACATACAGCAGTGACGTCATACAGCATACAGCAGTGACGTCACTTAATTTTGTTCGGTATAATAAAATAAATATCACCAAGATACATCAATGGCAGTGAAATATCGGATATTATTCTATACCTAATTTATACGTCCAATCGTAGACGCTCATTCGAATCATGTGTCCGTACAATATATTTCCGTATCGGGACGCACGCGCGTACAAAATAACCCGTATTTTTTTCGTATTGTACGATTCACAGGTCCCATGTTAAACCTATGATAAAGACCGAAACACGTGAAAAGGTTCCGAATGAAAGTCTGAATCGACAGGCGCTCTAGATAAAGCGTTACGATAAAGCTCCTGTTGTCACCGGATCATTATTGTCGTTTGCAAACAAGGAGTAACACTGAAACTAAAATGTTATCCGATTCTGAAATAGATGACTTTGTAATTGAACAGAAACCAAAAAACACTGTGAAAAAACCTAAAAGTGATGTAGGAATATTCAAAAGGTGGTTAGCGCAGGCCGTGCCGACAGAAACAAGGGAACTGGAAGAAATAAGTGCTGTTCAACTTAACAGTTATCTCCGGAGTTTTTAAAAAAATTAAGTTTGAAAAAGTCGAGGTATAGAATAAAAAGATCATTTAACAGTGTTCTGTACAATACGGAATATATTTGGACTCGTACACAGCTTTGAAAATCATATTGGACTCGCCTAGCGGCTCGTCCAATATGATTTTCCAAGCTGTGTACTCGTCCAAATATATATCCGTATTGTACAGAACACTGTTAAATAACCTATAATTATTATATAACCTATAAATAGACGCTTTTTCATTGGCTAAAAAGTATTTTTTTAGAAAAAATATCTTGCGATATGCACCGTTTTTTTCTGATATGCATTAGTTTTATAAATAGTAACAGGGGAAGACCGGGGAATCCCATGAGCCGCCTATTAATATCCTTCGCTTTTATCCGTATGCTACGGAATTTTCCGAGGCGCGTTCCGAATGACCACGGAAACTTCCGAAACTCGTTCGGGTGATCATGATTAAATGCAATCAAGGGTTTGACTTCCATTGATCATTTCCTGTGTTTCCAAACGACAATAACTGTCAAAATGGAAAATGAACCGCCACCAACGCGCTTTGAGAACCTTTCGGCGGAAGAAATGCAAAGAATTATGGAAGTGATAAATTGAGGGTTATATAATAAAACAATTATGGACTTTTCAGCTGTTATACATGATGTTGATATGTACTAAAATCAAAGTACTGAAAGTACCCGTAACGAATTATTTTGAAAATGTAATTAAAAATTGCATTTGATCATGTTTTTTGTTTGTTTTAAACTCGCTTTAAGACTTAGTAGTTTTAAGACAATCTAGTCTATTTCATGATTATAAATAATCTTTGTCCATATATATTGTCCTGGAAATGTTCAATATATACTGTTATATACTGTGTGTAAAGGATAATTGTGAAAAATGTATGGGTAAAACAGGATTTATTTTAAAATTAAACATGCATAATGTAGTAGCATAACGGGTAAAATATGCTAGCCGCACTGTATGTTTTTTTCATAACATTTCTTACTTTACCCTTTGAGTAAAAACTTATTGAGATCATCTAATTTTGCTTCATTTTTTTTTAAAGCTTGATTCATGGTTTGTTAATTAACCCTTTCCCACATACAACACATCTGCAGCAAACCACTTTGAACATATCTTTGCAAAAAAATATCAAAAGCTCTATAAATGGAGGTATATTACAAAGGGGAAGAAAATATTATGGGCAAATTGGAATTACTTGAATTGAGCAAGTTCTATTTCAGTCAAAATGTGTTCTAAAGATGTCTGTCATCAGAAAGTCTCTACATCATAGGATAAAGGATTCAATATTTAAAATGTGCACAAATCTTCTGCAAACAATATTATGTTAAAAATGTGAAAAGTATAAATATGTTATAAGTGTCTCAATACTGTAGTGGTATGGATATATGATTTGCTGATCCCTGATAAATCAAATGCATCATGACAAACCTGTTGCGGATGGTAACAACAACAGATAATGACAAGCATACTTAACCCTTTCCCACAAATAGACGCTTTTCTTGATAAAACAAGCATTTTGACACGCACCTTTGCCCAAATGACTGATAAATATAAATGAATGGTCTATAATTAAAACACCGTTTTCAAGTTGGAAACTGAGACAAAACGATGAGATTTCCCTTTGTGCGTTTAGGTGTTAACACGTATGTCATTTTATTTTTCTACTATCATCTTAAGGAAACAAATAAAAATGCACAACGCTACTTTCACAAATGTGTTGGCATCTTTGTGATACAGAGCTCCAGACAATTACTTGGGTCAAATATGTTTCACTCCCTATAATAATTATTAAAGAGTGAATCACTACAGGAAGCTCATCACCCCAAAATAAGGAAGGTCAACATGTTTTTAACTTATGTATTATGCTTCTTACCTTAAATAGGCATTCCACTACCTATGTATCCATGTAACAGTTTAAACAGTAAATTAACAACTCTGACTTTAACAATATACACTTGCTGTGTATCCGACCATGAACACAAAAGAGTAAATTTAAAAGAGAGAAATGTTTATCATAATGACAACATGTTGATGATACTGCAGCAGGAAGCATTATTAAAACGTGAAAAATTGTTCAATATAAGCATTTGTTCCTTTTACTGCACTATTTTGAATTTACAATTTACTTTAATAAACATTTTATTCATGTTTATAAATCTTGTTTAATTACCTCCCTTTGACTACTTAAGTATACAATGCATTTCAAGACAAATGGCTCATATCAAATGGATTTTATTTCTGTAAGTATCTCAAAAGGCTTATGTTTGATCGCCTCATAGTGTGAAATAGGCAGGGATGTAGATAAATCCCTGGTTTTGGGGGTCTATTCCATATGCAACGTCATTATATAATGAAATCAATTGTTTGTACAACTTCAAATTTGTCCAAAATGCTTGCTTTACTAAAGGGAATGTTTAATGTTTTTTAACCTAATGTTTAACAACTCTATTCTTACTTGAACACACCTAACAGACCCTTCCGATGGGTTAAAGTCAGGTCTCAAGAATGATTCATTGACCAGTATGTGAATTAAATATTAAATAATATTGGTAAATCACTTAATCTTGATAAACTTCATTATTTGAGGGAAACATCGTGCATACTAGGGACGAAAAGACATAATACATAACTTCATCAGTCAAATTCAACCACGGGAACTCCCGTATCCAAAGATCGATTGTTTTGGGGAAAACTGTTTCATGATGTTTTCTTTTAATTGGCTGTTGTTTATTTACCACGTCATCGATTAAATGATTAAAAACGTATTCTGCTATTGCGGAACAGTTCTTCCATTTTGTTATATTTTAATAACGAACCAGGTTTAATTGCATGTGCAGACGGATCTTTTTCGCCCGCGAGCAAACATTATTTGTGTATCAATTCCGAAGCGTGAGAACTCGTTGTTCCGTAAGAACTGTACATATCGGTGAAGTGTCAAATTAACATACGGTGTTAGGGTAATTTATTCGACCGCGATTATATTTAACGATCGAGATTTCTCTGAAAAATGTGTCACTTTCATTTTGTCTTACGATTAAAACGACGCACAGAAAATGTTTATTTTCGTTTTTCCGCGTTTAAATGCTCGATACGACGAACAGCAAATATTTTCATTCGTTTTTCCTGCATTTCAATGCGTGATCATGTATTCACGCACCTTATCTGGAGCTCTGCAGTTTACTACGTCCCTAGTCAATTGGCCTAAAACTCCGAATTCATACGTGCCTACCGACATATGAAATATATGCATTTACTCACGGTTAATTTGATATTTTCTTTAGAATTGATTCTCTGTGTTGATTCGATAGTATAACTATGTGTTTTCGTAATTGAAATAACACATCAAAGTGATACAATATCGGAACAAAACTAGGACTATTTTCAGCAAAGGTGTAGTTTAACAAAACGCTAAATTGGAAATGTTAAAGGTCAAATCACGTATCAAACGGTATAACAGAAATATTTTTTAAGAAAAAGAAATTCGTTAATGATTTTTTTTTGGTGCATATCACATCATGTATAACAGCTGAAAAGTCCATAATTGTATAATATCATCCAGATACTTCTATGGCAGTGAAATATCAGATAATTTCACCCAGATACTTCTATGGCAGTGAAATATCAGATAATTTCACCTAGATACATCTATTGCAGTGAAATATTGGATAATATCACCAAGTTACATCTATTGCAGTGAAATATCGGATAATATCACCCAGATACATCTTTTGCAGTGAAATATCGGATAATATCACCCAGATACATCTATTGCAGTGAAATATCGGATAATATCACCCAGATACATCTATTGCAGTGAAATATCGGATAATATCACCCAGATACATCTATTGCAGTGATATATCGGATAATATCACCCAGATACATCTCTAAAGTACATATGATAATTGATCATTTTCTGTGTTTCATCTCTGTTTTTTCTTTGCCAGAAATATTTACAATCTTCATATTTTTACTAATGTTTTGTGCTCATCATTATATTTATGTGCTGTAAGAGTGATGATATTATATGATATCCACCCAGAATTGTTTGCGTTTTTATCAACATAGATACACATTGAACAAAAGCTTGAAATCTTGTTCATACATTGTCTGTTTTAAAATTAAATCTTTACTTTACTGGATAGCCCAACTGCCCATTTACCTATATTATCTCCATATATGGGCAGCTATCTGACACCTGTCATAGAAAATCTATAAAAAATGAAAGTATAATTACTGAATTAATTCAAATCATTGTGGCAAAAGTAATCTATTAAATTGAATGCATTTAGGCTTTCTCATTTTGCTGCAATGTTTACCAAACTCGTCGGCTTTAGTTGCGTCAAAATGAATCTACATCTGTGAAAGGAGTTTTACCCAGTAGCTTACTTGATTGTCAAAACCGGTATACACCGTAAATATATTACGACTCCTGATCGGTCAAACAAAAGCATAAACCCTTTCCTCTTTCAACAAATTTGCCGACGAAATTAAAAACATCTTGACAAAAAATTAAAACTCTTTAACCCTTTCTCACGTACAGACAATTTCTACAGCAGAAGAATGGATACATACAGGGTTGCTTCATTGTGTTTCGGATCATTGTGAGTAATTTCTCTCGTTTTCAAATGTCGTCTGCTCCAGAATTTTTTACTATGAAGGGAGAAATGAACTACAAAGCAAAGTTGTCAATGTCATTTTTACTGCATGCGTCAGTAATTTTCCATTTGATCTGGGTTGCACTTGATTTACACATAATAATACCATGTCAAATGAAAACCCGCCTTCCGATAGTTGGGAATATTCAGATTAATATGCTCTTTGTTAAGACTGATCAGGGTCATCACTGTTCGTAAATCGTCACACAACAATTATCGAAGTCTTTGGAGAACAGTTATAACCAAAAGCCGGCATTGCAATTATGTAAATTAATACAAGCTATCTTAAGATTTGGAACAAAACTGATTGTCTATTTGTATGTGTCGTGACTCAATCTTTATAGGGTGCATAGTGATGTAATGTTAGAAAACCCTTGTGAAATAATTACATTAAACAGTTACAAATGGAAACGGATATTATCATACGAATATTTTTCATAGGAATAAGGTATTTTCAAGCTTATCATTTCCCGACGCATTTCATTCAACCTGGGTACTGGATTTTTAAACACTACACATGTTTGGACGCTTTTTACTTACAAACTTTATATAGTAACACTATGATTTAAAGTCTGAGATCCCTTTGTAAATAATCAAATTGTATGGTGATACACCTTTGGGGGACCTTTTCACACGACAAATATACTTTTGAAGCATTCAAAATCCATTAGGCGTCGAAAAGCGTTTACATTGAAATCAATTAGAATCGATTAGAGGTGTCCAAAAGCGTTGACATTGAAATCGATTAGAGGCGTCCAAACGAGTTTACATTGACATCGTGTAGAGGCATCCAAACGCGTTTACATTGACATCGTATAGAGGCATCCAAAGACATTTATATCCGGTAAAGGGTTAACCCATTATTGACAACATTTGACGACTGCTGTTGCAGACGGCTTTTGAAAACATTGCAATAAATAACTTCCAGTTTTTCAGAATTTTCAACTTGTTCATCTGTTGTTTGTAAAGTAGACAACATTTGAGATATCATGTGAAGTAATGGGTTAAAAGTTAAAAAAGAACAACAATAATACTTGTTTACCTTTATTGAACAGCTGACTGCAGTGCAGGGTATAACTGTCCGGGCGGAGATTCCCAGCCAGATCCACCCAATACCATATGTCCTGCAGGTTCCTATTGCCCGTCTGGTTCTCCTGTACCTACCCGGTAGGTAACACCCATTATCTGGGGTCTTTATGCCCTGAACCTCCACTCCCCTTTATTAATTAACCCTTTTCTACATACAGCACATCTGTAGAAGACGACTTTGAAAATATCAAGGCAGAAGTATGGTAAATCTCTAAATGAAAGAATAATTACTGAAAACAAAAATAAAATTGTGGCAAAAGGAGAAATTGCTTGTTTTGAGCAATTTCTCCTTTTGACACAATGTTTCAAAAGTCGTCTCCTGCAAAGTGTCAGAAAGCGTCTATATGAGGGAAAGGGTTAATAAACCACAACCCACTTGTAGACACATATACAGCAAATGGTTTTTGAAAACTTTGCGGCAAAAGAAGTAATTGCCGATAATGACTAATTTCTCCTTTTGCCACAATATTTTCAATTCTGTTTAATGACTAAACTTTCATTTATAGAGGTTTACTGTATTTAAAACCAGATGTTTTCAAAGTTGTCTGCTTTAGAATTGTTGTATGTGAGAAAGGGTTAATAAAGAACAAAAATGGAACATTTTACATTTATTCCTGTTTTTGAAAATTGCACTTGAGAGATGGGCTGCAATTCTAGGTTTTCCTTAAACAACAATTACTTAATTTTAGATTACTATACATGTTTTCCAAAAAGTATTAAAGCCATTGTATGAAAATAGTAAATGCAAAACTAATTGCTTTGTTAATCTTTACCCACAAACAGCTAATTTGCTGTAGATGACTTAAAAAACATTATAGAAAATTACTATAACTGAAAGTATTATTATTGAACAGAGTTGCAAACATTATGACAAATACGAACAATATCTCCTTTTGCCACAATATTTCTGTTTTGTCCGCTGCAGTTAGGTCAAATTGTGTCCGTATATGGGAAAAGATTAAATTTATATTAAAGGGTTTTTAGCTCGACTATTCAAAGAATATGAGAGCTGTTACAGTCACTTGTGCGTCGGCGCACAGGGACTTGCTCCTCTAAAAATAGATATGACCTTCTCTTATAATGCATAGATATTAACAAGGGTGGACACAGTTTTCTGGGTCGCCTCGCTTCAACTCATTTTTATACGCCCGTTTTGAAAAAACGGATCGTATTATAGTTTTACCTGCGGCGTACGGGCGGGCTGGCGGGCGGGCGGGCGGCGTCCAGTATGTTGTCAGCTCAATAACTTTAGAAGCCTTTGTCCAATCATCACCAAATTTTGTCAGAATGTGTATTGGGATAATATCTCGGACAAGTTCGATAACTAGCTATATCGTTTTAGTCAATCAAGAGTTATAGCCCTTTAATTATAGAAATTACCTAAAATTGGTCTTGTCAGCTCAATAACTTTAGAAGCCTTTGTCCAATCTACTCTAAATTCAGTCAGAATGTGTATTTGCATAATATCTCGGACAAGTTTGATAACTAGACATATCATTTTAGTCAATCAAGAGTTATTGCCCTTTAATTATAGAAATTACCTAAAATCAGTCACGTCAGCTCAATAACTTGTGAAGCCTTTATCCAATCATCACCAAATTTGGTCAGAATGTGTATAGGCATAATATCTCGGACAAGTTCGATAACTAGCCATATCGCTTTAGTCAATTGAGAGTTATCGCCCTTTAATTATAGAAATTACCTAAAATTGGTCTTGTCAGCTCAATAACTTTAGAAGCCTTTATCCAATCATCACCAAATTTGGTCAGAATGTGTATTGGCATAATATCTCGGACAAGTTCGATAACTAGCCATATCACTATAGTCAATCGAGAGTTATTGCCCCTTAATTATAGAAATTACCTAAAATTGGTCTTTTCAGCTAAATAACTTGTGAAGCCTTTATCCGATCATCACCAAATTTAGACAATATGTTGATGGGCAGAATATCTCGCTCTCTAAGTTCAACCAATTATCACTATACTTGGTCTCAAAAAAACAGGATGGGCGTATTTTGTGACATTTGGCGCTCTTGTTTTCAAAGTATTCGAACAAATATATGAATTTAAAGTACGGAATCGATCAATAATACTTTTCTCTATCGAACTATACCAAAATAACGCGAATTTGTTCTCCCTACGTATGTTAATTCCTTTGAAATATTCGCGAATTCGCCAAAAGGACAACAACCTGGACCAAAAACGAAAGTACCTGCTACCGAATCATTCCGAAATGTTTCTCTTGGAAAAATAATCGCAATATCACTGACAATTACTGCAATGAAAAAAACTAAACCATTCCGAAATGTCGATAGAAGTACTTTCGTTTTTGGTCCGGGTTGTTGTCCTTTTGGCGAATTCGCAAATATTTCATAAGAATTAACATACGTAGGGAGAAAAAAAACACGTTATTTTGGTATAGTTTGGTAAACTGTGTCCACCCTTGTTAATATCTAATGAATAGAGTAGTTCATATCTATTTTTAGAGGAGCAAGTCCCTGTGATCGGCGATGCAACTTTGGTTAAAGTTTTGCGTGCAAGGCTTTTTCTCACAAACCACAGATGCTATTGCTTTGAAAATTCACACACTTATTGGACATCATCAAATGACCTTGCGGAACAAGTCCCAAAACTCTACATCAGATGTTGACACAATTATGCCCCTTACATGTACTATCATGAATATATCTCAGTAACCACTAATGATATTGACTTGAAACTTCGTTCATGTCTCCGGGGGTGTCAGACAATCAAGTTAGATAACTATTGAATGAATTTAGAACAAATTATGACCCTTGTTTGACTTTGACAATTTGATTAAAGTTTTGCATGTAAGGCTTTTTACTCTTTATCAGATTCTGACACAATTATGCCCCTTTTTGGACTTAGATACTATCATGGACATAATTAATCTCTGACCCTAATAGCCTTTTTTTTTTTATTTATTTTTGCGGCTGATATTTGACAATTCGGTTAATGTCTGGCATGCAGGTACTATCATGCACATATCTCATTATCTCATTAACCACTGTTTACTATAGAATCAAATGGCAAAAAGTTAAGCCTGCTGTCTTATGGGCAGCTCTTGTTGATCACTTTTCTTCAACTAACAAGTAGGATTAACCAAGTTAATGTTGTATGATAGTTGATGTCCGGTTCTCTATTCTTGCAGGTTATTATTGCGTATCTCCCAACCAGACCACAACTACAGGTGCTTGTGCAGCAGGGTATAATTGCCAGTCTGCCTCAAACCCCTCTGAATACCATTTCCCTCAAGGATCATACTGCCCAATAGGAAGTGCCACACCCACTATTTGCACCAGAGGCACATGCTAGGATGAACTTCAAAAGGACAGCTGCTAGACATGTACATCGCATAAATACTGTGATCCTTTCGAGGCCGGAACTTCAGACATGACAGGAATAATTGTGCCCGTCAACTGTCCTGCTGGATATTTCTGTCCGACAGGTACAGGGGCTAGAAATGAACAGCCATGCCCGTCAGGCACATACACCAATGATGTGGAGTTGGCGGATGCAAGTAGGTTTGTTACTTTATGATCACATGACCTTATATGTAACTATTAGACTCATCCAAATTGAATGTTGATGTCTTCATGCAAAAAGGTGAAAACACATCTTGTAGTGGGAAGCTCATAATTAGTAGAATAAAATTAGAAGAATCAAAGAAGTAGATGTTGTAGTGTAGGGTATATACAGTTTTAGTACAGAGAAGAAACAGTGTTGGAAACTTCTCCTTTTATCACAATGTTTTTAAAAGTCTTCTGAAATTGATGCATCCAAAATATTTTCTTTTTCCCTGAAGAGGATAATTGTTATTCCACAGAAAACAAACTTTCTGTATGTTTGTCAGTTGGTATAGGATTTGACAAAGAGTAGGTTATAGGGAGAAGAACTTTGACAATTTTTAACCCTTTCCCACTTTCAGACGCTTTCTGAGGCCTCTGCAGCAGCCAACTGTTAAAAACATTGTGACAAAAGAAGGTGCTCAAAATGAGCAATTACTTCTTTTGCCACAATGTTTTCAACTCTATTTAAGAATTGTTCTTTCATATATTATTATAAGGTAGTTTCAACAATTTTAACTAAATGTTTTCAAAGTCGTCTGCTGCAGATTTGCTGTATGAGGGAAAGGGTTAACTTATCTAAATAGATTTCAGGAAACATGATAATCTTGAATTTTAACTTGAGTACTTTATGTGCTGCCTGCCTTGAAAGGGAGACACATAGGGACCGCTTTCATCTGTCCGTCATGCTTACACTAACTGACTCATTGGTAGGCGATACACATGCCACTAGTTGTGTTTTAAGTACCAGTATTAACATCGTGGAGAGGAATTTATATAAGTTTTTAAAAAACTTGTTTTCCAATCCAAAATTGACTCCTATGTAATGTACCAAAATGTTTATTTTGTAACTGTATATGAATAAAATATTGTTTAAACCAACATCGAGGAGCAATAGTACATCTTCATTTAAGGAAAACTGTTATTTTCACAACTATTCATGAATTCTTTAAACCTTTCCTACAAACAACAAATCTGCAGCAGACGACTTTGAAAACATTGTGACAAAAACCTGAAAAATCTCCATAAAAGATAGCTTAAATTGTTAAATAAAGTTTAAAACATCGTGGCCAAAGGAGAAATTGCTCATCATGAGCAATTTCGCCTTTGGCCACAATGTTTTTAAAATGTGTCTGGAAGTGGGCAAGGATTATCAGTCACTGATCTACCCTTACTTTCAGCTGAATGTATAAGCTGTAACTTTGGACAGTACTGTATGACTCCAGGACTGACCGCATCAGAAGGAAATTGATTTTCTGGATACTAACTGCACTACCGGGGCCAACAACTCCACCCCTACCGTTGGCGTTACAGGAAATGTGTGTCCACAAGGAAGATACTGTCCAGCAGGGACCTTTAACCGTTTGTATCACAATTCATCATTTAATCCTTTTCCCTCATAGAAACACAGCCAACGTCGAAAACATCAAGATCATAATATGGAAAACAAAAGTATAAAATATTGGATAGAGTTAAAAACATTCTCGCCAAATGAGAAATTGCTTAATTTCTCCTTTTGCCACAACGTTTTCAACAGTAGTCTGTTTTTGCATCAAAATGCGTCTACAGGTGGGAAATGGTTAAATTAAGCAAGTCACAAGAAACCAAATTTTGTAGGTTAGGAATACCAACACCAATTGATCAAAGCATTTCTGCAGATGCTTCTGTAATGCTTATAAAACTCTAATTGCAAACAGAGAAGAATCTGATCAGATTGGCACAGGCCCAGGCTCATCTGTGTCCTCGCTGGTCACAAAGACTTGACGGTCAGTTTTTATTTAACATGGCTTATTTCTTGTGCATCTACTGTAGAATTTACACACCCTTTGCAAGCAAATTTTGTCAAATTTTCCTCAATGTAGAGACTAATGAAGTAGTCATTGCTTCAATCATCTAACACAATTTGTCACAAATGTGCTTGCAGCCAGACTGTAACCAACAACAAATTTTATTTATCCTACTATCATTGACATTAAGCAATATCTGCAAAAATCAGATCCTTTCCTCACAACATTTGTGTTCTTGTTCAAATGTTGAAAGGCATTCTTTTGCTTCAATTTTATTATTCCATATTTTCAGCACCTGAATGTCCAATATGTACCTCTAGAAAATTACACAGACTTAACAGCCTGTGAGCCTAGAAAGTACTGTGACTCAACACGGCTCATTGTGCCCGCTGGTTATTGTTCTGCTGGCTACTTCTGTGAACTTGGCTCAACAGAGCCCGTTTGAGTTGGTCAGACCTATGGCTACCTGTGTATAGTGGGATCTTACTGTGAACAAGGAAACAGATCGCCAACGCCATGTCCTCGTGGGACTTACAACGCAGACACAGGTATGAAGTTTAACTCTTTTCCACCTGTTCAACTCTACTCAATATTTGTACATTAATATCCTTTCCAGTTATACCAATTCTTAGCTTGTCTATATTTCAAAGAAAAAAGGTTGGGCTATTGTGATACCCTTGGCATTGTCTGCAACATCATCACAAAGCTTTAACCTTACCTCATAACTAAAAAAACATGCATCATTTTCAACTGAAACTTGGTACACATGTTCTAGGGAACAATGACATGTCTAATACCAAGTCACGTAACTCTGGCTTTAATAATTATTCAGTTTGGCTCCTTTTTTCGACTTAGAAAAAACAGACGAGCATTGGTGTTTGCTCCATGGCGCTCTTGTTTTCATGTTGTGACCTGGAGATTGACCTTTTAATTACTTTTCAAAAACTTTAGCATTGGCTATAACCTTTGACCTGATAGTGATGATACTTTCATATCATGAATGTGTAGTGATTGATTGGGGTAAAACCCCATTTTCAACCACTTTTTCACTTGTATCACGGAGGCAGTTCACCTACCCATGTGTTTCCTGGCTTTCTCATACCAGAACTCCACACAACAGACTTACCAAGCAACCAATTACTTTTCCACATAGCCAATTGATGGAAGAAAAATTGATGCTAGTCACAGTGACTTTTGTCAAACATCGGAGATAATGTTGGCCAAGTTTGGATTGTTAGCCCACATTGCTACCGACTGAGCTACCGAGGCTCGGCTATGAATGTAATGTTTTACAAATATATCTTGTTTATTTAAGGAAAGGGTACCTTGAGTGACTGTGTCATGTCCAAGTGGTTATTACTGCCTGACCACCGGCAATGTCATCTATACAGGACCATCTGATGCCGGCTACTATTGTACTGTATCTGCACAGGAGAGTAACCCTACAGGTAATCTACACAGGCCAAGATGAGTGGGAATTAACTCATTACTTCACAATGAGTAATTTCATCTTTTAATGCAATGTTTTCAAAAGTCGTCTGCAACTTGCAATAGCAGACGTCAAATGTTGTCTGTGTGAGCAATATCTGTCTTATTACTCAATCAAACCCTATATTGTGAGTACTTAAAAGAATCTTCTCATTGGGATGATTCGTTTGAGAACCTACTACATAGGGTTTAGGAATTATTATTATAAGATATCCTTATCTTGAGTTTTGTTGAAATGTGACAGTTTACCTGATCATTTGATATGATAGTTTTAGAGACATCTGCTTTTAAAACATCTTTTGGAACGAAATCTAAAATATTGTAGGTATAATTCTGATGCAGAATGGAACACAATCTTTTTAAATGTTGTCTGCTGCATAAAGCATCAGAAGTGCATAAAGAAGTTTAGAAATTAATTTTTATTAAAGGTTGATAATATTAGATCTGATTGAGGGGCAAGCATTAGTCAACACCCAGTTGCAACAATTCTTGTTTTTGACTTTGTATTTTATTAAACATTTGTTTTGTAATAAGAGTTAATCCTCCTTGCTTTAGATGTCTTATTATGAGGGGTGGGAACGAGAAGTGATATTAGTACTCGGGTACTTGTATACTCCTCCGATCGAGTATGCTGGTACGTACTCGCAAAAAACAAAATGTGTTCACTTGTTAATCAAAAAGTCTTGTCTCTCGGAATATTCTGGCCATCATTCACTTACTTTGAATTTACTTTTATAAGTACCAACATGCGTTTGTGCTGGCCTCTATATTTAATATTGGATATTTGAAGCAAACAAGTTGTTTTACTTTAAAAACAAAACAAGACATATAATTAATTAAATATACACAGAAATTGTATTCGCGTAAACATCCAAACGTTTGGAGCAGACTTTCATATGCTTTTAAAGTCACAAAAATAAAGCAAAACAAACAGTTAATTGAAAGAAATAGCTATAAAAAACACCACTATGTTTAATAAGTAAATTTATATGAAAATAAGAAATATAAAACAATAAGAAGTGGTTTGTACTTTCAGTTTGTGAATTAACCGGTGTCCGTAATATTTACATGACTTAAAATATATATTAGATCACGGGCCGTGTTCATCAAAAAGGGAAACCTAGATCTAACAATGTCTGTATAATTGGTGCATCCCTATTTCATTCGAATATATAAGAATGATAGAAGATTGCTATAATGATTTGACTAACTAGTTCTTATCCAATAGTTTTAAAGTGTATTTTTTACAACCATCCAATTAAAACGCGATGCCAATTGAAAACACAACTACGCCAAAGGTGTGTGACATATTGTTGCAAATTGACTGGAGATAACATTCAAATCACTAACCCTTTGTTCCCGACGTCTTAAGTAATTCAATGATTTTATTCTTGAACACAGAGAACAACCAATTCATCATTTTTAGCTCACCTAAGCACGAAGTGCAAGTTGAGCTTTTGTGATCACTCACCGTCCGGCGTCGTCGTCGTCGTCGTCTGTTAACAATTTCCTACAAATGACTTCTCCTACTAAATCAATGGACAGATTTCAAAATAACTTCACAATAATGGTCCTTAGGTGGTTCTCTTTCAAAGTTGTTCAAAGAAATTAATTTCCAGTAGAACTTTGGTTGCTGCGGCATCAGAAAAGGGGAAAATTGCCAAATCTTAAAAGATCTTCTTGTCCAAAAGTACTGGCCCGATTTGAAAATTATTATGCACAAATGTTCTTTGGGGTACCCTCTATCAATATTGTTCAAATATTTTCGATCCATTGAAAAACATGGCCGCCAGGGGGCGGAGCTTATTTGCCTTATATGTGCATTGTTAAAACTTTAAAAAAAATCTTGTCCAAAAGTACTGGCCCGATTTGAAAATTATTTTGCACAAATGTTCCTTGGATCACCCTTTACCAAGATTGTTCAAATATTTCTAATCCGTTGAAAAACATGGCCACCAGGGGGGCGGAGCTTGTTTTCCTTATATGTGCATTGTTAAAACTTTAAAAATCTTCTTGTCCAAAAGTACTGGCCCGATTTGAAAATTATTTTGCACAAATATTCCTTGGGGCACCCTTTACCAAGATTGTTCGAATATTTCCAATCCGTTAAATAACATGGCCGCAAGGGGGCGGAGCTTGTTTTCATTATATTTGCATTGTTAAAACTTTAAAAATCTTCTTGTCCAAAGTACTGGCCCGATTTGAAAATTATTTTGCACAAAATAATTAATGTTCCTTGGGGAATCCTTTACCAAGACTGTTCAAATATTTCTGATCCGTTGAAAAACATGGCTGCCAGGTGGCGGAGCTTGTTTTCCTTGGATGTGCATTGTTAAAACTTTAAAAATCTTCTTGTCCAAGAGTATTAGCCCGATTTGAAAATAATTTTGCACAAATGTTCCTTGGGGCACCCTTTACCAAGATTGTTCAAATATTTCCGATTCCGTTGAAAAACATGGCCGGCAGGGGGCGGAGCTTGTTTTCCTTATATGTGCATTATTAAAACTTTAAAAATCTTCTTGTCCAAAAGTACTGGCCCGATTTGAAAATTATTTTGCAGAAATGTTCCTTGGGGCACTCTCTACCAAGATTGTTCAAATATTTCCAAATAAGAATTTAGGAGGTAATAAAGTCTTCATTACTTAGAACTTCATAACACTTTTCATAACACTTTTCCAAATCGATAGCAATGGAGCACTGCTGAGCCTCTATTTTTTGTCTCAAGTGTGTTATTGTGCTTGACATAACCAATCACAAAAAATAAATCAGGTGAGCGATCCAGGGCATGGCCCTCTTGTTTAAGTTTTAATTCATTTTTCTGTTAACAGATGAAAAACAGAAAAATGGAGAGAATATAATCCGAGTACTCGAATACCTATTTTGATAACCGGTACTTGGACGTCTGATCTAGTACTCAGGTACTCGGGTACCCAGTCCCATTCCTACTTATTATGCCTCAGCAGCTAACATAGTTAGAAAATATTGTAGATAAAAGAGAAACTGCTCCAGATGAGTAAATTTCCTTATTCAAAATCTTTACCGCTAGCAGTAAATAACAATTTCATTTACCAAGTTAAAGGCATATCAAATAATTTTTAAGCATTGCGACCAATTTCTTCCTTCTCCAACAATGTTTTCAAAAGTATGCTGCAGTGTCAGACTTTTATTTTGTCTGTATCACAGAAAAGTAGACAAAACACATTACCTGGGCCTTTTTTGTCTCGCCCACGATAGTGGAGCGAGACAAAGCAGTCACTTTTCTGGCGACAGCCCCTTTTACAAATAACTATATCTCAGCAACCCCTTCTGGAATTTTTTCGGAAACTTTGTCAGGTTTATTGTTTGGTCATGGGACATCATTCAACATCAAAATGTTCCAAGGTCAACGTCATAATTTGGTAGAACTTGACCTTGGATAGGTAACTTAACGTCAAAAATTAACCTTGGTTATATTTCAATAACCCCTGCTAGAGTGCGGAAAAATCACGTTACTTATATCACTTTATCATGCTCATTGTTTCGTACAACAAATTCATATAAGTTGAGACCAAGTAGCTCAGTTTTGGTTGCGACGCTGGCTGTTATTCCAGGGGTTGTGAGTTTGAATCCCAGCTCGGCCAACATTCTTTCCAACGTGTGACAAAAGACACTGTGACAAGCGTCATTTGCCTTTCACCAATGACCAAACTGTCTATGTGGAAAACCAGCCAGTTGCTTTGAAAATATGTTGTGTGGAGTACTAGTGTGAGAAAGCTAGGAAACACATGAGTATGTAAACCGGCCGCCGTAATATTACTGAAAATTGCTGAAAACGGCGTTGAGCTCATGACTCATTAAATCCCGCACAAATGAAACATGCACAAAACAACCACTGTACTTACTTATAAGTTAACTACATGCCATAACATCTTCTAGATACATGTACAGGAGTTTTGCATTGATCAAACCAGAGAAGTTTAGAGCAAGTACATGAAAAAAGGAACAAGTCATTTTAAGTGTATGTTCAGATTGTCTTGTCCACCTGGTCAGTGTTATCATAATCTACACAAGTTGACATATTCGTCTAACAATCTGGTAAGTTATATATGAGCAGTGTGCATCTCTGTTCTGGATCTATACTGTTCACAAAAGTCAACTTGTCACTTTTGCCATGCACAGGCTGATAATGTCCTCATCAACATACACTAAATATGTAGCAGACGACTAGAAACCTTATGTTGTAGATGCGTCCTCGTGTCGGAAAAGGTTAACAGTGAGATAGTTATTCTTGTGTCGCAATATTAACAAAATATTCTAATGTTTTGCCAAAACTTTTCAACGTTGGGGCATGCAGATGAATCCTGTACATGGAAAAGAGTTTTGTTAACACAGACAATCTATCTTTTAGCAGTGTCTGTTGACTTTGGGTATTGTTAATTTGGCATCAAAGTTATTTTTGCATTAAATGAGGGGTCAGCATTTCTGTTGTGTTTTTGTCATTTATGACTATAACAGGTTGCTGGTGTACATTCACTTCACTGTTCGATGTGGCATCAATATCACATTACACGGCTCATTTATAGGTTATTTTTTGTACTTGTGCATATTGGACTTCGCTTAGATATGCATACTGTTAACTAAAACATCATGGAAAAAGCTGGCGTATCTTAAAATTGACAGCTGATATGTGATATACTGAACAATAGTTGAAAACCATTTTAAGCCCCAATGAGTGGTTATCATGTCAGGGTAAATATAATGTAGTTATCAGTGTCAGGGTAAATATAATGTAGTTATCATGTCAGGGTAAATATAATGTAGTTATCATGTCAGGGTAAATATAATGTAGTTATCATGTCAGGGTAAATATAATGTAGTTATCAGTCTCAGGGTAAATATAATGTAGTTATCAGTGTCAGGGTAAATATAATGTAGTTATCATGTCAGGGTAAATATAATGTAGTTATCAGTGTCAGGGTAAATATAATGTAATTATCAGTGTCAGGGTAAATATAATGTAATTATCATGTCAGGGTAAATATAATGTAGTTATCATGTCAGGGTAAATATAATGTAGTTATCATGTCAGGGTAAATATAATGGAATTATCATGTCAGGGTAAATATAATGTAGTTATCAGTGTCAGGGTAAATATAATGTAATTATCATGTCAGGGTAAATATAATGTAGTTATCAGTGTCAGGGTAAATATAATGTAATTATCATGTCAGGGTAAATATAATGTAGTTATCAGTGTCAGGGTAAATATAATGTAATTATCATGTCAGGGTAAATATAATGTAGTTATCATTTCAGGGTAAATATAATATAGTTATCGTTGTCGGGGTAAATATGATGTAGTTATCGTATAAGGTAGTTATCGGGGTAAATACAATGTAGTTATTGGTGTCGGGGTAAATATGATGTAGTTATCGTATAAGGTAGTTATCGGGGTAAATACAATGTAGTTATCGGTATCGGGGTAAATATGATGTAGTTATCTGTGTCAGGGTAAATACAATGTAGTTATTGGTGTCAGGGTAAATACAATGTAGTTATTGGTGTCAGGGTAAATACAATGTAGTTATTGGTGTCGGGGTAAATACAATGTAGTTATCGGTATCGGGGTAAATATGATGTAGTTATCTGTGTCAGGGTAAATATAATGTAGTTGTCAGTGTCAGGGTAAATATAATGTAGTTATCGTGTCAGGGTAAATATGATGTAGTTATCGTGTCAGGGTAAATATAAGGTAGTTATCAGGGTAAATATGATGTAGTTATCGGTGTCAGGGTAAATATAAGATAGTTATCAGTGTCAGGGTAAATATAATGTAGTTATCGGTGTCAGGGTAAATATAAGATAGTTATCAGTGTCAGGGTAAATATAATGTAGTCATCGGTGTCAGGGTAAATATAAGATAGTTATCAGTGTCAGGGTAAATATAATGTAGTCATCGGTGTCGGGGTAAATATAATGTAGTTATCGGTGTCAGGGTAAATATAATGTAGTTATCTGTGTCAGGGTAAATATAATATAGTTGTCGGTGTCAGGGTAAATATAATGTAGTTATCGTGTCAGGGTAAATATAATGTAGTTGTCAGGGTAAATATGATGTAGTTATCGGTGTTAGGGTAAATATAATGTATTAAACGGTGTCAGGGTAAATATAATGTATTTATCGGTGTCGGGGTAAATAAAATGTAGTTATCTTGTCAAGTGTAGTTATTGGTGTTAGGGTAAATATAATGTAGTAATCGGTGTTAGAGTAAATATAATATATTTATCGGATCAGGGTATTTATATATTGTAGTTATTGTGTCAGAGTAAATGAAATCGTTAGTATTGGTCAGCGTGACAATATTATCTGTATCAAGATAATTCCTGAAAATCAATGAAACATCGTGTAAAAAGGTGACTTAAAACGATTGATTTTTAGCTCGACTTTTGATTTTTTTTTAGCTATTGTCATGACCCTAGCGTCGTCCGGTGGCGTGGGCGTCCGGTTAAGGTTTTTTGTTCAGCTCGGCTTTTATTCTGTTTTCTATCAGTCGAGCGTCTGTGCCGTACGCTGCTCTTGTTAAAATATCTGCCTTTCTGAATTATATTTACATTCTTTCAATTCATAGATCATTGTCCTGTAATATGGTCAAATTATGGTCCTAGCTACTTAACAACTCAGAATATGACTTCAGGAGCTAAGGGATAATTCCATCGGCAGAGGGAGTTTTGAACAAACCGTAACAAGATAGTTTTTCTCGGAGTTGTCTTATTATGACAAAATTGCGGCAAATGGAGACACTGCTGAAAATAATTATTGACAAAGTGTTTTAAGTCTTCTGCTTGTTGTTTGTTGGAAAGAGGCTAACTTTATAAGATCACTCACAATCAGCTAACAAGCGCACAGCTTTTTATTTGTTCTTTATCCCCCCTTTCCAACACATGATATATCTGCTGCCGACGACATTCAAAACATTACATAAATACAGAAACATATCAAAGACTTAAAGATCAATTATGGAATAGAGATGAAAAAATTTGACAAAAGGAGAACTTGCTCATGACGGGTATGGTTAATATATGTGTCACTCCACGCCAAAACCGACCTTCAGATATATTGTCATAAATATAATTTACATTCAAAGAACCTGCATTTTATTTAGGTTTTGAGGCTAGATGGTAAAACGATTAAAACATCATGATCTTATTGCGCACAGATGGGTATGTTGATATTGTTCTTGCTAAATTACATTACATCGCACATCTTTTACAACTAAGTTGTATTATGCCGCTAAGCTAAAGACGTCTATTCTTATTAACCATTTTCCAACATACAACACATCAGCAGTAGCCAATTTGAAAACTTATAGGCAAACAGATGGACACTCTATAAACGAAAGTACAATTATTGAATAAGGTTGAAACCATTGAGACAATTTCGTATTTTGTCACAATGTTTTCAAAGTCGTCTGCTGTAGCTGCTTACGAAAGCATCTGCATGTGTGCATGTGGTTTAAGATATAAAAAAAAATACAGACCACAAAAGCAGAATTGATCTTCCTCATGTTTTCCAGTCAGTGTTGGGTACGAGTTTCCATATTTAACAGCGTACCAAAGGCAATAATTGTGTAAAGAAAGAATCCTGGTCATATCTTTAAAAGGTGGTAGCAGATTAGATATCCAACAGTGCATTGGACAATATATCCAATCAGAGATTGTAGTTCAGCGCAATTCATTTTGCACTATTTCATATGTAAAAGTATCTGCATGAGAAAATGTTTAACCTTTTCCCTCATACGACAATTCTGCAGCAGACGACTTTGAACGTATTTTGCAATTTCTTCTTTTGTCACTATGTTTTCAAAAAGCCATCTGTTGCAGAGGCTTCAGAAAGCGTCTATATGAGGTAAAGGGTCAATTACCAATATCCACTCTTACCAAAACTAATTTCATTGAATATGTCAGAGACATAAATTCATTGTATTGATATGTGTTTACTGAACTTTATTTCATATTTACGAGTCGTCTGTGGCAGATCAAATGTATATGGATACAATTCATTCTTACACATATTTAGATTGTCTAAATGTCAAAATTAAACATTGTCATTCTCATTAACAAGAGTCCAGTAGTCATTTTATAACTTGTTGGCCAGAAAACAGATCCGTCAATCAAAGATTCGCCGATATTAATTGGAGGACATATTATGGCACCGAGTGGTGGAATTGATTTATGACTTATGATACATGAATGCTTCATAAAAGACGACAGCATGTGTGATTAACCGTTTAATAATAATGCACTCCAAACAGATTGTCGACATGTTTTTAACACCTACTGATTGAAAGTAATAATTAACGTTTTGATCTCATTACTGGTCGTCGCGTCTGTCTTACTGTCTTACTGAATGGGAAATCCCTCTTGACTTGAAACAATTTACTCCAATAGTGTGATGTTTTGTATACACTGCCGTTTGATCATTGTTATGAAAATAGATATCCGGTTGACATTTGCTTGCTAGAAAATGCGGTTTGTATGGAACTGAAAAATGAGACCCGCTCAAACACACCTAAATGAGGCATCCAAATATGAACAAAAGCAATTGAAATATATTATACATGCATAATTAAACCTATAAATAAATGCAGGATAAAATGTTAACAAAGTTAAAGTTAATGTGAATAATATTAGAATCGGGAACACGCATCAAAAGTATTATATCGAGTCAGAATAACTTACTCAAAAATATAATCAAATCAAATCCCAGCTGTCAATCATCGTGACGTCATAAATCCTTATCGGATTTCCCTCCCCGGACTGTAATAGGGAAATGATAAAACTCTGCAGGGTTATTGTAGGGGAAACCCTGCATACAGGTGAGTGTGAACGCCTTGGGGCTGCCTTATCAGACTGGGGGTGGGGCGAGCGTTTTTTTGAAAATCCCCTTGAGTTGTATTGTAATTAAGGCATATAAATATTGTACACATTGAAGTGACATTTTAATAAGAAGTTTTATTACTTGGTTTGACAGGTTCCACAAATTCATCGGACTGTACTGCAAGTCCTCCAGGCTATTACTGTGAAGGTACATGGAATGTGGTACCAGACACTGTATGTGAGGCAGGCTTCTGGTGGGCTGGTGGGGCAAACAGTGCCAGACCTTATGACCTGGGACAACTCAACTCAAGGTTTGAATACATCCCCCCCCCCCTTTCTCTTATACAGTTTGCAACTCCTTCAGCATCAAACCATTGATAGCATTGTGGAAAAATGACAAGTTGCTCATAATAATCAATTTCTCCTATTTCTCCTTTCCGTCATACACAATGTTTTCAACTCCATTCAATAATTATACATTCATTTAAGGAGATTTTCCATATTTTTGAGGTACCGTTTTCAAAATCGTCTGCTGCAAATTTGTTGTATGTAGGAAAGGGGGGTTAACACAATGCTGTCCTCTCTGCTTCAAAATGCTTTAGATGATGAAATATTTCATGCAGATCTTTTCAAAGCAGATGAAATATACAAGGTAAATAATTTCATCACCTTTTCCATTTATTAAAGCTGTGAAATTTCAGTGCTGTGGTCGAGTGGTTAGCATCGGGGATTTGAAACTGGGCGTTTTCTAGCCTGGTACTGGTTTGTTTACCCAGGGATCATGAATAAGTGAACTGTTGCTGTGATATAAATGAAACAATGTTGAAAACGTTGTAAATCCCCAATAAAACAAAGTCACAAAGTTGGTGAGTTTGGATCTCTACATGGTTAACATGGTGGAATCATACCTTTGAAATAACGTCGTTTTGACGTGTACGTTTTTGCAACAATGACAGTGTTGTAAAAGAAATCACCGGTTTATTCTCGACTGTCCCACATTTTGATTTTTGGGCTAAAAATCGATGTAGGACTATCGGGAAAAAATACAGGTAAGGTGTCGGCTAATCCCTGCCCGGGGCGAAGATATCACTACAGTTCGGTTCATTTAAAATTCCACTATATTGGTAACCATTTTTTATAAAACAGTATGTTACGAATTTATCAGAAAAAAGCTCTTGTTTGGTCCTCTTTTTGATATAACATAGGAATAAGGAAAATATCAAATTATTTAGAAAAACATATTTTAATTCAAATTAGGTAATTGAACTATTGTTTATAATACATACATTCAAATAACAAATAACAAATTAAACACATCATATAATCACATCGTCTGATCTGGGTTTTCACTGTTTTCAATTTTGTTGAATATTTACTCAGTTTATAAATGGTTACATATGTAGACAATATGTTGCTCTGTCCGCATACTCAATTGCGCTAATGGACCCATCACGCAGGCGTTCCTTTAGGGATGCTAGTCGCGTGTCAATGTTTTTATATTTCCTTCTCTTGGTTGGTCTTTTACCTCCGGTAGCATACTGAACTACCTTGATACATGAAAATGATTCAACTTCCTGGATAGTTCTAAGGATGGAAAATATGTTCGGATGTGAATGCTGAACAGCTTTCTTCAACATGCTATGCCAGCCTTCTACATTGTTTGTCGTCCTTGGACCATGGGTATTGAAGTGATTCCAAATCTGTTTGTCGCTCTCAATCCAGTTCTCAGTTACATAGTCTGTGTAGTTTCTTCACCTTCGTCTATAAGCAGAAACTGCTCACCAGCTGACGTCTCTGTCCACTCCCCTTCCAGGCGTATGTCTTGTCTTCTTTTCGGAAGTACTGGTCTGTCTTTGCTTCGCTCACGATAAAGTTGAGACTTACATCCTTCAAAAGTCTGGATTCTTTTTACCAATTCAACAGATTGTTCATTCCAATCCCGATTTCTGAGAGCTGATACCTCTTCTTTGTAAATTGTTGGAATAGGCGTTGTTTCTTTTCGACACCGTTTTCGCATCTTCTGCATCACATCGTCTGTTTCTATATGGAAATTGTCAGGCTCGTGGATATGGTGGCGTTATGTCTGACGAGAATACCTTCTCTGGTTGTTACTCGTGATGGACAGGCACGGTTAGAACATGTCCAGTACACCCTCTCTTCCCGTCGGCTCTTAATAACAAATTTGTGGCCATCAATAACCAGACTCATTCCGCCGCGCTGGTTCTTCACAAAATCTAGTCTTACTTGCGCGTTAGCCATGTTTTCAGTATGATGTAAAAACAATAATGATACTTTTCCCCAAAATTTTCAATTCAAGAAATGCATCAACAGTTTGTTCATTTATAATTAAGAGCATATAATTATATAATTTTCTTTAATTTAATTGAATGTTTGTGCAAACAGTTTAGAAAGAAATGAAACAAAGGTGAAATTAATAAAGATCAAATATGAATTATAAGTGTGTTTTTTTGCAAACAAATGAAATTAATAAAGATCAAATATGAATTATAAGTGTGTTTTTTTGCAAACAAATGAAATTAATAAAGATCAAATAGTAAAGAAACCGCAATGAAACAAAGGTGAAAATACTGTGAAATTTACTATGTTTGTAGTGGAATAGGCATAAACTTAATTGAATGTTTGTGCAAACAGTAAAGAAACCGCAAATTTACTGTTTGTAGTGGAATAGGCATAATAACAGGACTGTATTCTCACCTTTCCCTTACCTCTCTTTACCGCTCGTTATCCCACCGCACTAAGGGTAAATAGTAAAATCAAAATGTGGGACAATCGAGAAGACACCAAATCACCATGACTTTCTCGTTTGAAGTGGTATTTGAAAAGAGTTACCTCTAGACTGAAGAGAATAAGATTACGTAGTGATGTAATTTGTATACAACTGCAAAGACAATTAACGTAACATAAGGGAAGTTAAAATGAAACTTTCGCCAAAATATTTTAACAGTAATTCGTTTATTTCAAATTTATTCAAATTTATTAAAAATTCGCCCAAGACTTTTTTTTTAAAAACTTATATCATTTAGAACAACCTTTTGTCTCCATTTACCAAAATTTCAAGAAACTGTACACTGCGGAATTTAAATTGAAACGTACCCATGGTTATTAAAATGAACTTCTGATTTTTCATAAAAAATAATCAATTTAATACTTTTATGAAAGTGGTAAACTGTATCTATTATACTCCTTTTAATACTAAATATGTTTTATATAAACTGACTTATCTACTTCGCTGTTTATCTGTTAAATCAGAGACATATAAACACAGAGATAAGCGACACGCGACTGCAAATGCCTTACGAAGAACAGAGAAATATAAACACAGAGATAAGCGACACGCGACTGCAAATGCCTTACGAAGAACAAAATCCTTCAAACGGCGAGCGGGTCAAGCCACGTGATCAAACCACGTGATCATTACAGTGGATTCTTAAAATGACCGCGATATTTATTTTGTTGTGAAAGGAAGCGAGCGGTGGAAAATTGTTTTTACACATCTAGGAAACTAAATAAGGTAAATTGTTTGATAATAATTAATGTTTTTGATATTTATTAATTCATATTTATAGGAGAAGTAGTCCTATGTGGAAAACCTGTTTTAAAAAATATCTTGTTTGCAAATATTGTGAAGCCAAGTGCTCCGTATTGTGACAGCTATTTGTTTATGTATATTCACAGCAATAAAAATAATATTTTCATACCTTCCGATTCCTATTTCAGGTCTGATATAGGAAACTTTTGATGGTTGATTTTGTTTATCATTGTTAATCATTTATTTGGAAGTTCTATAGAATTGTATGTGAAAGTGAAAGTACAGATTATACTGATTTGGAATAGTGTGATACCACCGTCTACCACTAGAATGAGCAAAAAGACATGTTGATAAATTACATTTTTCAATTATTCTGTGTCAATTTAAAACATTTCGTCTTGTCGGGAAGAGTTATATCTTTCAACGGTGTGCAACTTTTGTTCAAATTGATAATGCAAACCATAGGTGTTTACTGTTATGACTAAGATTTCTTTTTTAAATTGGTCAAAATGAGTGATTTCAATTGTTTTATGTCAATTTGAATTATTCCATCTTGTCAGGAAGACTTATATCTTTGAAACGGTGTACAATTTTTTAAAATTGATAATTCGAAACGTAGGTGTTATTACTAAGATTTCGCTGATTGTACTTATCAAATGCACTGTTTTTGAGAGCCCCTCCTTTTTTAAATTGGTCAAAATGAGTGATTTCAATTGTTTCTTGTCAATTTTAATTAATCCGTCTTGTCAGGAAGACTTATATCTTTGAAACGGTGTACAATTTTTTTAAATTGATAATGCGAAACATAGGCGTTATGACTAAGATTTCTCTGATTTTACTTATCAAAGGCACTGTTTTTGAGAACGCCTCCTTTTTTAAATTGGTCAAAATGAGTGATTTCAATTGTTTTTTGTCAATTTGAATTATTCCGTCTTGTCAGGAAGACTTATATCATTAAAACGGTGTACAATTTTTTAAAATTGATTATGCGAAACATAGGTGTTATGACTAAGATTTCTCTGATTTTACTTATCAAATGCACTGTTTTTGAGAGCGCTTCCTTTTTTAAATTGGTCAAAATGAGTGATTTTAATTGTTTCTTTTCAATTTGAATTAATCCGTATTGTCAGGAAGACTTATATCTTTAAAACGCTGTACAATTTTTTTAAATTGATAATGCGAAACATAGGTGTTATGACTAAGATTACTCTGATTTTACTTATCAAATGCACTGTTTTTGAGAGCGTCTCTTTTTTTAAATTGGTCAAAATTAGTGATTTCAATTGTTTTTTGTCAATTTGAATTATTCCGTCTTGTCAGGAAGACTTATATCCTTAAAATGGAATACAATTTTTTCAAATTGATTATGCGAAACATAGGTGTTATGACTAAGATTTCTCTGATTTTACTTATCAAATGCACTGTTTTTGAGAGCGCCTCCTTTTTTAAATTGGTCAAAATGAGTGATTTTAATTGTTTCTTTTCAATTTGAATTAATCCGTATTGTCAGGAAGACTTATATCTTTGAAACGCTGTACAATTTTTTAAATTGATAATGCGAAACAAAGGTGTTATGACTAAGATTTCTCTGATTTTGCTTATCAAATGCACTGTTTTTGAGAGCGTCTCTTTTTTTAAATTGTTCAAAATGAGTAATTTCAATTGTTTCTTGTCAATTTGAATTAATCCGTCTTGTCAGGAAGACTTATATCTTTGAAACGGTGTACACATTTTTCAAATTTATAATGGGGAACATAGGTTTTATGACTAAGATTTCTCTGATATTCCTTATCAAATGCTCTGTTTTTAACAGCGCCTCCTTTTTTAAATTTAAATTTTGTGAGCGACATTTTTGTTTTGATGTGAAAAGACATGTTAATAGATTAGTGGAATAGAAATAGTTTCAGCTCTTCTATGACAATATTATTCCTAAGATATATATAACTTATAGATAAGTGTACTGGTTTGGTGAATTACATAAATCAGTGATTTACTTATCATGCATTCTTCTTTTTAATGTTGAATGTTTTGTCTCCAGAGTAGCTAAAACATGAAAAATCTCTGTAAATAAAAGTATAATAATATAAAATTGAACAAATTGTGGCTAAAGGACAAATTGTTCATTATAATATGATACGGTTTAATTGATACAACTTGTTTCCAGATGGTAACCAGGTGTCAGGTGGTGACATACCGACGATAGTACCAGATGTGATGTTTGATTTGACATGTACACAATAACACCAGTATCTTTCAATTAAATTTCAGTTCAAAGTTTACTGCTTTTGATGTTAACTTTCAACTGTTTTTTAAAAACCCTTTACACTTAACCACATCTAATTGACAATTGATGTAACCCTTTCTTACCAAAACGGTAAAGCGCATAAATCAAAATGTCTTTTTTTAACGTTTCCCATAATTTGCAGCAAACGCATTTTGAAAACAAGCATTATATCTTTTTGCAACAAAGTTTTCAATTGATTTCAGTAATTGAACTTTCATGTATTGAGGTTTTCTTAATGTGTTCAAAGCCATCTGCTGCAATTTCTTTTGCAACTGGGAAAGGGATAAGAAAGGGTTAAGACAGTATTGCACAATTCGAACACATATTATTAGTGGCAGATGACTTTAAAATATGTAATATTTAATTGTAAATTATATTTTCAGACTAAGACTAGAGCCCCCAAAAAGAGAAGAATCGTGATTTGTCCCCCCCGAAAACTATTTTGGAAATAAAAGATCTCTATAGAAACAGGGAAAACATCAAATTTACTCAATTACGTTACAGAGCTGTTGAATGTGTCGTTATTGATAAAAAATTACCATCTTGAAATTAAAAAAATTATATAAGCTTTATGAATTTATCCCAAACAATTTGCAAACTACGTTTTTTAAGTTGGTCTTGTATCCGATATTGTTCATTGTTTGAACATATATCTAAAAAAATATATTCATAATCCAGTTGTTGGGACATTCAATAAATGGATTAACTTGTATTATATTGTTATATAAAGCAGAATTTCTTGCAATGTTGTCAGAGTGATCAATGGAAATAAATTGATATGTATGTGTAACACCAGTTATTTTCATTAGTATCCCACGAGAAAAAGTCTCCTTGTTTGTACTTTGCCATCATTTACAATCTTTTGTATGTTTATCCGAGAAGAGTTATACTCCAAATGAGAGGTAATTAAAATTCCACAGATGGAAGAAATGTATTGATGACTAATTTGCTAATTAGGTAATAACTGTGAAACATTTTTCACAAGCAATGGGTTCTTTTATAATGGAAAGATGTGAAAACATTTACTCTCTGTAAACTTCTAATTAACAAATTTATCTCAAACAATTAAACAAAGAATAGGGATAGTTGGCCACAATCATGTAAATATGTGAAAACACATACTCTCTGTCTGTCATCTTCTAATTATCCTGCCCCACAATCAACGAATTTGCAGCAGACGACTTTAAAAATATCTATAAAAGATAGTATGATTATTGAAATCAGTGTTGCAAAAGGAGAAATTGTTAATTATGAGTAATTTCTCCTTGTGCCCCAATTATTTCAAAAGGCGTATGTAAGTGGGAAATTATGTCAAACCGGAAATGTTATTAAAGAAATAGGGCCTTTGAATTGACATAAAATACATCGACATGTACACCATACAATATTGGTTATTCATTTATTAAAACAAAACCTCGATGATGATTGCAAAATCGTTGTACTGCCGAGTACATGATGGTACTAAAAAACAGAACAGTAGAAGGGTAACATCGTTTGACGTCAGTTACACACTACCGGTTATCACTGTACGGATTACGAAATCTTATCTATAATTATGGCGTACGATTTTTGCAACTCTATTGAATCATTATTATTTCTTTTATAGAGGTTTTTCATACAAATCATTGAATTTAGGGTTAAACAGTTTTGCCCTCTTGTTTTTAATTGTATGTGTGTTCTTATTTCTTTTAATTTCATGTCAAATTTATGCAGTATAATCGATTTATTTCCCCACTAATTGAATTAAAAAACAACTTATACTGAATCACGATCTAAAAACATGTACAGTGTATTGTGGTTTCTTATTAATAAGATCACGATCTGAAATTTGGAATAAGTAGACGTCGTACACCACAATCTGCCCATTAAATTGTATACTCGCGGATATATTAAACTAGTCAAATCCATTATTAACTTACCATTAGTGGTTGGAAACGATCAGTCCAACCTTCAACATGACCAGTCTGATCATCATCCGACTTAGACGAAGAGTAATCGCCAGAGGAGAAACCAATGTTCGAAAAATCGGACGGAATATCAGACGGAGAAAAGCCAGAGAAATGAGACTCGTCATCAGACTCGAAAATGTCCGATAAAACAAAATTAGCCATCTTTAAATAAAGAGGTAACAGTATTGCAGTAATTAATTATATAGGAAAAGCTAAATCGAATGTTCTCAAATGAACTGACGTCTTTTGACTGCTGTAACATTTTACGCCTTGCATGATGGTCAATTAATTATTTTATTACCCCTAATTAGTTGACTTGCTGTTTATTACCACGAGTCGGCTGCTGCTTCTGATCAGCGCATCAAAGCCTCGGCGGTGCTTGTTGGTAGATCATAAGTAGCGTTCGATCGCTACCGGAAATATGATTGGTTTTATGACCTTTAATTGGTTTTCAATAAAGAATGGTACAACGTTTGTAATTTTCAATAATCTGTGAATTACGCCTTTTGTTACAACGTTTACAACTTTATTTATACATGTATTTGCTGTCATAGAGATTGTAGTATTGTGTGGAGTGCCGGTGTAAGAAAGCCTTTATAGGCATGGCCAAAAATTGTTTTTCCTTTTGAGTGATACAGTCGCCATGTAAGCCTCTGCAGACGCATCCTGACGAAAAACAGACCATACAAATATGCAATTTGATCTTATTTGCAATTCACAATATAACCTCTGAAATTTTTCTTCAATATATAATATAAAAGTTTTACAACAAAAATCCTTTTGGAAATGTGGTCAAAATTAATCATTTCAATTCTCCTTTTTCTGCATACACCAAATCCGCAGCAGATGACTTTGAAAACGTCTTTTATAGAATATGGAAAATTTCGTTACCGTCTGCTGCAGAGTTTGTGTAAGTAGGGAAGGGATCGAATTATGTCTGCTCAAAAGACTCGTTGACAGATCCTATTACAGTAGCGTCCGCCCACTACCGGAAATTTGATTGTTTTTATGACCTTTGATTGTTGTACAAAAAACTGACGGTTCATTATGTCTAACGAGCTGTGAAATCATAACAAACAACTGTCAAATATATAAACGAATGACATTACTTGTATAAATAAATGTTAACATACATCTATTTAATTGGCTGATATATATTACACGAGTCAAGTTTTCTATCCACCTTCTATGGTTGGATACTATTTACATGTACTATAAAACTTTATATAGATCTGGTAACAATATGATGTAATGCTTGAAATTCCATTTTGAATAATTGAAGTTTAGGTTTGTAAACTTCCGGGGTTAGTTTTCTTACGAAAAAGTCTATTTTGTATTCCCCTTATAGTACTGCAGTTTAATTGTTACTTTCGGTCATTAGCTAACCCTACTTTTATGTTTTGTTTGGGAAATAGTGTGTAAATAACGTCAAGATTATTTTCAGAAAGTCTCGAGACATTGTGATATGTAAACAATAGCCGCGATCATGCTGTGGCACCGATCAGCACAAGTAGTCATCTTTAAATAGTAATTTCTTGATTATTAGTTGTATGTTAATGAAATGCATAGTAAATAAATGTTCTTAAAGTCGAAATTTTTCAATTCAAAGCGAGTTGTCATCAGCCAAGCGTATGCCTTTAATATACCTTAGTGCATTATTCAAAGAAATGGAGTCGGATTAAACTGTTTACAACTTTACAATTATATATGTAATTCAAAGTTCTAATATCTTTTTCACTTTGCAATGTTATTTCATATATCATGCATGTCTGTGTGAAGATGTTTGAAAAAGCGGAAGGAAAACATTGTGGGAGAAGAGATTGCTCATAATTAGCAATAACTCCTTGTAATGCAATAATATCTTCTGTCAACAATTATTAAAAATATTAGAACTGTTGCTATACTTCTGTCAGATGTTTAAATATTTCTTTTTTAAATCACAAAGACTTCATAGAAAACCTAACTAAGTTGTTCAACATTGAAGATTACCGTGAGAATCGTGTATAAGATAATTCGGATTAAGATCCCTAGGAGTACAAATTTATTTTATGAGGGTCATAAAACTTCGGATCGAATCGGGAGCATTTCCGAACTATCACGAATGCATTTAAAACCACGAAGTTACAAATATATCTTTGAAAAAAACAATCTTATTCTAAATACATTTTAATGAAATAAAAAATACATTGTAGATGAAGAAGTGTAGTATTCGAGACCGTTTGTACCTAAGAAAGATATATAATAACATTTGATATACATCCATTATAAGTGAAGGGGTAATTTTATTCAAAGTTTATTCAACCTTAAAAAAGACAATCTAAATCATTTTTTCTTGAAAAATAAAATATGCATGTTAAAGCTAGATAATTATATATATTGAACGTAATAGCGAGTTAAAATTACGACTTCTCTTTATTTTTACATGATGAATTAACCCCGATAGCAAATGCCGGGTGAAATAATTCTCCCGCATGAATCGATTATCAATCAATCATGAAAAAACTGTAGCTTTGCACGAATCTTATACTTGTCCTTAACTGGAAATTCTATTGTACAAAATACAGTATGAACATTGAATACATATGCAATTTGTTGTATAAACGAATAGAGGTGAATTATGCAATTTACTCCAAATACAATTTTTTCACAATTCAAATGATTTAAAATCAAACATTTATACATTCTAAATTAAATTTTGATTCTCAGATGTCATGAAATAATAAATTTAAAAAAACTATTTGTAGTCGGTCTCTTCAAGTTATATTATTTTATGAATTTCTTTCTTAATTACTGATATAATGGACATTCTAAAAATAAAATGAAACACACTTAAAATTTCCTATCATGTATTGCAATTTTGCATTGCGCCATCTCCAATAAAGGTGCCAAAAGTCTCGATCTAGTTAAAGCAATTATAAACTTATCGATGTGAATGTTATCAAAAAGTTGATGATTCATTAAAGTTTGGATGCAATGTTTGAATACAAACGTCATTTACTCTTTGTTTTAAACAAGATATATGAAAAGAAATATGCTGATATCACAAACGATTAATTAAAACGAAATTAGTTGAACAGATTAGTGGTTAGTATGTTTTTTTGCTCATTAATTATGATTATGATATAATTATAATCTCTACACAATACGTCATACATTTTCCATATGTGTGTTGGTGTTGCTTTGCATACATAAACTAATAGAGAGAAGACAAACTAGTGTATTTCATTAATGTCAGTTCGACCACAGTGTTTGACGCTTGTTGAAGGTTACATGCCAAAATTAATTTAACTATGTTCACCGTGAAATAACGTCAATAGTGCTTATTCAGAACTCATTCGGCACCTTTGCCATACCGGACATATGGGCATTGTCCGAGTGTTTCCAACTATAAATATGGGTACCAGTCAAGCAAAGCGCGATCATATTTAAATTATGAGATCGAAAAAAGTCATAGAATTTACATCAGGGAAGCTTGTGTGCAAATTAAACAGTTGTGTGTTCAGTTGGATAATTTGGTGTCCTTTTCTTTTACAGGTGCTGAACTCCAGATATTTGAAATGTCGAAACTTCTACAAATATAAGTAGTTCAAAACTATTTTGGCTGTAAATGTTGAAAAATTGTCAATTGAAATTCATGAAAATATACCATATTTAACTTACTGAGTATGTCTACCCAGTTAAAATGAAGCATAAACGATAAATATATAGATGTTTATGGTATTGGAAAGTGAAATTATTACTCTAATTTTATCCCAGAATTATGATTCTAATATTTCGGGACAACTTTTGAAAAGTTTTGAAACTTTGACTTTATTATCTATTTCCTGGAGTTCAGCACCTTGATGCCCTCGAAAGAATTGAAGTGTTTGCTATTTATGCCAGTCTGTCTGTCTGTGGCTTGTAAGATGAATATATCAATACATGCGTTTTCATTTTACTTTATTTTTCACAAACCCAAGACTGCCGTACTCTTGCGGATCAAAGGACAATTTACCAAGATAAAGATCCCTAGTTTGGTTAAAATGCCATTCTTCTAAACAATCGTGGGCCATTGGCTCGTAGTCATAAATAATCTTATTAACAAACAGTTCTTTTCGTCTTGCTAAAAATGGCAAGTCACCTACACTGACGATGCAAATTCCACGTACACGCTTGCCATGGCACTTGTAGTCATATATCCCGTCTCCCCAATTTTTGTATCTTGCTAGGAATGGTTTCTCGAGAGTTGAGTCACCACTGAACGTTTCTGGTATACCTTAAATAAACAATTAAATAAATGAATAAATAATAACAATTTAAAAGCTACTACTACCACCATAACTACTGCAAAATATATTATAACTCTACGTACTACATCTACTACTTTTGTACTACTAAACTACTACTACTACAACTACAACTACAACAAATACAACTTCTACTACTTCTTATACTAATATCATAAATAATAATACTATTAGTACTTATACTTCTATTAGTACTAATACTTCTATTAGTACTAATACTTCTATTAGTACTAATACTTCTATTAGTACTAATACTTCTATTAGTACTAATACTTCTATTAGTACTAATACTTCTATTAGTACTAATACTTCTATTAGTACTAATACTTCTATTAGTACTAATACTTCTATTAGTACTAATACTACTATTATTACTTATACTGTTATCACAACTTGTACGACTATCATTACTTATACAACTATAATTACTTATACTATCATCACTAAACGTAAAAGTATCCAAACATATACTACTATCAATACTTACACGACTAGCATTACAACACTTAATCTGCTATTACTTCGAGTTCTACTTCTGCCTGCTTATGTGGAGTACACTTCTATTGTTTCTATTGATATCTTCATTAACTATAGCTATACTACATACTAATAAAATCTAAATAAACGGAAACTGCATTATACTACATATTCGACTGTTTTTTGTTTGAACACCATTGCAAACTATACATTTAGAAACGCGTCGTCTTGGTTTTCGTTCTTTTTCTTATTCAGACTAAAATGTATCACGTGCAATATCAACTCGATTATATAGCAATTGTTACCATGCGCAAATAATCGCTAATAATTATTTCTATACACTCCATTGACATTAATCACCTTCAATATCAACTCGGTTTATATTTGTTTCGATTCACCCCAGTGACGTTAAACGTTATGTATGTGCAACTAGAAGTGCTGGAAAAATTGGTAAGATGGCGATGATCCTTTTGAATTTTTGACACATTACAAAGTACTTGCTAATCCCTTCGACATCAGCATGCAACTTTTATTGGTATGACAAACATCATAATGTCTGCATACTTACGACAGGAATTGGGAAACGGGCAGTTGTCCTTTCTTTTTTAAAGTCAAGTTTTAATAATTAATAATCTAGATAGATGTTGTCAACAAACTGGTATCGCCCGTATCAACAATGTTCAAGCTGTTCATCCATACATGCCCAATAACCTCACCGGAGCCAATCTGCAGATACTGCTTACATGTTTTTTTTAAATTACGTTGAGGATATAAAATGTTTTATGTTTATTTATCATTATTTTCCATGCGTCATAATAGACGAATGCTAAATATTTAGTGGTCATGCAACACACACGAATTGAACATAATCATCGTCTAGACAATCATTTTTTGAACCAACATTTATGGCCATAGTATACTGTATGAATTTGATTTACAAATATATTGCGTTTTTTCATAGAAAGGTAGCACCTTTAAATATAATTAGCAAGTGCTGCATTTTTGAATGTAGTAAATATATTAATGTATGCGGCGAATTAACTCGGCGACATCCGTATGCCATCGGTTTCCATGCTCAGTATATTGGCTCGGCAATGTTCAATCGGTCAATACATGGGCAAGCACTCGAACACTATAGATTTCTAACGAGTTTATACGGAAATCGACGAGCCTATTCGGGATGTTTTACCTGCAGTTCTTAAATGATATAAACGATTATATAGCGATTGCATTTAAACAAGCATAGATTCTGAGAAATAGCACATAAACGATTTATTTACAAACTATAATTAAATCGTATTTTATAGTATTTTGAGCTTCATTGAGATTCAATCCTTTAATAGATTGTGTTAAACTTCCTCTTTATATTAATTAATCAATACGTGAATTATAATTTGTAAATAACATAGAACTTGATTTAATTGTTTTCAGATTTGGGGTACATTTTTGTTTTTAAATATTTTCATGAAAAAGTATGTTTATGAAAGATTAATCAATACCAGGATTGACTTCGTGGAATCACCTTATTTGGGTACACTTATATGTAGTTTGTACTACTTAAATGTCGAACAGCAAATATACAACACGAAAGTCATTGTGAATCAAAATACAAATGAACATATGAATTAAGTGGCTTTACTACATCTCAAATGAGTAACATATTTAAGGGGCAACTTTAAAGAAAAAAGCAGATGTTTTAGAAAAGGAATACGCAATTACAATAGGCAGAAGGCAGAAATATTCACTAAATGTTTTTGGAAGATTCTTAAACAGAATGTGTACTTTCTACTTTCCATGTAGTAACACACCTTACTGAAATTTACCGCAACAATTAAAAACTTTTATCATATCACAAAACGGGAGATAACCGAGGGTTGTAAGTGTGCTAAAAAGGATAATTATGTAACACTAAATACAACAAAAAATATTCAACCAATAACGAATTCGTTTAACAAATCACCATAATATGTAGTTAAGTTATTAAACTTAATTGCAAGAGTTTATTTATTTTTGATGTTTCTTAAAACTTACTAACGTAAATGGCAAATGTCCTTGTTACATATTAGAGGTTGTTTGTATATGTTGTGCGACATTTTGAAAATGAAAATGCTTCTATCTTGAATACATATACAAATGAAAGACTATAAACATGGTAGTAATTGCTGCCCTCCTTGGCTATCAGGGTTGCAGGGTTAGCATTACTACTGACTGGCTGGTGTCAGGATAAATGCACCAGTAGTAGTGGTAACTGGTTACGCCGTGAAATAACTACAACAATATTGAAGGCGGCGTAAAAACCAAACAATTAATTAATCAAACTTGAAACCAACATCTGCGGATGAATAGTATTCTAAGTTTCAAAGTCTCTGCTTCGATTGGGGTCTAGGGAGGAAGTGAACATTTACTTAATCATGACATTTCTCAAACGGACGATTCCGTAATTAATAAAACAAAACCCAGCCTTGAAAGGCTTTAAAGATGATAATACACTGCTCTCTAAGATACCAACTAATGAGCACTGTTCGACAATTACTTGTTTGATGTTTTCAGGAAGAACTGCTCATCTACAGTACCTTTGTAGGAACCAGGCGCCTTTAACTGCGGATTATGTTGAAGACTGCTAAAAAACACTTCGTCTGGAAGATCCACATTTCTGCTCCATTCGTAAAGGTCCTTTGCTCTTTGGTCATGAAGGGCAAATTCAACGAACCCACGACTCGCGACAATGTGTATAGCACCTTTAACACCTGTTATATTATGTGGCGGCGTGCCAGCCTTTTGCCATCGCGATGGGTTAGATCTGTAAAAAAAAATTCATTTTAAAGAAGGTCCCAAAAAAAGATGTGTATTTCCAACCCTATGTCCGTGGTACTTTAAATAATACTTTACCGAGACTCGTCTTTGAAAACTTATCAAGAACGATACTGCAAGATTGCATTTGGACAAAGATTTACCGATCATAAAAGCGCCTCCCTAAAACAATTGATAATAGCACTTTTTTATTTTCGAATATTTGAATAATATAGGAGTTTTAAATAACCGATATACTCATATTTCCCTTAATTGTGCTTACCGAGAGCTCATTAAGGAGCTCCGCGCGCGCATTTAAGAGCTCCGGGAGCTCATTTTGGAGAAGTAAAGCGCTTCTAAAATAAATGAATTTAGTTTTCTTATGAGCTTTTGGGGGACACACAAACAAATAAAAATTTGTTTTGGCCTTTATGAAAACCCAATGAGAGACAATAGTAACTTACCCAGGAAACGCCGTGATATCACTGAATAATCGTTAGTAAGATGGTTCGAGAAATTCAAGCTGCTAGTCAAGTGCTTATCCTAATTTCTTAGAACGCAATAACAAATGTTAAAATGTTTTTAAAAAACAAAACTGCGACGACAAACTATCTGATTTACGGATTATATATCGTACAATACTTTTCGTTAAAAACGACCGCCTTTACCCTATACGTTTTTGTCAAATCAAGACGCGTATATCGCCTTCTGTTCATATAAAGGGTAAACATGTATGTGGGAAAACTGTATATGAGCTTAATCCTTTACTGCATACTCGGAAATATCTATAAGTATTGAAAGCTTTGCTCCAATAAGCAGTTTATGCGTTTGTCCCTGATTGTTCAATGCAGTCTGTAGCATATGCGTCAAAATGCGTCTTCAAACGTGTAAATCATTTACTTGATAGTAACGAAAGATTTAAATAATTTGAGAAATCGAGCAATTGTTTAGAAAATGTAATTTCTACTTAATATGCCGTTTCGCCTTTTTCTACAATGTTTTCAACACAAGTCAATTATTTCATTAAATCGGAGTATCAATATGTTTGCCTAATTATTTTCAAAGTCAACTGCCGTATAGTTGGTCTATGTGATAAACAAACTGAAAACATATTATAGTATGACTGAGGTATACCATTAACATTATAGCTTACATTGCCAACGAGTGTTTGATTGGAAGCATGAAACGACGTGTTTAACATTTTTTCAGTCATAATACGATGGTGTGGGTATGACGTCACGTAATTTCTCGATGTGATTATACGTGCTCTCTAGTTGATGACTCAGGGTCGTGTTATGATGATCACTCAGGGTCTCGTGATGACAGCAACAACCACTTAAAAAAACACTTGAGTCATTTCATGAAAGACCCAAAAGTGGCGCACCTGTAGTTATAACCCTGAGACAAAAGTGAACACATTATGCATAAAGACTGAGAAAACTGTACTTTTTCACAAATATTTTCGAAAGTCCCATATATCAGATATTTCAATAATGTGTGTCTATATAAAGGAAATTAGTCTAGGATGAATAGAAATTCCCTATATCATTCTTTAAACTGTTTGACTGATACGCTGCTTTAAATTACTCAAGGAAAGACACAGAAATGTTGAAGGCATTTTGAGTTAAATTGTTGACGCATATGAAAACACTGTGGAGAAAAGGACAACTTACTCATGATCAGCAATTTCTCCTTTTGTCACAATGTTTACAGTTCTATTCATTAGTCAATGTCATCTGCTGCAGGTGTGATGTATGTTGGAAAGGGGTAAGTTTAGCCCATTGCCTGATGTAAATGGCTTGATGTATGTGACTAATCTGAATACATTGTCGTAATGGTATAATTGCTCCAAAATAAACAATTTCTCACTATCCAACAATATCTTTACTTTGAACCCCTATCTCCTTTTCTGGTTTTGAATTTAATTAAACAGCATCAGTTTATTTGTTAATATGTACACGTGTCAACAACCGATTATGTATACATGTATATAAAATATGTCTTTTGACAATATAGATAGTGAAGGATATGATCAGATCTTGAAAATAATCAGCTTCTCACAGTCATCATTGTTAACCCACTTCAAGTTTCTTTTTCTGATTGTTATTGCTCAATTATAAAAGCTTTTGAAACTGGTACAGGGAGTAGATAACTGTTTTAATAAAATGTTTTCACTAGAAGCCTGGATACTAATGTGATAAATGTATTAGTAAAACAACTTTGATGATTCCCCAGAACATAATGGTTTCATGTAAAATGTTTTCACTAGAAGCCTGGATACTAATGTGATAAATGTATTAGTAAAACAACTTTGATGATTCCCCAGAACATAATGGTTTCATGTATAAATTGTTATGTTTAGTTGCTTCTTTCAAAACAGTTCTTGCTCAGATTCGAACTCAGACCAGGTGTTTTACCATTAAACTACAGTTTGGGTTTTAACTTTTAGGCTTTTAGCTTCAGTTTATGAAAATATGTGTAATTTCATTACCAGTAAGTATGCAAAAAAAAGTATAAGAATGTATCTGATACAATCAGAATTGTAGAGTACACTGCTAGATTCCTGATTCAATGTATACCAGTTTTTACCATTTTTAATGTATAGATTAGACAATTTCACACAGAAAAATGGAATTCACAATATATAATACACAGAAAACAAATACATTTCAGTTATATCAGAGGACAAAACACTTATGTGAGGTCCCTGGGTGACTTATTACTGACATTGATAATATAGCCTTTTTTAGTTGAAAAACAGACGACTGATTCTAGTCTTACTTTCATATTTTGACAAAGACTAGGTCATAGACATAACTGCTTTCCCTGTTAAACTGTACAATGTAACAAAACATATTTTGAAATTGGCTGGAAATTTTGTTTGTTTCATTTACTGCAATATATAGATAGAAATCTTGAGGTCAATGAAACTGGACAGTCGAGTATATGACATTTTAGCTGTTTTCTTGAATTGGGGCAACTTTTGATAGGACGGCTTCGGCTTCAAATGACAAACTTCAAGGGTACGCAATATACCGGATACGAAACGACTGGGGAACGAAGTTACTGTAATCCATACCATGACGTCACATTCGGATTTGTTTACATCCGGTTAGTTGGGAAAACATTATTTTAAAAATAAAAAACGAATGTAATTACACACACGTTATCACATATCAGATTCCTTGTTTTCATGCCTTTATCGAGTAGGTAATGTCTTATTTAATTATTCCCTATAGAAATATTTTTTGTTTAGTAATTTACTTTTCACCCTGAGAAAAAACTTGAGCATTATTTGTCTGCGCCTGAAACTGGAAATATACCGGTTACGAAATAACTTGGTTACAAAGATACTGACACAGTCCAGTAAAACCGGAAACAAAATGGCCGAAAAAAGTATTATGGTGTTTGAGATTTGAGATGTGAAAAACAGTAAGATTGTACTGGATTCTCGTTTTTTGATCTCTTATGATTTCTTCGTACGGGTAACCTAAAGGCGTGCTTAGCTCGAGCCTTCGAATGGAACTTTCACATGTATAATAATTTAAGCTGTTCTTAAGTATATTAAATAAACAGATTTCTTTTTAAAAATGTTAGCCATTCAGAGAGCAAGCTGATAACACACGTCATTGTTTTGGTTCTATATGTAAGTAAATAAGTAAGTAAATATTTCATTATAGTGACATGTACATACAATATGTTACAAACAAGTAATTATGTACAGAATATAAGCATCCGGCCCAGTGGACCTATAAGTCACCTAAATTGAATAAATAATAAATATACGTGAAATATCTGAAATAATGACTCGTTGTTAAATGGCAAGTTATATACCCTGATAATTGCAATAACTCGAACAAACATAATTTACAAATGCTAATCCATTCTCATAATAGTATGTTATAAACAGTTCATTCATCGGTAAGGTATAATGGTAATACAATGATATAATTGTGAAATGATGAAACTCTATCTCATAAATGGCAATAATAGCATAATTGAGAAATTAACGGTATACTCTTTACTCTGAATACATAACGGATCGTCTACGGATATAAGCTTTAACAATAAACTTTTCAGATTTCCTTGGGAAAACATTTACTAAATGACCCATTTTGAGTTCTGTATTTAATAGAATGAAATCGTGTTGTCGTAAAATATCACCAAACACATAAATGTATCGACTACATGTAGATTAGAAAAAGTTGATACGTCTTACTATTTTAGAGAATATATGCATTAACATTTAATGATATCTACGCACATCTCTTTGAATCTTAAAAGAACATTATGGCTGTTGGAAAAAGTTGGTAAGCATGAGCATGGCTTTATATGCTATACATAGTTACAGCTGTCTCAAAACAACAGAACATCTTTCTTTCAAAAAGGGTTTCCTAAAACATAGGATAACCATGCTTTTGATTTGTTTAAATTCTAAAATTGGTAGAAGGTGTTGGTCACAGAGGTGTAAAACAGCTTTTGCACGACTATGCGGAAATTGTGCGACAAAACAATAAGAACAAACAAATATTGAACATATTTATCAGAAAGTTAAAAGACCCGCCTTCACTTCGAATCGAACACTTTTATAATTTGACTCAAATGTACAACTTGCACAATCGATACACATATATGTTTAATGATTATAATACAGAGATGACAATATTTGATGAATAGTATACTCAACGTAATGGTTAACAAATTCTAATTAACAATGTCACATAGGTCACTTATAATGTCCCGTTGTTACACACAGGTAAGTGTATTATCCACCTAGGAAAGTCGCTGTTCCACTCATGTAAACTCCACATAGGATTTGCTCATAATTCTTCACTAGTTGTCACATAGACATATTGAATCAGATACAGCACATCGTCACATAGACTCGGCATATAGACATATATATTTTTATTTTGGCATTGTTCATCATAAACACATTAGGCAGGAAGCCATAGGAAATAACTCAATTCTACTTACCTGTCAACGTCTGTTACTACACCCATCACAGTCTCACAAAGTGCACACATGTACCCATACCTATACGCTGGAAAATTGTCCAGCTTATAGTTCTCTCAAATCACAACCTCTCTTCCCACCTACACAAGCAGAACTAACCGCTGGTCACTACACACATATACACATGTACAAGTATTCTATACACATACCACGCATGGATAACAGTGACTCTAAAAACATAATGACTCAATTATAACATCATTCTGTGACACTAAGTAAGTTGGTAGAATTGGACCTTGGTCATGATTTGGTCATGAATTGGCGTACATGTTTCAGTTGACGTGGTACATTTTGCATGATATGCAGTCTCTTTCTATTATATATGGTGGTTATTTAATAATATGCAGCGTAAATGTATGTAGATACAGTAGAATAACCAATATAAGGTATGCAAACAGCGTCATATGCACAAACAACAATATATGTAGTTCAAATTACATTTTATTCAGTCAGTATAACGAAACATGCGGTGTTTTTTGTATTATACGCAGTAGTTTTACCAATACATGCGGCGCATTTTTCATTACGATGATCATACTTTCCGACATTCTCCAGAATCATTTCCGGAAATTACCGAGTATGACACTCGATTAAAAAAATCTATAAATATAATAGAATAGAATAGATCAGGCTGCGAATGAACAGACTGATCTGGATCTACAATATTCTAATAAAATAGAGGACCCAGATTTTGTAAATGTTGTATCCGATTATGATTTGCTATTATTTTCAGAAACACGGCATACAAAGATGAGTGTAGCTAAACTTAAAATTGAAGGATTTCTATCATTCAGTTGTAATAGGCCGAAACGGAACAAAAAGGCAATGCGTCATAGTGGTGGTTTGATTGTTTTCTATAAGGAATGGTTAAGTGGAAAAATCGAATTTGTGAACTCAGATGATAGGGGTATTTTGTGGATGAGATGGCCGAAGATATTTTTGTCTTTTGATAGAGATAGATATTTGTGTTAAACATACGTCTGTTGCCGATTTGTTGTATCGGGTACGGAGTTTAAAATATAATAAAAATGTTAAAATAGAAAATACATTTTCTAACACTATGTAAATTATTAGTAACAGGCTTCTCACTTCCATTTTCAAGATGAAAAATCATATCCTCAGGGACAGGAACAAGTGGAAGTTTAGATCAGCCTGTAAATTGTCTCATCTGAATTAACGAATTAACTTATGGCAAAATAATCTGTTAGCAAGTGTATGTAAGGAATATGCAAGCTAACCCGGCACAACGTGAAATGTACCTTCCAATTGTACGAAGTTAGTCCTTGATAATTCAGTTTTAGAAATGAAGGTAATGTATTAAATATCCAATTTTTTATTTTCAAAACGTAGATAAATATGGCATAACTTATTTAATCCATTATATTGATTGGGATCAACACTTCTCACAAATGTCCAACTTGGACCTTTTCCCATGGACGCTTTCAAATTCAAAATGATAATGCTTTAAAACAGTCATGTTATAAGCGTTATCCCGTTGAAAAGATTGAAATAAAAGTTTTCTGGTGCCAATGCATCATTTATCATTAAAAAGAAAAGCATTGTAAGCATAATACCTTTTGATTGTCCCTTCGATATCATTCGAACCATTGTATGCCTTTAATATTTCCACCAGTTCATAGTTGGCCTTTAGCGGAAATTCTTGACCTGTGAGATTGATAAAGTATTTCCATGTTTTGCTCCTTTTAAACAGCTCTGACATACAGTGTACATCGGGTTCCATAACGGTCATTTTTCCCCATACTACGTCAAACCTTACTGGACTCATAAAAACGTTGTCAAAGCAGCCAGCAATGGCTTCCAAAGCACTGTATATACTAGGATCAGTCTTATTATCTACATGTATACAATACACGTTTTGAGGTCTGTATATTGCTCGTAAAAGTCGCTCACTCTGTTCAACTGCTGTGTATACAAGAATGCTATAAGCAATCGGAAAATGTTCTTCGACTTCAGTAAGTGAATCCGTTATATATCCTCGGTCTTGTATAAGCTTTGAACAGTTCTTTGCTTTTTGAATTATATCATCTGCAGTGAACGTATTCTCTTTCGATCGCGTCAAATTTTTGGCCCTCATACTTTCCGTTAAATTACCTCTGATGATTGCGTTACAATTACAGGCATTTACCCTACGATTTTCTTTGAAATATTTCTCCCCTGTAAATTTTACTTTACTTAACATCCGGTCTTTAACAAGGTGTGGCTTCAGTTTATTTATCAAATCCGACGATAAGCCTTCTAGTTGTACTGAAAATGTCTGTCTTTGGTCGATATTAGCCACCGGCTCATCTCGTTTCCGATAAAATCCATTCAATTTCCAATCTGAGTCGACCAAACTGTAGGACTCCACGACGAAAGTCTTCTCATATGTATGATTATACTGACCACTACCCCGGTCAGTCTCGTAATCTATGGGTGTTGGTACGAGCCTCGTGGTCAATGTTTTATATTTAGAAATATAAAGCACGATTTCAATTGTGATTAACGCAATCAAACTAACGTGGAGACATTTTTTGGTAAACGTTTTCATTTTTCTAATTTTTCCCTTCTCATGCGCTTAGATGTATGACCTGAAATAATAACGACATCGAATTTGTTCTGTGATATGGTGTTTTATGATCTATAAACTTGAACCCATGTACCTACATGAAGACGCATTTTGGCGCATTAGCAGCAGAAGACATTTGAAATCATTATTACAAAATGATAGATTGTTGATAGTAAACTCAATTAAAAAAAATATCATCAATTACAGAGATTTTTAAAATGTTCTCAGATTCTTGACATGCTAAGAACATAAACAGGCTTCTGAATATTAGAAGGTATAATTTTAAAACATTTCTAGATAACATTTTGGAAAAGATAAAAATGCTTATATGTTGTATATTTTCCTTTTCCTATTTTTTTCCTGTAATAACCTGATAAATAGGCCAGATATAGAGACAACGAGAGAGATAAATAGAGAGGGAGAGAGAGGAAGTGTTGGAGGGAGAGAAAGAGAGTGGGGAGGACGGACGTCCCTACATTTCACCCCTTAGGTGGTATATCCATTTTGTTCAAACAAAAGAATGACCACTTAAGAATTCATTGATTGATTGATTAGGGTTTAACGCCGTTTTTAACAATTTCTCAGTTATATCACGGCGGCTAGTTCACCTACTCATGCATTTCCTGGTTTTCTCACACCAGTACTCCACACAACAATCTTCCCAAGCAAGACCACTTAAGAAACAATATATTTTAACAGTTTTAAATACCAATTCTCTGTAACCATCAACCAAACTTGGCCACGCAAAGTCACCGATTTTTATGAAACTTTGTCAGTTTGTAGGTTTTGATGAAAAAACCTGGTAAATGATAACAAAAGTTTATTTTGTACCTTAGTTGCCATGGCAACGGACAAATTGGCTTTTAGCCAAAAACGTGTTGCTTTTCGAGTGAAATTTGGGTAATTTACAAGTAATAATACACTTCAACTATGATTATTTCAATACATTTCGAGCTTGTATGCGTAACTTTGATATCTAATTGACATATAAGCTGTGTTTATCTTATACTTACAAACTTTGTTACTACACTTTTATCGGGATATTTTAGGTATGGTTGGAAGCAATAGGAGAATCGTGATTTAAGTCCATTTTCAAACGCAAATAATTAACTTACGCAACTATGTTGAGATTAAATGAATACACTCTTGTTTAGATATGTTCTTAGTGATAAATAATCAGCAATAAAATCTTTGGGACCCTCAGTTAAGTGTGGTTACCATGGAAATCAAAATGGGCTAATTTAAAATTTACATAAAATGTATTCACAAAAAATTCTTTAAAAAATGCTACAAGACAATGTATGAAGTATATTCTTTTTGTTTATGATTCATAAGAGATGGGCAAACAATCCTTGTCACATAAGTATGTGCAAATTGTGAAAACAATTATTACTTACTACTTGCAAAAATAGCTAAATTACAGGATGGCCATTTTCAAACTGTGAATAGACCATTGTATTAACGCACGTAAAAAACTGGCTTAAGTTGTTTTATTTCATTTAGGCATCAGAAGAAAACACACTTAAAATCTAGTCTTTCAAATTGAATGATGTAAAAATGTATTGTACAACACAAAATAGGACGTTATACATACTGTAGGGGATCGGCTATTATCGGATGACAAGCTCTTTCATGTTTTTCTAAAAAATATTTGGTGTGTCGTATCCAAATACTTTGGGAGATTCGATTAATTTAATTCTTTGAATGAAAACAATTGAAGGAAAACTTCAAAATAATTTACCGTTGATTCGCCCTATTTCAGTTCGTCCCCAAATACAATACTCTTCAAATAAAAGATACGAAAAATAAAAAGTACGGCATTTTTTCTAACTCGTTGCACTAATTTTCTCATAAACTAATTCAACACACGCTCATATATTGACAAAACACCATGACGATGCAAAGAACAATTATATCTGCACCCAACGCGCATTATAAAGACTCAAGTGATATACTTTGTGCAATGGAAAACGAGTTGTTTCCCCTACGTTTGGCACCGCCATGCAGATCTTTTTACAAGTTCGTACATCTGAGCAGAGTGAAGGTTCAAAGCTTAAATATGTAACGATTGCTGCCAACACCTATTGACCAAAGGTAAATTAAATATATTTGTCAAATGTATATCCAAAACCTGAGATTCGTTCTGATCAGATCTCATTATAGACTTGTGAAAACTGAAATATTAGGTCCGGAATGTTAACATACTTCTCGCATATCCAGAATAATTTAAGAGGCCTTCTCTTTGGCCTCAATGTTTCCAACAACCGAGTTCCGTCTTTAAACACAGTTGAACAATGGGCATATGCAATGTCTTTTTATGAAGGACTTATTGTACAGTGAACTCGACAGTTCCGGGTCAGTAACCAAATTAACGAATATTGTCTCTTTGAAAAGAAAGTTGAGAGAAACAAAACTACATAAAATGTTAAACAAATACTTCCTCCCCACGATGATATAATTCAATAATTATACAAATTTGTTAAAATGTTTCTTTAGTGTCTGCAATTGCAAGCTGTAAATTTGACAGTTTCGGGTCAAACTTGCCATTTCCGGGTCACGTGACAAATGTTTATTTCTGTTATTCAGGGGTAACCTCAAACAGCGGTTTTTAATAACAAGATATTCATTTAACATTTTTATTAAAATAATATGAAAAAAAGAACTAAAATATATCACTTGCAATTACCTATTGCCGCGAACAACAGAACAGTGATGGGGCTAAATTTACAGTACACTATTTCATGCACGAAAACTGATGAATTTTTCAATCAACTAATAAGTCATATTTGACAAAAAATGTAAATTTTAATAACACATTTTTAACATTGATTTATCACCATAAGCTTTAAATTATTCTTAAAAAGTTCCCAAAATAGTTTTACTAATAAATTGATAATTTTGAGAAATTCCTTTTGGCTGACCCGAAAGTGTCGTATGTGAACTAGGTCAAATTTATCCGCTAGTTTGGCATAAGCAACTTCGACAGGTCAATAAAAGATATTTATCTTGTTCAGTAGTAAATCACCTATACATGCATGTGCAATACATAACTGTATTACTGAAATTATGGCTACAATCAGCAATTTACGCTGTGACAGGTAAATAAAAATATTGAGATTTTGCTTTCGCGGGAATCGATGCAGTCATGTGTTTCGAGATTACGACATCCGTTCTTGAAATGACAACGTCCTAAATCGAAGTGAAACTAGCCAAGCTAATGGGAAATATGACTTGATAATCAAATTGTCAAAATGCTGTATCCTTCTCGAATACTAAACATTTATTTCCAAATTTGACCCGGAATTGTCGATGACCCGGAACTGTCGAGTTCACTGTACCAGTGAAAAGTTTTTAAAATTTACATGATATAATATTTTGTTTCTTTATATTGATTAAACATATTACACCATTCTTTTTCACTGGTGCTGTTATGATATAATGAGCATCAGGGTTGTGGTGTATTTAGATATCAAATGTTACATATTTAGACGAGACATGGTTTTTCTGGTGTATACTGGTACTTTCTGTTTATCTGTAAAGCAAACTTGACAGTTACTTAAAGATATTGATTCTCTTTCTTGTCATTGTTTATTTAATATAAACAAGAAAAATATCAGATGATTCTGGGTTTTTTTTGGTTTTTTTTGTAAATCTTATCCAATTGATTGATTGGGGTTTTAAGACGTTTTTAACAATTTCTCAGTTATATCACGGCGGCCAGTTCACCTACTCATGCATTTCCTGGTTTTCTCACACCAGTACTCCACACAACCATCTTCCCAAGCAAAAATCTTATCCAATGGTGGCACATTGTTGGACGTTCCTGACAATTAAAATCAAGTGAGAGAACTTTTTTTATCAGGGGATGACTGTGTTGGCTTATGCAATGCAATATATAATATTCATATGTATGCACTTTTCTGTGATTTTATCAAATTTGAACGCTCAGCAGCAAAATGAAAACAACCTGTTTTCAACCTCCCCCCCAAAAAAAAACAACCACCCCAGATATTTTTGTGTGTGGGTGGGAGGTCAGGGCATGTAGGAATTATTGATTATTTCTATTTCTATTATGACAATCAATAAAATGCGTTGTAATATAATGTTGTACAAGAATCTTGACATTTTTAACTTTTGTCCAATGGAAAGGTATGACGTGTGGGTTCTCTGAGCATAAATGACAACATCTGATAGTTTGCATGACAAAGAAAGCACCACAATAATGTTTACCATGATACACTAGGAAATGACAATTAATTTCTTCAATTAAACCCCTATAATTTGAAGAGTACAAACAATGTGTTTAAAAAGTTTTCTTACCAGTACATGAAAATACCAAAGTTCTAGTTAAGAAATGGATGCTTACATTTTCCTTAGTTCCATTTGAAATTAATTGTGATACTTTGATAACAAATTGAGAGAAACCATTCCCATTTATTGTAGGTGTGACTGTCCTTGAGAATGGTACACTTGTTTAATGCTGATACAGTGCATAATGGATGCCTCTCAATGATGATAGTGCCACTATTTATAAGGTTTGTATATGCATGTAATAACAACATTTTCTGTAAAAAAAATGCTAAAAGTAAAAATATACAAATGAAACTAGAGATTGCTTTTTTGAAAAAGCGCTTGTCTCCCCATTTGTGTGGTCGTAGGGGAAGAAAAGAAATGATAGAGATGAATTTTGTAGTTCACCTAGTGACCTCAAAATCAATTGGGGGTCATTTGCTGGTGGTGACCAACCTGCACACCAAGTATGAAGTTCCTGGGCCCAAGCATTCTTCATTTATTGAGCGGAAACCATTTTTCAGCCCAAGGTCACCGTGACCTTGACCTTTTACCTACTGACATCAAAATCAATAGGGGTCATCTACAGGTTAGGACCAACCTGCAAACCAAGTATGAAGTTCCTGGCATAAGCGTTCTTGAGTAAAAACCATTTTTCAGCTGAAGGTTACCGTGACCTTGACCTTTGACCATTGACCTTGTGACCTCAAAATCAATAGGGGTCATCTACTAATTAGGACCAACATGTACACCAAGTATGAGTAATTGAGTAAAAAAAAAAATCAGGTTAATTGTACTGTGACATTGACCTTTGACCTGGTGACCTCAAAATCAAACAAAAAATCAAAAGGGGTCATCTACTGATTAGGGCCAACCTGCGAAACCAAGTATGAAGTTCCTAGACATAATCATTCCTCAGTTATTGAGTGAAAACCATTTTTCAGCTCAAGGGTACCATGACCTTGGCCTTTGACCTCAAAACAAATAGGGGTCATTTGCTGGTGGTGACAAACCTGCACACCAAGTATAAAGTTCCTGGGCCCAAGCATTATTCAATTATTGAGCAGAAAACAATTTTCAGCCCAAGGTCACCATGACCTTGACCTTTTACCTACTGACATCAAAATCAATAGGGGTCATCTACAGGTTAGGACCAACCTGTAAACCAAGTATGAAGTTCCTGGCATAAGCGTTCTTGAGTAAAAAACATTTTTCAGCTGAAGGTTACCGTGACCTTGACCTTTGACCATTGACCTTGTGACCTCAAAATCAATAGGGTTCATCTGCTAATTAGGACCAACATGTACACCACGTATGAGTAATTGAGTAAAAAACATTTTTCAGGTGAATGTAACTGTGACCTTGACCTTTGACCTGGTGACCTCAAAATCAATAGGGGTCATCTACTGGTTAGGGCCAACCTGCGAAACCAAGTATAAAGTTCCTAGACATAATCATTCCTCAGTTATTGAGTGAAAACCATTTTTCAGCTCAAGGGTGCCATGACCTTGGCCTTTGACCTCAAAACAAATAGGGGTCATTTGCTGGTGGTGACAAACCTGCAAACCAAGTATGAAGTTCCTGGGCCCAAGCATTATTCAGTTATTGAGCAGAAAACATTTTTCAGCCCAAGGTGACCATGACCTTGACCTTTGACCTACTGACATCAAAATCAATAGTGGTCATCTACAGATTAGGACCAACCTGCATACCAAGTATGAAGTTCCTGGGCATAAGCGCTCTTTGAGTTATTGAGTAAAAAACATTTTTCAGCTAAAGGTTACCATGACTTTGACCTAGTGACCTCAAAATCATTAAGGGTCATCTGCTGGTGGTGACCAACCTGCACACCAAGTATTAACTTTCATTGCCAAAGCATTCTACACAGTTATTAAGCAAAAACAATGTTTCAGCTCATTGTCACTGTGACCTTTCAGCTCAAGGTCACTGTGACCTTGACTTTAGACGTACTGACCTCAAAATCATTAAGGGTCTTCTACTGGGCATGGCCAACCTGCATACCAAGTATGGAGTTCCTCGGCCCAAGCGTTCTTCAGTTATTGAGCGGAAACCATTTTTTACCTCACAAGGTCACCATGACCTTGACCTTTGACCTTCTGACATCAAAATCAATAGGGGTCATCTACTGGTCATGACCAACCTGCATACCAAGTATGAAGTTCCTACGCCCAAGCGTTCTTCAGTTATTGAGCGGAAACAAGTGTGACAGACGGAAGGACGGACAGAACGGGCAAAAACAATATGTCACCCCCATGTAATGGGGGAGACATAATAAGTTGACACTGTCAATGTTTTGTAGAGCTTTGAAAATCTTGAGATATGTTTGAATTTTCATGTTTATGCAAATAAAAAGGCAATATTCTTTCGTATACATGTTACATTGTTGTAGATTTTCAATCTGTAATGTATAGCAAATTCCCTTAATTGACATACAGTAACAATCAAAGTGAAGAATTACTGCCTTCTCACTTAACATGAAGTTATAGTTATCATAACTTATGATTAAATATTGACATGGGTCAGACAAGTATTATTATGTCTTGGCAATTTGATTACAATGGATTAATGCACTAACTTGTTTGTGTAAATGTGGTTTCTAGAGAACATGTGCCATTAAGTTGTGACTTGTTTTACTGTGGCAAACATCTATGCTACAATGATGGTGTCATAAACAAAACAAAATGACAAATGCATGAAATAAAAAAATCTCTTGCGATTATAGTTATAGTATCTCATTATAGTTTAATTGGTTGAAAATTTGAAAATTGACTCAAATTTTTGCGAACAGCCCTCATAGATATTAGTTTCTCTAAGTTATTGATAAAATGAAAAAGTTATATTTATGTCAGGTAGTATCTACGAATTTCCTTATTTTGGGAAAAAACTTAACTGTTTGCCATAGGAATTAAACAAAAAGGATATCTGGAAAGGGTATTACATAATTAAGCTGTACATGAACTACTGGGGTTTTGATCAAGTTGGCCAAGTGTTAATTAAATTAACAGTTGATGATGTGTTGAGCAGATCCTAGTCAAAGACAAAAGCAAGGAATAGTATTATCTTCTAACATTTGTTTTAAATTATGTTGGATTTTTTGGGGGGGGTTTTCAAATTAAAAAATTAGAATATATGATTTCTAGGATTGAAAGTCTTATCAGCATTGAATTATTCTTTCAGGATAAAAGTTCCAAAAGGCTGCCCTTACACACCAGGATAAGATCAAGTGAGAAGAAGAGTAAATCGTGAACCAGTTTTGTCATAGATGTCCGATTACAAAAACTGTATTTTAAAAAACCTTATAGTAACATATTCAATATGAACATAACTTTGTAGAACTGTGACAGTGCACAGGTTTTTACTCCAACAAATGCAAGACACAGATCTGTAATTCATAGTTCAAGAACACTCTTCAAGGTCAAAGTTAGTATAGCAAGTCTACTGGATAAAAAACCTTTTCTTGAAAAATGGGTTGTCAAAAAACAAGGAGGCTAGGGACTGAAAAGACACATTTTAGGGCTGATCAACTAGACTAAAACTGTAAGTGTTGCTTTATAGCTCACTTGAATATGCTTTGTGCTCAAAGTAAGGTTTTCTTGGTCAGAGGTTAAACGTCAAGGTCACTGGAGGCACATATTAAATGTTATTTGAAACAAGAGGGCCAAGATGACCCTAAATCGATCACCTGATTGATAGTAAATTAGTAGAAATATCTGGGAAAAAGATCAAGGAGTGCAATTAGAACTTCAAGGAGTGAAAACTTCTCAAGAAACAGCTTATAAGTAAAGGTCATTTATATCTTGAAATCTAACAAGAACTTCAATTAGAATTGAATTATTAAGTTTTTGTCATTTTGCACCTTTCTTGATCTGTTTTTAATATAAACCAATATGGCTTGAACAGTTTTTTTAGAGGGTCACTTAAGGATTCTTTCTACTGAATTATCTTGGAGTCTGACAAGCAGATTATGGAGGAAAAGGATTTTAAAGTTTGGTCGTTTTACTCATGTTCTGATGCTGCAGCAACCAAAGTTTTACATAGAATGCAAGTCTTTGCACAATTTTGAAAGAGGATCAACAAAAGAACATTCATGTCCATGACAAATCATGTCATAATTACTTGTTCACTTTCAATAACAAACTTTTATTTCCATCTGCTGTTGAGACCAGAAATGTTGCGATTTTAACTTTCCACTTCCTGTTGAAGACAACCCTTGCATAATACTCTGCCAAGTGTTACCTCCCTTAGACCATAAATCTAATAACCATATGTCATTTGAAGCAAAAAGTTTAATTACTCCTTTTCTGATGCTGCTTGGTTGCTATGCCTTTCAACAAATCAATATGGCTTGACAAAGTATGTAGATGATCAATGAAAGAACATTTCTACAAAACTATCTTTAAATCAGACAAGCACTTTTATAAGGATGCTTTATTAAAGAATTGTCATTTTGCCCCTTTTTTTATGCCGCCTGACTGCCATGTTTTTCGACCAATCAGTATGGCTTGAACAATTTTTATAGAGGGTCACCCAAGGAACATTTCTACCAAATTATATTTGAATCTGACAGGCAGATTCGGAGGAGAAGATTTTTAAAGTTTGGACATTTTGTCCCCTTTCTGATGCCGCAGCAACCAAAGTTCTCAATGGAATTTAAATCCTTGAACAATTTTGAAAGAGGACCACCAAAGGAACATTCCTGTGATGTTTGGTGGAAATTGTTCTTGCGGTTCAGGAGGAGATGATGTTTAAAGCTAAAAGTTAACGACGGACGACGGACGACGGACACAGAGTGATCAGAATAGCTCACCTTGAGCCTATGGCTCTAGGTGATCTAAAAAACCCTTGATATATGTACAAGTCATATCACAGATAAGCTCTATCATACCCTAATTGTGACCTTATATTTAATTGTGACATTAATATTTGAGTTGACGACATTTAGCTACAAATTTGGTTCTTAACCCAACATTGCATCGTGTCAAGGTGAACAATGTGTCCATTTGAAAGAGCATGAACAAGTTACAGAACAGACAGGCTCTTATATACCAACATTTGACCTTGAATTGGGGCTTTCACCTTTAAGCTGCATTCCTAGTTCTTAAACCCAACACACCTTCTCATTAAGGCAAACAATTGTGGCGAAGTGGTTTGAAACTTCATTGTCCAATATCAAAGTAATATCACAGACAATATCTTATATAGCCTATTTTAACCTTTAAATGTGACCTTGACCTTTTGGCTACTGTCATTAAATAAAGTATTATTATTATTATTATTATTATTATTATTGTTCATGAACTAAAGACACTGTTTCATAAAGATGAACAAGAAGATTTGCATTATTTAAAATCAATAGCGTATATATATATATATATATATATATATATATATATATATATATATATATATATAAGTATGGATTCTACATTAAGGCGAACTTCCGTGCTAAAAAAACATACATTAAGGCGAACGTATCTTAAGGCGACCGTATTCAGTTCGCCTTAATGTTTGAGATGTCACAGAAGTCATTTCAGTTGTTGAAACAACATTTCACTATAGGGAATCAAAGAACATACAATAGACTTTAAGAAACCATAACTTTGATTGTTCTTGCTATATTAGTATAAGATATACGGGCCATTGAAAAAAGAGGGCCTATATCTCGATGCAAAAAAAACATCACTTAAGTGCAATTCTTTTTAAGTCTTTAATTTCTCAATAATCTGTCGATAGTTTCTCTTATGAACAGCAACATGACGGAATACACCTATAACAACCTATATTTTTTCTTGGCAAGACTTTATATTTACTGAAGCCCGAATTAGGGATTAAAATTCTTTGAAACCTATATGTTTTTAGACATATACGCAGATTGATTTACAACATATAGGAGCGGTTATTTCGAATCAAATTGTTAACTAGAATTACTGTTTTTCATTACATGTCTTATCATTTCTGACACAAAACGAAGCAAGAACGACGATTTCAACCTATGTAGCATACACTGCTTAAAAGCAAGCTCATCATTATAGGAGATATGACTTTTCATATTGTGCAAATCCGTGCATTGAGGTTTCAATTGTCCATGGCTGGTCTTATTCAACACGAATACTAGTAATGCAACCATTTTACTAAATGCACAAATGTTTTGAAGAAAGTGTTACAATCCATTACTCGATGCAAAGGTCATTTAAACGCCTTTGCAGCAGATGACTTTTGAAAATATTGCGACAAATTGAGATATTACAAATAATGACAAGACGAATTTTGATGCAGAGCATCAAAGGACGCCGCGCATGATTTTGAAGCATGACTTAAAGGAAGCAGATGTAGTTCAGTACATTTAAATAACGTGTGAAAACAGACAGGATGTAAATATTTCGAACAAGAAGGCCAAATGTCCCTTTATCATAACCAAAAAGGCCAAGATGTGCCTATATTGCTCACCTGGCTACCATAGCCTATAATAAAAGGTTACCATACAACATGAAGTTTCTTAATTTTTTACCAATACACGGTTTCAAATCGATATCTCGAAATGTTCGAGAAAAAAAAAAAAAAAAAAAAAAAAAATATCAAGATATCGCAAATTTCTGAGATAACGAGAAAAAAAAAATATAAAAAAAAAATAATCGAGAAATCGAAATGTTCGAACATATTGATATCTTTTTTTTTTTTTTTTTTTTTTTTCCGATATCTCGAACTTTCCGATATCTCGAACTTTTCGAAAAAGAAAATTATATTTTTTTTCGATATCTCGAAGTTTCCGATATCTCGAACTTACCAATTTGTTTTCATATTTTTTTTCGATATCTCGAACTTTCCGATATCTCGAAATTTTCGGTATCTCGAACTTGTCGATATCTCGTACTTGTCGATATCTCGAACTTTCCGATAAAGTTCGAGATATCGAGATTTTTTTTTTTAAAGAT
>JASEVX010000039.1:485094-632594 GCA_031761405.1 Serripes groenlandicus
AATTCCACAACCTGCGGCGCCACGTGGTCGAGATGATACTGCACCCACCGTTCTACACAGTAGCATAACAAAACTACATATACAAACTATACAGAGAAAGCTCTGAAGAAGCTGCTGTAAGAAATGCCGGTAAAAATACGTTCCTCGCCATATGTAAAAAGTGTCTTCCTCATGTAAAAAATGCTACACCTAGAGACGATGTTTGTCATTCATGCGAAAAGCTGAGAAAAAGAGTTATGGACTCAATATCAGAAGAAGAAAAACTTCAAAGTGCAGATGCTTTAAGGGATCATTAATGACTGCTCAGAAAGAGAGAGATTTATACAATAACTTTGTTAAACGAGCCAAAAAAACAAATGCCCTCCCTCCTGCAGAAAGAATAAACCGCTATACTTTTGATTTTTCTCAAATGGTTTCCATATACGCAGGGTAAAAAAAGATAACACACCACATGTTTTCATTATAATCATCAATTTCAATATGTTAAAATTTCAATATCTTAAGTACCCCCTTTCTATTACCCCCTAGAAAATAATGGTAGGTTGTATTTTTGTGCTTCTCTTTAAAGATTCAAAGTAGCTACGATATTGCAATTTATATAGTAAATACATTAAAAATACAAAAAAACAATACTTGCATTTTTACTAGATAGCGAGAATGATATTTCCAACAATTTCGATATGTGCTATCGTGAGAATTTGCCAGTAACGCAACATATACAAATTTGGTGAATCGATGAGTAGTGACAGGTTGATACTTATTCATGCGAAGATAATTACATTTCATATATAGATTCAATTCGAGCAGTGAGCCATGACGAATTGTCAGTAACGCAACATATATACACATTTCGTGAATCAATGGGGAGTGACGGGTTGATACTTATTCATGCGAAGATTATTACATTTCAGGTATAGATCCAATTCGAGCTGTGAGCCATGACGAAAGGTCATGGACTGTTCTATTATCCAAAATAGGGATGAGCATAACAATATGCGCCCGTTTTGGTTATAAGTAAAATCCTGACACACCACCAGTTCGAAGGCAAAGTTAGCGGTTTAACAAGAGCATAATGCTAAGGTCCTGAGTTCGAGTCGTAATGGATTACATGTACATATTTTTATTTTATGTTTTTTATGTTGTTTCTACGTAATTGTTAATCACGCAATGTCCTTAACTTTCGTGATTTTATATTTACCTGCAAAGGAATAAATGTGGCATACAAATGAAGAACGACGTATTATAGCATACACAGCCATGCAGTCGAAATCGTAGTATAGCGATGGTGATGATTATGATGGTGATGATGATATATTATTATCACTATTTCTGTCAAGGTTTTTGATGATCTTTATGTAATATAGTTATAATGAATATTAAAATGAAGAAAACAATGAAATCTAAAAATAAAACAAACAAATAATATAATAAAAGCTTGAATAAATATATGCATACATACAAATAGATCAAAGCTAAGATGCTACTATCATACTTTTGAGTTTAAACCAATATGTATTCATATATTTAACTGTACCAAGGCGTTCCGAATTCCAAACAACATTTCTTGGAGATTATAAAAAAATTGAGTACACGGTAGTAACGTCAATCTGACGTCGCCGTTTGGAGGGAAATGAGTAGGTTTAAAACCGTGAATAAATATTTTAACAACTGTTATATCAACTCAATACTCAATGGTTGCATCAACTTGCCCAGACGCCATTGCTTAAAGACATTCCGTAGCATTTGTTCACCGAAATGTCTAACATGTTATGTGTAACACATGACAATTATTATGGGGAAGAAACGACATTCAAACTGTTCCTTTCAACGCCAGAACTGGCTCCTTTGTAAGAGAAATTAGTTTACCACTGATTGATTGATTGATTGATTGATTGGGGTTTAACGCCGTTTTTTACAATTTCTCAGTCATATCACGGCGGCCAGTTCACATACTCATGTGTTTCCTGGTTTTCTCACACCAGTACTCCACACAACAATCTTCCCAAGCAACTGGCTGCTTTTCCAGTTTACCACTGATAACTCCCCCCTACCATAAACAAAAGTGTATGTATACATCGCTAGTGACTGCTTGACTCCTGGTGAACTCCACTGAATAAACATTTAAAATAAATATTTTGATTTTTGTCTACGTTGTGATATCATTTTACTATTTAGCATTTTGCTAAATTTGCTAAATTTGACGTTCATTTGACGTCATTTTTACCTGACGTTCCTGCACGTCGCTTAACAACTTTTGATGGTTATTATGGAACAACAACATTAAACTTTAATATTTAAAACAACAAATTAATGTCATGCACATTTTCAGTATCTTCTGTTTATGTATATTTGAAATATACACAGCTTAAACTGGTACTTTCTTGTAATTACGCTGTGGCCCGTCTATACCTCAACTAGTTTCTATGACAACGATTTATAAATAAACTAATCACAATATTAGAAATACTAATTCTCCATAAGGTAGAGCAAAAACAAATATACATATGGTATGAATTTCCGAAATATGTATTAACTAATACAATAATCACTAAGAAAGTTCTATTACTTTTTGATTACCTCTCGTATAATAATATATAAACAGATTTCCAAGTATGATTATCCTGTATCCTGTTTTACGTCTATTTTTATACGGTATCATTTGCGATAAAATAACTATTCGGGAAGAAATAAATTAAAATATCCATTGTTAATAGGGAATAGATTTCATGATAAAGTTGATGATTATTGTAAAACAAAAAAGGTTGTCAATTTTAATTACGCTGACTGCGTTTCAGCTAAAATATCGCAATGTGCGTTCCGACGCGGGACATCGGTAAAACGGCATTCCGATTTACTAAAAATCGGCTTCACAGATTTTAATGAAATTCTGGTAATGTATAGTAGAAAGGGTGATCGTAATGATATGTATTTGTTCAAAAAAATTATGCAATTACTTCAAAAATATTCCAGCGAAATTTTCATTAAAAATCGGGTATTTGTATCTGAATAGTCATGGCTGATACATTGAATTTATATCATGACACAGGTCACTTTATTTTCTATAATTCGGTGGTATTGGTTTTTCAATACAAATTCAAACAAGACAGTAGTAGCGATTTCTTTGACCACGCTGTTATTGTCATAACAACATACGTTTTGACGTCGAAAACGACGTTATTTCAAAGGTATTATTCCACCTGAAACAGTGAACGTCATGACGTCGTTTTCTTTTTTTTTCGTTTTCTTATGACAGTTGGTATGTTTATATCGTAATTAAAAGGGTATATGTAGGACTATTTGGCTAATTCTGGTATCATTATGAAGGTAAAAAATGTTGATATTTTAGGAAATACAAATAACTGAAATAATATTTTTTTGTCACTAATACAGGTTTTGTCGTGGACTGGCTCATATATAATCTGTATGTCTCTCTGTCTCTCTATGTATATTTCTGTTTCGCTATGTCTCTATATGTCTAAGTATATGTCTCTGTCTCTCTGTGTGTCTCTCTCTTCTCTCTCTGTCTCTCTCTTCGCTCTCTGTCTGTGTCTCTGTCTCTGTCTCTGTCTCTGTCTCTCTGTCTCTCTCTTTCTCTCTCTGTCTCTCTGTCTCTGTCTCTGTCTCTGTCTCTCTCTGTCTGTCTGTCTCTCTCTCTCTCTCTGTCTCTCTCACTCTCTTTCTCTCTCTGTCTCTCTGTCTCTCTGTCTCTGTCTCTCTATATGTCTGTCTCTCTTTCACTCTCTCACTCTCTCGTTGTCTGTGTCTGTATGTCTGTCTATCCCTATGTCTGTCTGTCTGTCTGTCTGTCTCTCTGTCTGTCTGTCTGTCTCCCTCCCTCTCTCTCTCTCTCTCTCTCTCTCTCTCGCTCTCTCTCTCTCTCTCTCTCTCTCTCTCTCTCTCTCTCTCTCTCTCTCTCTCTCTCTCTCTCTCTCTCTCTCTCTCTCTCTCTCTCTCTCTCTCTCTCTCTCTCTCTCTCTCTCTCTCTCTGTATGTCTGTGTATGTATGTCTGTCTCTCTGTCTATCGCTATGTCTGTCGGTATGTCTGTCTCTATCTCACTCTCTCTTTCTCTTTCTCTGTCTCTCTCTCTTTCTCTCTGTCTGTCTCTCTCTCTGTCTCTCTTTTTGTCTCTGTCTCTGTCTCTCTATTTCTCTCTGTACATCGTTCGTGTATGCATCTTCAATCTCTCTCTCTCTCTATGTCTCTGTATGTATGTGTGTGTGTGTGTGTGTGTGTGTGTGTGTGTGTGTGTGTGTGTGTGTGTGTGTGTGTGTGTGTGTGTGTGTGTGTGTGTGTGTGTGTGTTTCTCTCTCTCTCCTTCTGTTTATGTCTCTCTCTCTGTCTCTGTGTGTGTGGATGGGGGGAGATGTGTGTGTCTCTCTCTACGTGAGTGTCTCTCAATATATATGTCTCTGTCTCTGTCTCTGTGTGTCTTTGTCTCTGTGTGTATCTCTCTCCTCTCTGTCTCTGACTCTCTCTCTCTCTCTTCGTCTCTCTTTCACTGTATATCTGTCCTCCTTTCTCCCCCCTGTGTGTCTCTCTTTCTCTCTCTCTCTCTCTCTCTCTCTCTATACTATGTTTACCTACGAATTCAGATGTTAGTCCCATTATTTGTGAGTTATATCCTATTAAAAAGGTTTACGTTTGAACAAATTGTTTCGCGCTTATTTCGGGGACCAAAGTATGTGAGTTGATCAGTTTCACCAATTTTGTTTCGATAGTGTTTACTCCAGTTTATTTATTCAACACTAACATATCTATTCTTTTGTCAACTAAACACCTGAAAATTGTCAATTACCGATACTCATATATACTGCTAAAATAGATAATGAAACTATCTACCCTAATATCACTTTCAATCAAAGTTGTTAAGTACCTAATCATCGACGCCAGAACAGGTAAATTGCGCCTTTTGCGACCAGCATAGATCCAGATCAGCCTGTTAATGATCTGCCCGTTCGTTGTGAAATCAATAGACCCTCAACGAAACTTCGTGTTGTGAGTTTGAACATGGAACGGACGGTAGAAATGAGCTAGATTGACTAATATTAGATCACGTTACAAGCAAATGTACGACAGACACTTTGATTAAACTAAATAAAGAATATGTGTGATTATTGTGAAAGTTTAGATCGGCATTTGCAACCATGTAAACTTATCATAGTCTTCATACTGACGCTTTTGATTCCCAATTTCTCAAAGAAATCAGAAACAACGTGGAAGCAGCCTTTGCGACATACATGTGGTGTTATGTATTTTACTGATGCCAGGGCCCCCTGGATAAAACCTATAAAAACCTAAACATCGCCGATTGTAGGGAGTGGAATGCTGCAAGAGTTGGCGTGCAAGTCTGCCGTTGAGGTTGTCTGATATTTGCTGTTTCAGCTGCGACTAATATATAATCAAGGTATGTCTTAATTTGTTTGATTTTTTTTTATTATTCAATTGTTTCGATCATTGCGTTTGCTTTGTAAATAATTCGTAATTCGTCATACGGAAATACATTTCCTTAATATGGTCAAAGCTATCATGTATGGATCCCATCCGGATAAATAAACGAGTAGCACTCTGGGAAAACACTAACGCATCTAGCTCTTGCCGTAACTGGTACTTTAATGTCAATAGTTATTTTGATAAGAAAGATCTATCTATATACACTAATCTATCATACTCTGTATTACTATTTTTTTCAAAAGATGTTGAAGCAAAACTTATGTTAGTCGTGGACGAAATAAACTTGCGAACGTATAAGCTATTCAAATCTGATTTTCAAACAGAAGAATATTGTAATATGATCTTACTGCAGAGACACCGTTCTGCCTTCTGCAAATTCCGACTTGAAGTTGCCCCCGTTCGGATCGAAACTGGCAGAAACGAAGGTTTACAATGAGGAATATAGGATTCATCCTGTTTGTGATACTATCTCTATTGGAAATGAAAAGCATGTTATGTTAAATTGCCCATATACGATTATTTTAGAAGCGATCTATTCTACAAAGCCTACGTTATAATGACAATTGTATATCTATGTCTGATAATGATAAATACCGCTTCCTGTTTTCAAATGTAGATTTGATAAGTACTTGTGACAAAACCTTCTTTAATATTTTACAAAAACACCAAATATTATTAACTAGATAACAGCTTTTATATCAATAGATTTTTTTATCTTTATATTTAATTCTTCTGTATCATTGTTTAAAGGGTGACGTTATAAACGTAGAATACGTCATCTGTAATAACTTTGCTAATCCTGTTTGTTTTGATATGATCTAAACGAAATTGTATCTCATTACACTTTACACGTGATTAGCAATGATATCGTTCTTTAATACTCATGGGTGTGTATATGTATATATTTAGATTAATGTGCATCGTCCGAATTTCTATTATAACAAAAAAAGCGGAAAATCACACAATACCTCGTTAAAATACTCAAAATGTCTCTCTATATTGTCTATACGCTATGATAACAATGATCGTAATGGTAATTTGGGGAATCCCGCACGTGTTACTATAAATAGCCTCTCTATACGTCCCCTTGCTCGATTCGGGATATAAGTTCCAGAAAGAGACAGGTTTATAAATGATTTGTCTCGTGATCCACCACATTAATATTTGCCAACCGACCAACAAGCCGTTGTTTTTAAGCATAATGTGCATTATATTTGGAATTTTGTAGTGGTCCCGACCGCCATGCCCTGATGGACTTTTTGAGTATTTTAACGAGGTATTGTGTGATTTTCTATAGTTATGGTTTGCGAATTTCACTTAATAAGTAACATACTATCACGTTAACTAGATCAAATTCGTGCTGACGCCTCTGCAGCTGACGGCATTTTGAAAACGTAGTAACAAAAAAAGAAATTGTCCAAAACCAGTAATTTCTCTGAGCTACAATTACTTTCGCCACAATGTTTTCCACTTTTAGTCATAGGTTATCCATTAAATTATAGAGATTTTCTATTTAGCTGTGTCAAGCGTCATTCGTCTGTCACAAATGGGCTAACGTTCCGTCTCAGGGCGATAAAGGTACATGTATAGAGTAATGATTCATGAAATAGAAAATCCACAGGACGCGAAATGTGTCTGCTTAATTAAGTCTGCGCAGCATGCTTAGGTTATCCGGGTCGATACTTTACGCAGTCCACACTGTTGGTTTTCTCGCGGGACGGCTAACTTATGAATGTATATCGTAAATATTTATATTTCTTTATAGAATCAGTGATACTGTAAAAAGCGATGGACTTCACAACAATGTTGAACAACGTATCGTCCACGGACGGCAACTTTAGTATCCTTGAACCGGATATAAACTCTACGACCCTACCGCCACCTGGTGTAAAATCCTGGGCACACATCCAAGACAACTTTTACACGGCTACCTCCGTCACTCTACCAATACTCCTGGTCACCGGTCTGTTTGGAAACACCCTTACTATCATAACGATGATGTCAAAGGAATTCGGACACATGACTTCTAGATTCATTTTGATTGCACTCGCAATCTCCGACGCGACATTGCTACTGAGCCAACCGTTTAACAAGCTGTTTGTACAAAAGATGTTTGGTCGCGATCCCAGAGCATTGTCTGCATTTAGCTGCAAGGCATTCTTTCATATCTTCAAAACCGCCAAAATGACGTCATCCTGGCTCATCGTCATCCTTTGTTTTGAGCGGTTTGTTGCCGTGGTTTTTCCTCTTCGGGTTAAAACTATCGTCACGAAGAAGACCATTATAGGTTTGATCATACTGGACTATGCCTTTATCGGTACGTTTAATGCTGTGTGGACATTCTCCTCCCTCGTCGTAAATGGTGTCTGTAAACCGGATGTGACGACACCGGAAACCAAGATTTTGTACCGAGATTTCTTGATCGCTGGTTCCTCGTTCTACTCCTTAATTCCGATGATATTGATGGCTATCCTAACCCCGATTATTGTTATCAAACTCGTCAGACAGGCAAAACTGAGACGCAGTATGTCACAAATTAATAACAAGAGTGATGGCGACACGGTCCGTATATCTGCTATGTTGATCGGCGTTGTCCTCGCCTACATCACCTTCATTTTCCCGATCACACTGGTTCACAACCTCGCTTTTTATAGAAATGTCAGCACCTTTGACACAAACACCCTAGACTTCTTCGTTCTCCGCGAGATCGCCCAGACACTTGAACAACTCAACTACTCCACCAACTTCATCCTGTACGTTTTGTGCTCGTCCGCATTTCGGAGCCGTGTAGCGGTACTGCTGGGTATCAACAAATGTAGGAAGCATCGTGAGGGAAATGGCAGAGGAAGCGTTTCTAGAAACACGAATTCATCGAAGCTAGGATCGGGTGCTGGTAAAAGTATCCGTAAAAACGGTGGAGAGGAAGGAGCGCCGGCTATAGAGTCTGAACAAGACGAGAAGGACAAACTATAAATGAAGCAGACCATTATTGTACTTTGAACATTGTGTTGATATTTGTAACAGAAACCATGTAGATTTCGTGTTTAATGGTATACAAGCATGATCACCTGTATTATTCCTTTCCCATATACAAACTTTGGTAAAACTTCGTATTTTTTTCAGAAATTGGTCTAGTAATTTTGCTGACATCGAATAAGTATATTTTATGTAAAATAACAAGGGCCCGTTCATGGGGAATGCAATCTCATTTAAACTAGACACTAACTTTGCTCAATGGTAGATAGCTCCAGAACAATATGAGCCGTTCCGCGAGAAAACCAACATTGTGGACTGTGCGTAAAGTATCGACCCTGATCAGCCTAAGCATGCCACACAGGCCCAACCTGGGCAGACACGTTTCGTCTTCTGTGGATTTTCTGTTTCAGGAATCATTACTCTATACGAATGTGTCGGACCGGATTTGCCTGCGTGGACGGCTCATATTATGTCAAGCCACATCTGAAAATCAAAGTAAACTTTGTTTGGAAAACATAAATAGAAAAGCGGAATTTAATCCACACTTCTAACAAACGCCTTAAGACTTGTTTTCCTTAGCATACTATACTGTGCGTATAGTAGATATGGCAACACCACCGAAAAGGTCGTCTTAAATTGACCATAAATATGCAAGAGAAGTTGCTCCAATGAAATCGCATGATTCAACCAACTTTCGGTTTCACTTATAAAATGGTTACTCTACAGTCTGAACTGTCGGTAAACACCGCTTATCTGTCTCGTGTATTAGTCCTCACCGGGTTACCTGTTACCTGGGGGCGGGGGCTATAGGTTTGCGCCTCGTTAGGCCTTCTGTCCTCCTGTCTTTCCGTCCATCTGTCTATCCGTCCTATCGTCCTTCCAAACAACCTTGCCCATTATACCATTTCACTTTAAGATACGAAATTGTGCTTGCAGATGCATCTTTTGAATACAAAGTGCCTCGTTACAAACTTGGGCTAGCGTGACCTTAATCTTGACCTCTGGCCATATTTTCTCTCATGGAGTCACCAACTTTGGTCTGCAGGTGCATTTTAAGAAAGGAATGTGTCGCACATAGATATTTCATCAATGTGAAATTGACCTTTACCTCTAATTTCAGTCATGGAAATAGCTTTCACAAAACGGTCGGGGCCATATCTTTGTACTAATTCACTTATAGTTACCAGATTGTGTATGCACATGTATCTTGAAGACACGATGTCTCGCGTAAAGTTGAGTCTCTATGAATATGACCGTAATCACTGAATCCCTTAATTATAGTTTTCACACATGGAGTTACCAAAGTCTCTCTGAAGTTTTACTTGCAAAAGATGGTGAAGAGGATGAGGTCTGAAGTTGCATCTTGGGTAGAGGGTGTATCGCATATTAAAATTGGATCACTGTGTCATCGACATTGACCCCTGAACAAATTTAAAGAAACAAATTGTCCAGGCCATACTTCCCTATGCTATTTATATTACTAACATTGAATCTCTCGGTGGGGGACAATGGATTGTCTTAAATTACCAATCGGGTTCATCTTCCCTGTTGATACATAACAACGTTGAAGGCGGCAATTGGATTGGCTGAGGAAAAGGTCAAACTAAGGCGACATGTAATCCAATCTATACGACCAGTTGTTACTGCAGCGAAATTTAGGTCTGGTCTTTATAAAAATGAACCGTCCCACGAGAAAGCCAACATTGTGGACTCTGCGTAAAGTATCCACCCGGTTCAGCCCAAGCATGCCGCACAGGCTAATCCGGACAGAGACTTTTCACCTCCTGTGGATTTTATGTTACAGGAATCATTACTCTATATCTATATCTATATATGTTCTCGTAGGACGTCTCAAATTGCATCTTAACTGAGGTATAACCTTTTTACCAGAAAGAAATATCTTATTTTAGGTATGAATGCAATTTTAAAGTATAATTAAAGTAAAATTACCAATATTCATCCGTAAATCATGAGATTTTTGAAATAATTTATGATCATGCAAATTCATGCAGAGTATGGAGATAAGTCATTGTTCATAAATGTTGGAGGATATAAACAGGCAGGTTTTCCGAAAAAAGGTAGTTTACATGTAGTCCGAGTGCCTTTATATAAAAATGTAATAAGAACACAGCCCTGCCCCCTCCCCCATCTAAAGAAAAAACAACAACAACAACAATACTTTTCACCATATCTCATGAAATTATAAAATATTTCCCTCTCTAAGAAATATTGTTGGGTGATTTTACTATTACAACGATCTTAGTCTCTTCAAGTAAAATAAAATGAGTCGTTCATTAACAAAAAAGGGAAAAGGTATTGTTATGTTTTTGTTTTAGATCGCCTTCCGGCATAGAGCCAATTTCTCTCTTCAATTATGTTTTTAAACCTAGATATTAGACAAATTGTTTTCTTTTATATAATATTGACTTTTAGCATTCTCTATTGCTTGTATATATCCCGCTTTCTGTTAATATTGTTCGTTTAAACATGTTTGTTAATAAAGTTTTAATATTATATTATTCAAAATATGCTCTTGTATAATGTATTGCAACATTGGGAAAAATCGACAATTGCTCTGGCAAAAGAATACCTGATAACAGTACTATCAGAACTATCAGTAGTATCAGAACTATCTGAGCCGTTCCACGAGAAAACCAACTTTATGGAATCTCCGTAATCTATCGACCCAGATCAGCTTATCCGGGCCAACACATTCCGTCGCAGGGGAATAGAGGTATAGAGTAATGATTCTTGAACCAGAAAAATCCACAGTCGGTAAAAAGTGTCTCTCCGGTTTAGCCTGCATGGCATACTAAGGCTGATCCGGGTCGATACATTACGCAGAGTCCATAATTTTGGTTTTCCCGTGGGGCGGCTCATCGTATCTTGACACCGATGCGTTCATCGTAAATGATCGTTATCTGCAAGAGAAGTCGGCATTTAAAACCGGGCGTCCCGGGTTCGATCATCAGTCGTGGTGGAGTGCCCTCGGACAAGGTACATATCCTAGCCTAGTACTGGTTTGTTTACCTAGGGATCATGAATAAGTGATATAACTGAAATAATGTTGAGAACGGCGTAAAACCCCAATTAAACAAACACAGCAAGAGAAGTACCATCGGAAGAATTTAAAGTAGTATTAAACATTTTCCTATGTTTGAATGTTAACTTATCTGAGACAAGGAAATGATCCGAATCTTCATTTTCTCCAACTTTGAAAAACGATATGAAAGGAAATAATTCCGACCGAAGCAATGTGATAATCAACAAGACTACGACCGACATTAACCCATGTAATCAACTCATTAACGTATAACGTGTCGTTTGAACAATTCCAAATTGAAAACGTTTTTAGAAAAGGCTGCCATGCATGAGTAAATTAAAGGAATGAATATATGTATATTGTTTTATGGCGCATCGACAGCTAAGGTCATTTAGCGCGCAATTAAATTTAATTATTCACGATCCCTGGGTAAACAAACCAGTACTAGGCTAGAAAATGTGCCTTGCCCAAGGGCACTCCACCATGACCTAAATTAAAGGATGTTTTCTAGATAAGAAAATACGTCACATCATAGGAAAAACCGAATGCGCAATGTGAATTATTGCGCATTCCCTTTTTCTATCATGTTACGTATTTTCTTATTGAATAAGATCAAAGCCCTGCCCCCTCCCCCTCATAAAGAATACAACAACAACAACAACAACAACAATACTTTCACCATATCTTTTAAAATTATAAACTATTTCCTTCAATAAGAAATATTTTGGGTGATTTTACAAAGATCTTAGTCTCTTCAAGTAAAATAAAATTTCCATTAGCAAAAAAGTGAAACGGTATTGTTGTGTTTTTGTATACTTGTATACTTTTTATATCCAGGTCGATACATTTTGCAGTCACAAAGCCAACCTTACAATAAATGGCGTCAATGAAGAGAAGCCGCCCCTGCTATTTGTTATGTCTTTGGTATGATCAGGTCGTAATGTTACAGATTCGGTCCTATTTTGGCAAATACAAGCATTTTGATGAATATCTTCTTTTATCACAATGTTTTAAGAAAATCATGAAATGAAGATGTTTCAAATTCCGCTGATGCTTCTTGTGTCTTTCTATTGTTCTCTAGATGCTAAATTCCAACTTGTTTTGTAGATGCCAATCTGTTTTATATTATAATATGGCATTTTATAACATACGGTTCCGAACAATCGTTATTACGTGTTCTACCCTTTTAGTTGGACTTCAGATTATTTCATCAATAATTGTGGCAATTTACTCGTTTTTAAGAACAAAGTAACGCCAATTCTAAACACGATTGTTCATTTATCTGCACACTTCCCCGGAATAATCATTTGAAGTATTTGGAATAAATATCTAAATAAGTTTATTTTTCAATTTATGGATTACACTAGTTTATATAAGTGATGTTACAAATAATCCATTCATTTATTTTCTGTATCAGGATATAAGTCATCGAGCGGAGTCTAGGGAAATTCAACTTAAAGTATGTAGTGAACGTGTAAGCCCGTGTATTCATGATAAAATATCCAAATACCAAATAACTACTTTTTTTCAGAATATTATAGAAACGTTCTATTACTATCTATTACTAGAACCAGATCAGACTGCGCTTGCTGACCTTGATCTTCCATAGTCGCAAAATCCTAACGGCTAGTTTTCGCAGAGCGTTGCTCAAATATATTGGTTGAAAAAGGTTTAACGCATTTTTCAACAATTGTTCAGTCAAATCACGGTACCAAGTTCACTAACTCGTGTTTCTTTACCCCTCTTTATTAAATCATTACTGTATATTTCAACATGAAGGCATTAAGGAGACCAGCTTAAATTGGATTTATTTCATAATCATTACTATATTTAGTTACTATTGCAACATTATAGGATTTATTTATTTCATTGGATTATATACTGGAAAATATTATTCTTTTTTGTTGATAGATAAAGCAAATGCGAAACCGAGAATGTAGATATTCTTTTCTGACGTTACGTCTAGAATTTGAATTTGAATTAACGGTGGTTTTATGCTTGTCCAATATGGGGGTCGTTTCAACGGAAAGAGTAAGGTACGAACCGACTTTTATTTATTATATTATTAATATATTATATAAGCACAGCTGAAAGGAATATTCATGTAATGAATTTCTGAATCATCTAAACATAATTAAATTTAGAGCAATTTAAAGTTAATTTAACTGCCACTATTTTAATAAATCGAAGCAGTCGTTCCATGATTCGGAAATATTGATATCATACAAACAAATAGTCACATAATTTAGACTTTCGCATGCTCGGTTTATCATCTGTTATTTTGCTGGATGATAACAAAATTCAAAAAGCATATGCGACGACTTTTTATGAAGGACTATCAAACAAGATTCTTTCAATAGGCTTCACTTTAAAATGGTAATGGTTACCCCCCTTGACGTTCAGGGTTGTGGGGTTAGAATTACAACTGACTGACTGGTTTCAAGATAAATCCGATATATGGCCTACGAACATAGTGTTTGACCAGACATTGCCCGTATTTGAAATATATAAATCATAAGAACAAACACTCTGACTATTTAATTTGGCATACAAATATCAGATGCTGAATAAATTTGGCACCAGCAAATTGATTAAATTTCCATAATCCGTCCTAATGCGGGTTAGCTACACCGCGCTTCCTTTCAATTGCTACATTCTGCAGCAAAATGTGCACTTGTTAATAGAAATATGTATTACTGTTTGTCACAGTCTGCTTTAAAAGCAGCAAACCAGAATTAGCTTATCAGGGAAGAAAACCCAAATAAATGCTATCGCCAAAAGGTAAAATGATTAAAATGTTGAATTTGAATGATTTACTTTACATTAATTAAAGAAATTGCTATATATATAAATTTCTACTTCCCAGAAACTAGAATAAATACTTAATATGGTACATTTAAATATCAATGCCCTGGAAACGTCTAGAGGGAATATACACAATCTGAAGGTGATGAAAACATTATGAGAACAATTCTTTAGAACAATTGCTTGTTATCCGAGTGTTTTCAAATGAAGCGTGCTCCAGAATCGTTTAAGAGTTATCATTATAAATGGTGAATCCCCAATTGAACAATTTAAAGTGTTTGGATTTGTGTCAATAAGAATTAATCAATTATTTGTCAACTATTTTGATCACATATTGTCCATCCTCCGTCCATTGTGGAGTTGTAAATTTTAGCTTCAGCATGTTGAAAAGTCAGAATGATTGTCTTGATGATATCTAGGATTAGTTTGAATCTAGGTTATGTTCCTTAATAAACTAAGTCAATAGGCCAAATTGAAGGAAACTCATGTTAAAATTCGAGAGACCGCATTTTTTGCTCAAGGAGTTTAAAGCCTTATCAGAATATATGTCTTAATACTATTTAGGCCAGGTTCAAAATTGGGTCATATGAGGTCAAAAGCTAGGTCACAATGTCAGATTGAAGAAACATCTTGTTAACAATATTGAGGCTGTATTTTCTTTTATCTTGAGCATGTTAACTCTTTTTCGGAATAATTGTCTTGATGATATCTAGGCTAAGTTTAAATATAGGTTGTCATGTCCGGTCATAAACTAAAGCAATGGCCAAACAGAAGGTCAATCTGTTAACACTCAAGATACCGCATTTTTCTGCTTCAGCAGCTTGAAACATTGTCAGAACGTTTGTCCTGATTATACATAGGTCAAGTTTGAATATGGTTATGTCTGGTCAACAAGTAGGTCACTAGACCAAATTGAAGGAAACTCAAAATGCAGCAGTTTTAATTTGAGCATGTCCGTAGGCCATATATCGGATTTATCTTGAAACCAGTCAGTCAGTTGAATCTTTGTCAGAATGTGTGTTTTGATGATATCAAAGGTTAAGTTCCCGTATATTACAAGTCCAGTCCAAAAAATGAGTAACTAGGCCAAATTTGAAAAAATACCTTGTTTACATTGTATTCCTTGCTTCAGCGGCATGACACTTTGTCAGAATGTTTGTCTTGACGATAGGAGAATTTGCTCAACTCTACATATTTAATAATTAAACCCTAATTCATGTTGATTGTTCACGTATATGTCAAAATGAGTTCATAGTTGTCTTCTGCAGTATCTGGAGATGCACAATACTGCTGTCCACAATACGATTGTATTTATTCTTTCCAATGACTAAATGCCAAGCTCTGTTTTCAGAGTGTGGTAAGGTTTTTAGTCGCAAATGTGCCTGCTCCACCTAAATACGCTCAACAGCTATCAGATCCATCAAATTTCTATTTTCTTTGCTTATGAAAGTTATTTCCTTCCATTCATGAAATCTTGAATGTTAAGCTTATCACCATTAGCACAAAGTTCACCGGCTATAGTAAAACCTCTCTAAGCCATGATGTTATCACCCAGCAAAAACTAATATAGAAATTCGGAATTCTCAATTATATGTACATTTGTATATAATTGTTCATTAAAGTAATGGATGTGCAATGTAGCCTGTGTAGGTCAGGTTTGGTTCAGAATATCATTCCATGAGGGAAATTGCCCCTCATAAAAGAGGTCTCCTTGCTGGTGTTGTCTCTGGTACAGTATACACATATTATGGGTTTTCCTTGCTTCGTCAACCTCAAATATAGTAGACTGAATATACCTGAAATATAAATAAAAAACGTAGCTAGAAACAAATATTTGGTACAATAGACAATTGAATTTTGAGATAGATTAAAAAACACTAAAAGAAAAGAATACATTTTTCAATAAAAGCAGTTTTTAGCTCCACTGGCTTTCACTTTGAAAACTTTGGAAAATATCTATATTCTAAAGTGCTATTCTTTAATATAGTTGAAAACATGTTGAAAAAAGTGCAAATTGCTCATTATGAGCAATATTTCCTTTTGTCACTCTGTTTTCAAGATGTGTCTACTGCATAGGCATCATATATCATCTACATGTAGAAAACGGTTAACCCTTAACCAATTACAGACTACTACTGTAGTTTCAGAAGCAGGCAGGCTTTCAAATCAGATTTCAATTTCAAAGTAATTTGATTCAAATTCTTTTTATGTGAGAATACAAACAATATTAAGAACAATTAAAGTTAAGATTTGACTTTTATTGTTACACTTTTACATATTTTAGATCAACTTCAAGCTGAAGGCTCAATGTAATATATTGTGATCACTCACTATACGGCGTACGTCAAATGGTCAAATCTTCTCCTCTGTAACTGGTGGTGTGATATTAACCAAACTTCACATGAATATTCTCTTGGTGACACTCATCAAAAATTGTTCAGCCTAAATTCTATATTGAACTTCGGTTTTCGTAAATAGGTAGTACCTATAGATATATTAGGAATATTTTTTGTTACATGTTTTTATGAAAACTAAGCACATATAAGTATCTATTTACATCTGTGCCAACAAATGTTAAAATCATAAGGGTAGACCAAATAGTTACAATATACAAATGGTCTCCTTAATTGCGAAAACAATAATACGGTCTCCTTAATGCAGTGTCCAGGGTTATATTTATATATAATAGTTTTGATGTCGCCTGCTTTAAAATCGTTTGATGATACCACATTAGAGAGTCATTAATCCTTCCCCACGAACATACCTTTTCTGAGGCCCCTGCAGCAGACGACGTTCGAAAACATTGTGGCAAAAGGACAACTTGTTCATAATGAGCAATTTCTCCATTTGCCTCAATGTTTACAAATCTATTCAAAAATAATACTTTTATTTGTAGGGCTTTTCTTAATTATTGCATACACGTTTTCAAGGTCATCTGCTGCAGATGTGTGGTATGTGAACATGGGCCAAGACCTAAAATCGCTGGCCGCGGCTCACATTTATGTGAAACACCACCATATGCGGAAACGTACCTTTGAAAGTGTTTGTTAATCCTTATACCGCAGTAATTCCTGTAATCGCAGTTAAAATCCTTACTTCTTCCCACGTTGTTATTTTATTTATTTCCAAGTAACCCTGTGGTTTGGTCGTTAACACGTTTGATTGTCAGTCCATAGGTCCGGGGTTCAAATCCTGGTCCAGGTTCTGGATTTGTCTGAGGCATTGTTAACACTTACTTTGGCAGTAAATAGAGACGACAGTGGAAATATAGGAATTTTGAACTCCCAACAAAAAGGCTATACTCAATGTCAGAAATTAAAATATATTTCCATTTTTTCAAATTTCGAATGACATTTCAAGTTCGTGTGGTTTATAAGTGATTTATTTATCTAAAAATACTCTTTAATCATAAAAAACAAATGAACTGTCATGAAATTCAAATACCCCACCCACTTCAGCTCTATTTCGGCAAATGGTACCACATAACACCAACACAGTTAATAGAATGCCAAACTTGATCCCGAAACATATACATGAATGTGTTCATGATACGGGATATAAATCCCAAGTGGAAGAGATTCTTGCGATATAAAAAACACACGAGTTTTTATATGCAAGAATCTCTTTCACGAGGGATTTAATTCCCAAATCATGAAAACAATGTTTATTAAACTATATATATTATTTACTCGGCGATAATTTTCGTTTTTAAACGACAATACCCCTGTGCAGCTCATTTATTTTTTAGCTCAGAAGTGGAGAGATCTGAATGACGTAATCTGCCAGTTTTGCAGTGACGTCACTACGCGCGCCCCGACAAATGTGTACATTGATTGAAATAAATGTCTCATATCGATTCAAGCTCTTATTTGCGGATTTAAAAGTGCAATTATGGATTATTTAACTGTTCATCATGGAAATAAAGTATTAAGTAGTGAAAACGGAGCTTAAAAGTGTTTAACGATGAGTTTATTTTTTATCTTGAGGCGTTTATCAATTGCAGCCAAGAAATATTTTCTCGCTGCATATAAACACGTTTTCGTGTAAACAATTGGAATAACTGAAGGCATATACATAAGTTGTTAGAGTTTTATTAATGATAATCTGATGATTTAGTGCAGTTCTATATAGAATAATAACATTTGGAAGCTGCGAGTTTGTGACTGTGAGTTAAGTATCGTGTTGAAAGCGGCGTGTTTACACATTGGCACACGTTTTGACATTCTAGTCACTGTCTGAGTCACTCAGTGGCATAATGCGCCTAAATTTCATCCTTCGAGAGCATGGTGCTTCAGCAGATGGTGGACTGGTGTAAAAGTTGAAGGTCCCTCCATTGATTGTTGTTGATCCATGGAAAATGGAGGAGCTTGATGCCATAGCCTGTTCTGGTGGTGAGTTTTGTTTACACATTGTGATTGTTGTATGTCAGGTTAAATTGGTTGCATCAGAGATTGTACAGTTTCATTATTTGTTTTCATTAGGCCAAGAGCGATTTGTTTTTGTTATTTCTCATTTACTTTTGAATAATTGTTTACGCTTTGAATGTTTTTGTGACCACTCATTTGGATTGTTGTTGTTGGTGGCAATCCCATATCAACTCACCTTTGAAGTTGGTGTTTCCTTATGCTGTGATTGGTCAATCTGTATGGAAGCCCTGGAGGGACTTTTTACTTCAATACTTCTAACTTCAATCCTTCTAACTTCATTACTTCTAACTTCTAACTTCATTACTTCTAACTTCGTCACTTCTAACCGCTAACTTCATTACTTATAACTACATTTACTTCTAACTTCTAACTTCATTACTTCTAACTTCCAACTTCATCACTTCTATCTTCTAACTTTATTACTTCTAACTACATTCACCTCTAACGTCTTACTTCATTACTTCTAACTTACAACTTCCTTACTTCTAACTTCATCACTCCTAACTTCATCACTCCTAATTTCTAACTTCATTACTTCTAACTACATTCACTTCTAACTTCTAACTTCATTACTTCTAACTTCCAACTTCCTTACTTCTAACTGGTAATGAAGTTAGAAGTTAGAAGTGAATATAGTTAGAAGTAATGCAGTTAGAAGTTAGATGTGATGAAGTTAGAAGTTTGGAAGTTAGAAGTAATGAAGTTAGAAGTATGGAAGTTAGAAGTATTGAAGTTAGAAGTAATGAAGTTAGAAGTATGGAAGTTAGAAGTATTGAAGTAAGAAGTCCATCCAGGGCTTCCATAAATCTGCGAGGTTGTTCTGTATTTATACTTAAGCAGTTGCTTACCATGTTTTTGACCAATTTGTAAATATGATTTCTCCCCATGGCCTGACTTTTGTACCACCCTTGAGGGGAATCTGGTTTACGCGAAGCATTGACACTTAAGAAAAATGGACTCGGCCGACAGCATTTCAGAAGGACGGTTTTCCTTGTAGATGTTGTATGCCTGTACAGGACAACGATTCTCTTCAATAGAGGCCCATGCTTTTGGCTTAAACTGTCTGGTGTTGCGAAAATCCGCGACTGTTCTGGTCTTGGTTTTTCTTTCCTTGATGTGGGCGAAAATATGGTCGCCATCTTCCTCATGGATAACTTCAATATCGCCCCACTTTCTTGTCCCCCTCTCATACCAAGTACTAATGAAAAGTTCTAGTGAAGCAAGTTTACAACCTGTTGTGGTGTGTCATGACCAAGCTGACCACATTCAATTTTTTTTGTCTATATCAGCGTCAGTAAGCTCATCACTTTCTCTAGGTTTGTTTCCCTGACCGTTTGCCTTTCAATGGCTCATTTTTGCTTTTATACACTGGTTACTGTGAGGGAAAATAGCGTTTTGGTTTACTTGATTTGGGTAATACTTGGTCTTTAAGTATCTGTCCAAGCTAGACATAATGCCTCGTATTGTGCTGGGTTCATAGTCCGACCCATTGACTTTCTTAATCTGAACAAGGAAATTGCCAAACAAAATGTCAAGTTCTGCAGGGGCAAGCTCTTCAATGTTTCTCATTTCATTCTGTGTAATCATGAAAGTTTTAAATAATTTTGCATCATGGTCAGTTTTTCTTACTGTGTTTTTATGTGTCTGGTTGCTTATGAAATTCATCACTTCTGCTTGATTAACAGGCTGGAAGCGTCCTGCAGATGAAGATGGTTTGCTAGTTTCTCCAATATATCCAGCATTTTTGGGTTGGAAAGAAATTCCAGGACAACTTTCATCAAATTCACATTCTTGCAAAAGTTCTTCCATTTGCTGTTTAGTTCATAAATCTAGTTGAGCAGATACAATGAAGTTTCTTGTCTATTTTAAGCAGCAGACGACTTTTATGGTAGATTTTTTATTTGTTTAATTATAATGCTTATTTTAATGCTTATTTTGTTATTATTTTTATTTAATTATTTTTAAATTTAAGAAAATTAAAAAACTAGAGATTAAAAAAGGTAGTTCCGAAAATCCGGCTAGTGAGCTGTATCGCACACTAGGTGATATTGCTCAGTAGACAAAAAGCATGTTATAGGTTTTCTCAAGTTGGGAAATCTCTGTATTTTATCATTGAGTATAATATATATATATATAATATATATATATCCCTCTATGTACTTAGAAACATACCAATTGCATGAATTTATATTTACATTAACACAGAAATGTGCTCACTCTGTAGATATTCTTTTCTTATTAAACAGTGACACATACGCCCAGGGCGCTGGGTGCTTTTTCATTATTCTAGTGTGTTAAATGAGCGTGTTGATATACACATGCCACTTTTTTAAAAAAAAATACTGACTTACTTACTATATTGTTTGGCTTTACAATACAGTAAATCAGGGATTTTGTTTCTTTTATTGAAAACCCACGAAGGTCTTTTTTTTCCCAATACTATGCTCCTTATTGAAACACCAACTTGGTTTTCATAGACTTCAAATGTCTCACTCCACAATCCTCAATGCTTATCATAGAATTCTGGTCAGCCTGAATTAGTTCCTCTTTGTTTATCTATATGAGTGGAGCTCTAAGGGAAACCAACATTCGTGCATTCGCGGCAAGTGGTGATCCAGATCAAACTTGGCATGGAATCCGCTCAGTTTTATTTGACCCTAACACACTTTGTCAAAAAGGTACAACTGTTTTTATACGACTGAAAATATACATTAGGATTAGATTGCATGGATAAACACTTAGATAGGTATCTACACTTTTCGTGGAACATGGCTTGTATATTACAACGCACTGATGAGTCCTGGCTTTCCTTAACTTTTTTAGAGCCAAAGGCAAACATGAATTGTTCACAAACAATACAGATTCAAGTGAGTCAGCTCGTAACGAGCTGTCTCACATGAAATCAGCATTGTTTGCCTTTTAATTATAAAAATAGTCCAAACTCCTATGAAATGAAAGATAGAATCGTCCGATTTTCAACATGGGAGAGTCTACTGTAAACAATTCGGCATTAATGACGTTAAGAGATAATAATAAAAGAGCCGCGCTTGCCGGATTGAGGTCTTATTGACACTCCGTAGCAGGGTCGTATAGAGGTAAAATGTTGTAAAACTATTGGGGCTAGAGTTCTAGTCTTTAGGTCAAAAGATGCATATGTGACTAATTTACTTGAAGACGGACAGTGGCGACTATGGTGATACTTTGTGGATGCACAGGCCCATTTGAGTCATCACTGTACGCAGTTGAATTAATACACCAGATAGCTAGTCGCGGGTCATTTACAATGTATATCCGAGAGGGAAGTATAAACACGTAATCCCTTTCAGACAATGGAAAAGGCGGGAAAAACAGAACAATTATCATGGGCGCAAAGAGTATAACTATGAAACAGTTTGTTGCTACCTTCTTCTTCAGTAGATAAATTCCATTCGTGTTACAATTACTTATTTTAACATTTTACCGAAAGTGTCTAGAAATTCGAAGCACCCAAAGGGATAAGAAGGAAGTTATTGTCTTGATAAATATAGTATATCGAATCTACTCGTAATATTACGACGAATTGTTTCGCATAGTCCAGGACGTGTTTCATAGGCCTAGATGGAAAGCTTAATTAAACACTTGATATGTCTTAAATCATTTACGAGTCTTTATCACTGAAAGAAATTATCTATACTTTTGTTAATCTTATTTCATCTGTTCAAACTATTGTTGAACCATAATCGATTATTAGACTGTATTATATTTTAATTATAATGTGTATGCTATATAGTATATACTGATGCATAATGATATTTGATATTACATTTTCTCGGTCGTTTGCATTTAAACAATTATATGCAAAACTATAACGGATAGAAAATCAGACATCTTAGTATACACCTTGTTAGCAAGGGAGAACTTCTTTCCAAAGCAGTTCTCTTATTTGTCCACATCGTTTTGAAAGGTTGCCGGCTTCAAAGGGGTCCGAGTGTCATTCATATCAATGAAGAGATTCGCGAATTTCAAAGATATTCAACAAAACCTAAACATTGAGCTTAAAACACTTAATCTGAGAAGGGTCTGAACTATCCTGTTCAATTTTAGACTATTTGAATTTTTAACCCTATCATTTACACACATACATACAGTTAAGAACATCATTAAAAAGACAAATGTGCTGTCCACGCTCCGCTCCTTTCCGTTCAGTTCCTCTCCGCTCACGTTCCAATCTGCTCTTAAAGCGTTAAGTCGTTTAAATTATTGTGATTGCTTTTTAACGTTCCTATCAAATTCTTTTTTTTTTTTTTTCGATCAAAAAAAGTTTCGTAAAATAATTATCGAGTAAATTGTTGTAACCGCTCAATGAGCAAAGCATTCATGTGATTGGATTTTGTTCATTCATTATGATTGTTTCGTTTAGAGCCCAACATTACGTTCCGCTTTTCAAGCGTTCCAACCGCGTTCCAATAACGCTCACGATCCAATCACTGATTGGCCATATATATTTACTAGCAGGAAATATAACCTTTTGTCTCCGAATATATGCAGTTTCAGAATAAATAAATGTCACAGCAGTTTCGGATAGTTATCCTGTCCGAGTTAATTCACACTGCAAGGGACGGTAATGCTTAAACTTGGGCGTAGAAAATGATCAGTTACTCGAATAGTTATCTCCCTTAAATATACGTTGATGCCGCATGTTCCACACTTCCACCATATTGTGTCTATAAAGCTTTCAACATTATTTCAGTTATACCACGGCGACAGTCCACTTATTCATGAACCCTGGGTAAACAAACCAGTACTAGGCTAGGAAATGTGGCTTGCTCAAGAGCACTCCACCATGAACGTCGTGCCGCGACTGGGGCTGATTTGTATAGGTAAAATTAACCATCAAACACGGAAGATTTCTATTTAGTTTTTACTCCGACTTCAACAGGGAATAAAACAATGCATTCGTGGGTTTATTAAATGATTTTCTTTTTAAATTTATAAAATATTTTAGAAAATAAACTTATCATTTTGAATATCTGTATATTTTAACTTTTAACAAGCCAATCCATGGGAAAAGTTACAAATGGCTTTTGTGATCAATGTAGATCCTATAATCCGGACAGTCTGATCAAGATCTACACTTATATCAGCTTGTTAGAAGATGTTGTCTACTCGTGTAGATTATGATAAGACAGATCCATTGATCCGATTCTGTACATAAATGACAACGTCTACCTTGTCGCAGAGACGGGTTCATAAATCCTATTTTTGCAGACGTGGTATCATACCCAAACGGATCGTCCATTTTGAGGGATTTTCCAAACAATGTAGCGATGGACAAAGTCACTCTTATAGTACCAACGGTTACTGACCCCCCCCCCCCCCCCCCCCCCCCCCCCCGCCGTATGACTATATTTACAGCAGTTATATAGAACACCAAAGATAAACGGACTGATGCCCAAATAAGGAGGAGTAAACATATATTGAGAAATGATTTTTGTTGTATTCTCTCAGTATCGGCGGCAGCAGTAACTTTATTAATTTTCGACAGAAAACGACATTTCCTATCAGTAAAAGCAGCAGAAATGGAAAAGGAGCTTTTAATTTTTATTGTTTTATTGATCAGATTCAGCAACAGGTATAGCAAATGTAGAGTTGTGTTAACTTTCAGCAGAAGGCATGTATTGAAAAACGGACATTGCAAAAAGCCCATTTCAATCTCCTTTCAGCAAAAAACCGCATATTAGGTAAATCGTATAGACCTGTCAATTTAACAAAATAAAAATAGATTGGGAACTACGATACTTAGAATGTCCTCCGTTACACGTGAGATAAGAAATCTAGGTTACATGTACACAATCACTTCATATTATCTTCATAACTACGCTGACAAGTGCGTGTTTCAAACGTTAAAGAAAAAAAAAGAATGATAAAATCGTTAATAGTTTGTATTCTTGTGATTGGTTGCGTCAACGGGTATGTCAATGTTTTGATTCTGCTACTTTTACTTTATCTTTTATTTCTTGCGTTTTATTACTTTATTATCACTTTCATAAATGAAGATAGTTGGCGGTTTATAGTCAGCATTGTGCTTATGAAAAGAGACGAGCTATTCCTCCTGTCCAACAACGTTTTCAACCATTTTATGAAATATTATACTTTAAATTATCCAGTCCTTCGTTTAATATACACTGAAAGATCCGCCGTGGCCGAATGGTTGGCATCTGGGTTTTGGTACATGAATTATCAGGTTCGATGCCCAGTCGCGGTGGTTATGGTGGAGTGCCCTTGGTCCAGGCACATTTGCTAGCCTAGTACTGGTTTGTTTACCAAGGAATCGTGAATTAAGGTACTGTTGCCGTCATATAACTGAAAACATTCTAATCAATGTGATATCAGAGGAACCTTCAATAGTCACGAATACCAGCGAAACAACGTCGGTTGTCATTTTAACATACTGGATAATACTGTGTTCTCGCAAAACATGTTTAACGTTTCTAAGATAATTGATTTTTGTTTTTATTGGGGTTTTTAAGCCATTTTTAACTTATACCTGTAATTCACAAGGCTATCGTGAATATGTGCAATGTGGCCTTGGTCTAATTTGTTATCTGTTTTAACCCTTGCCCATACAACAAATCTACAGCAGACGACTTTGCAAACATCTTAACAAATATAGAAAATTGCTCAAAATGAAGTAATTATTATTGAATAGAGTTGAGAACATTTTGGCAAAATGAGAAAATGCTCATCATGAGCATTTTCCCCTTTTGCCACTTTGTTTTCAAAATTCGTCTGCTGCAGATGCGTCATAATGCGCCTGTAGGTGGGAAAGGGTTAACCCTGCATAAACCGTCAGTCGCCTTTATGAGTTTGTATTTCTTCAGGCAAGGTACACATCCTGGAGGTCATGATTTTGACATACAGGCTCTAGTCCGAGGATCATTCTCCACGCTGGATATTTCACCGAAAGATGGCGCCCTCTCTGAGAGCGAATGGGACGCCATGTTGGATATCTATAATTCTAATGGTATAAATTTATAAGAAATAAAAATACTGGTTAGGGGAATTGGGAGAAATTAACACTTACAATATTAATGTAACTGTACGTCATTTTGACCAGTTTCCTAAATGCAGACGCTTTTGAAGCAGACGACGTTTGAAAAACACTGTGTGGTGAATGAGGGAAATTGCTCATAATGATCAGCTTCTCATAACTTTTGTCATAAAAAAAATAGCCACCACGTAGCAGGGCTGTTTGGAGATTTTATTTTTGCCTTATGGCCGTGGAGTGATACTGGCCCTCTTGGGCCTCTTGTTTCCACATAGACTGTTAGCCCATTGGTGGAAGACGAATGATGATTGTTACAGTGACTTGTCAAATGTCAGAAAGAATGTGTGCCAAGCTGGGGTTCAAACTCACAACCCCTGAATTGACCGCTCACATCACTTCTGACTCTTAAGCTACCAGGGCTCGGCCTGACACTTGTAAATTCACTTTCTTATAAACCTGAGTTGTGGAGAGGTTATGCTGGTTTCTCTATGTCTGTCTTTCCATCTGTTGGAAAAAAAAAGGTTCTCATTCTTATAGGATGATATTTTTAACATGCTATGATAATGAATCGACAAGGAAGAAAGGGCCAACGTTTACAATAATACAATCCTTGAAAATAGTTTTTGAGCTTTAAATAGAGCATCATTCCATACTACAAGTAGAGCATCACTTTCTATTACAAGATTGTTTGATGTTTTATGCCCCTTTCAACAATTTTTCAGTTAAATCAAAGCTTTTCCTGGGTAAGTTACCAGTCCATTTATCACAACAGACTGTTTTCAGCTATTCAGTGTGTACATTTTCATTTCTGGAGATTTTCCATACCTGTTCCTTAATGGTTTTTATTTTGGTTCTGCTTAAACACGGTTTTCGACATTCATAGTTATGCGATGCACCAAATTGATTCAAATTTGAATAAGATAAAGAATAGGTCAGATCTTTTTCTGTATAACTTCGTGTTACCATCAATATACTGGTAATCAGGGCACACACTATTTGCTGATCTAAATATCAATGTCAACGTAAACAAATAGCCAGATAAATGTTTTTATGAAACAATGTTTTAGTAATGTTTTACTATAGATTGGTATCATCCCTGATATAACGCAAAAATAATCCAAATCATCGGTACTTAGATATTTTTGTCAGTTTTTGTTATCTATCATGTTAAATTTGATTGACTGTAGCACGTCCAATCAAAACCAGGGAAAGATTAGCCTCTGTCAGTTGTCTTTTTTTAACGTTCAACGAGGAACCAGTTTATATTTAACTACATATATAAAACGCGGCGCAAATATTTACAGGTATCAGAGTTAACATTAGAGGTTGATTATCAAAAACACATAATTTCTTTGTAGACGATTTAATCAGCCAAAATATTTCGTCCGGGATATAGAATATGCCATATCATAATACCTCGCTTCTATACAGTCGGAACACTCAACAATTATCGCTTCTCTATCTAGTTTGTGTATATGGGTTTTTTCCTTTGTTTGATACATTTGATTTTGTAATTCGACATTTTGATTTGCTGACGCACAAATCAATCTGAGCAGAGCTGTATAAGGCAGTCATCAGATAAATATATGATCGAGAGAAGTTTAGGCCTGGTTTTAACGAGATTGTAGAAAAGATAACAATCTATATATGTCTCTATATATGTCTCTATATATGTCTCTAACGCTTCGCAATATGAACTATCTTTACGTTTTCCGCTTATGATATTTCGCGATATGCAATTGAATTATGAAAAGGACTTCCTGTTTATGCATAGGTGACAACTGCACAAGCACTGCCGAGTATTCAAGCCACACAGGTATGCCAGAGTTTGTGGCAACGCTTGTCTTCAATGAACTGGATACCGACTTGGACGGTTGTCTGACTTCACCAGAAATGGCTTCAAAATATAGATCCATCGATACCAATGGTAATGTTCCTTTTCTTGTTAGTTTTCAGACTTGTCCAGAAAGTCTTACAGTTTAACTTATATCAATTCCTATTGAAGTCTAGCTATTGATCAGATTAAAGCCAGTCAGAAAATACTTCTTTTGGACATAACTACGGTGGCACAGAGGTGACATGTGTACGTTTTTATGTATCTCGTGCGCACAAGATACTATGTCGTGCGCACGAGATAATTAAGTTATGCGCACGACTTAGTATCTCGTGCGCACGACATAGTATCTCGTGAGCTCGACTTAAGTATCTCGTGCTCACGACTTAGTATCTCGTGCGCACGACATAGTATCTCGTGCGCAAGACTTAGTAACTCGTGCACACGACTTAATTATCTCGTGCGCACGACATAGCATCTCGTGCGCACGACTTAGTATCTCGTGCGCTCGACTTAGTATGTCGTGCGCACGAGATAGATAAAAACATACACATGTCACCTCTGTGCCACCGTACATAACTGTCAATTCATAAAAACTTTGATTTGTAAGGCGAAAATACAGAACAGAACAGAACAGACATTTTATTTTCAACTTAAGCATATACAGCCCATGGTTGATATTCACAAATATACATACAGAAATGGTTAAGACAATGAAATAGTTGAGAAATAGTACTTAACTAAGTTTGAATTAAATAAGTTTAAATAATTTTAAATCAAGTTTATATGCATATGTATAAATACACATATATACACAAGTAACTATATAATTATATATATATATACACATACCCATACACATACTTACATATATATATATATATATATATATTAATTTCAATATGAAATTAATTATATCAAGAAAGAAAATACACATTGGTGGAGATAAACGACATACAAATTAAGTTTTATGACAATACATGCAAGTCATAATATCATTGCTCCCGTAGTGCCTGGTACGCTATTTAAAGGGTTAACTCTATTATATATAGACTATATATAATAGTTCTTCTTTTTTCTTTTAATAAGCGTGCCTCTATGATTTCTCCATGGTCAGAATCAGGTTTATTGTGTTGAATAATACTTTCATATTTTATAATTCAAAAGTTCAAAGTTATTTTAAAAGATTATTTTTGCGAAGGGTTTTATTGTTGTTATGGGGTTTTGTGCCTCATTAAACATTGTATTCACTAATATCACGGTGTTTCCCGGATAAGTTGCCAATACTACAAGTCCATTTGCCCTGATACCGGCAGGGCAGTCGTGATGCTTACCCTACAATCCTGAGCGCTTTGGTAGGAAAGCCATTACTACCATTTGGTATGCCCGGCCGGGTATCGAACCTGCACCCTAGGCGGAAGCTCTACCACTACACCACCGAGGTTGTCTTTGAGGAAGTTAACAGAGTATGGCCATTCATGAAGGTGCCACATCTATTCATTTTCGCTTGCAGTTGTCAGATGCACGTTTCCTACTTTCTACCGTAAATTATTGAGCATAGAATCATAAGTGACCTATACTTTAACCATTCCCCTCATACAACAATATTGCAGAATAGCGCCTCTGTAATAGTAAGAGCGACCGCCTCGTTAGCGGGAAACCAGGGTTCGATCCCCGATGATTGTAAACAATGGTAGTGGCTTCCCTCCTTGTCGCTCGGGGTTGCGTCGCGTGCATAGCTTTACTGATGCGCTAGTGTCAGGATACGCTTACCAGCGACCAAGATCAGCCTGCGCAGTCCGCGCAGAGGTATAGAGTAATGATTCCTGTAACAGAAAAATCCACGGGAGGCGAAAAGTGTCTTTCCGGGTAAGCTTTCGCGGCATGCTAAGCCTTAGGCTGATCCGGGTCGATACTTAACGCAGAGTCCACAATGTTGGTTTTCTCGCGAGTATATGCACGCATCTGCGGTCAGTTCATTGTTTCTTAATATCTTTGAACAGGTAACAATCAAGTCAGCGACGCAGAGTTTGGGGAGTATTACAAACAAGTGTTTGACAATATTTTCAGTCACACGACACACGGATCTGGACATTGAATGTATATAATTGAGGCGCCATTTGGGTCATAGACACCCGATGGTATGTCCGACCAGCCTCCGTTGTCTTCGACTATCCGCCGTTATAAAACTGTCAATCAAAATGTAAAATATAATAAAAGAGTTATTTGTTTGATTATATATATATATATATAGCCGCCTTTTGACGCATCTGCAGCAGACGAAAACATATTGACACAAGAAGAAACCTCACAATGAGCAATTATTCTATTGTCACAATGTTTTCGACTATTTTCAATAATTTTAGTATTATTTGTAAAGATTTCCCCAATTTTAACCCGAGATGTGTTTAAAGTCGTCTGCTGCAGATTTCTTGTATGTGAGAAATGGTCAATATATGCGAGTAAACCAACATTCTGGTATCTGCGTAATGTATTGACCCAGATCAGCCTGCGCAATCCGCGCATGCTAATCCGGGCCGACAAATTCCGTCTCAGGGGGAAATATGTATTGAGTAATGATTCCTGAAACTGAAAATCCACAGGAGGCGAAAAGTCTGTGTTCAGGTTTGCCTTTGCTTAGGCAGATACGGGTCGAAACTTTACGCAGAGTCCACACTGTTGGTTTTCTCACTGTACAGCTCATATTGGCAATTGATTCCACACCAGAGATGCTATAATACCTCGAATCGCCAGACGTGGCTCATAATATGTTTGTCCGTAATAAATGAGGTTCTGTCATTACCAAATCTAGTCTCGTTTGTGTATGTATTACTTGTCTCTACTACCTGTAGTTTCATTTAGTACGGTAATCTATTGAGAACAACACTTCTCTTTAGACACATTTGAAAACTTTAAGGTAAATACATAGAAAATCTCTCTGAATGAAGTTGAAAGCATATTGTGGCAAAAGGAGAAATTGCTTATTACGGCATTGGCCGCAAACGATATGTGTATGCATTTGGAAAAAGGTCTCATTCTAACTTTCATCTAAAGTTGAATATACTGTTGTAGACAGAGTGTACCTCAAAATCCTCTCACTCATAATCCCCTCAGTCCAAAAATGGCATAGTGCTAATAATCCCCTCGATGGATTTAACAGGGTATTCATAATACCCTCAGCAAAAATGGTAGGGTACTCAAAATCCTTTCGATGGGTATTCATAACTGTATGTGTGCAGTGTTAATATTTGTATATAATAAAACAGATATAGACGTTTGACAACATTGTGGCAAAGGGGGTACTTGATGAGCAGTTTATAGAGAGTTCCATACTTTCGGCTAGAAATGTTCAATGCAGTCTGCTGCAGAAACGTGTGAAGAAGGTAACAAGGGCACACCAACAACGATTGGAAGATGTATGCCTTCAATATGTAAGAGGACTTAAGTCCCCTGTGAAACTTTTGTCAGTGATTGGACGCCTTATTATAATTATATAAAACCATCAGTGATTACTTTGTATATTATGTCTTCCAAAGGGAAGAAAGTCAGTAAAACACTTTATATGATTAAAACTCTTTAATAAATTTCTGTTGTATTTAGTTAATCTTGATAAAGACCAAGTGGTCGAAAATTCGATTATTAAAGAGTTTTAATCATATAAAGCATCAGTGATTAGATTGTGTCAAAAGAAACTTTATTTTAGCATTTGACACCTTAACTTTAGTCACCGTATTCCCCTACTCAACATCTTGGATGTTTTCTAATAACAAAGACCAAAGTGATGAAAAATGTCATACAGTAACTGAGTAAGGTTTCTAATCGAGGGGACTATGAATACCCTGCCAATTCTTTCTAGGGGATTCTGAGCACTATGCCAGTTTTGGACCGAGGGGATTATGAGCGAGGTGAGTTTGAGTGTCTCCCTTGTGAACCAACGTGTAATAAGTATAAGTAAACAAGTAAATAGTAGTTGTATATAATTTACATTTAATATTAAACCCTGTACGACTGCATTTTTAAATTATTGCCATTTCGAAACCTTTGGAGGAAACAATATAACATCTAAGTATGCAGAGTTGGAAATAATATAAGACAGAATAATTGTTTCCTTTTTTTAAAAATGATTTGTGTTCAATATTGGGAAGTATTAGAGAGATAAAACTTATTACTCGCAAGTAACTGAACAAAGCAGTAATTCTCACCGTCTCATATACATCACATCTCACGTTCTCCACAAATGATAAAACACAACTACATATTTAGAATAGAGGCTTGTATTTTCTAGTGCAGTCATTTGACAATAAATACGAATCAATTCAATATAACAGTTCAAGAACGTCTATAAAACACAACTACATATTTAGGGTAGAAGCTTGCATTTAATAGTGCAGTTATTTGACAATAAATATGAATCAATTCAATATAACAGTTCAAGAACGTCTATAAATGGTCAAAAGTACGACCAGAAATGTTGAAACTGAAATGGACTAAATCGTGATTATCATCACTTCTGAAAAATAGAAAAAAACGAATTCCCATAATGCAGACGGTGGTTTTAGAGTCGAGGGTGGGAATTTATCTTGTCCCGACTGTGCTTTTCCAAAGCTTTCCTCCATACTTGACTACACTTATCTACGTTCAAGCCTCGAACAACGTGGCAATACTATTGCTCTTTACGATAACTAGGTTATCTACCCTTGATTACTCTTCAATTGCGCATGCGCATTCATGTGAATTTTACTTCCGGGGAATACTTTCGAATAGTCATTCAAGCGAAAAAGAACAACATTGCTAACACTGTGGAGAATTTGATAAAACAAAGTTATACCCTTGCCGGTCCGTCTCTCTTCCCTACTGAAAGTGGATTGACAAAGGCATTTCCAACATGGGAATGTTAACTGATGATGATTTATTGTTTTGTTTATCATCAATATCGCGAAATTAACAGACGAGCAAAATGTATATTTACTGAATGATATATGTGGATGGTGTATGAGAGGCACGATTTATTGGTCTGGAATTAAATTAATAAGAACTACAAAAGTGTATTAGTGGAAATGAAAATTAAACTGGCAAATAGGAGAAGCTGCTCATTATGAACATTTTTTTCTTCTGCCACAATGTTTTCAAAAGTGATCTGCTGCTGATGTGTCAGCTGGGGGAAAAGGGTTCAGTTATATTTTCAAAAGCGTAGTCAAGTCAGTCAGTGGCACATTTTTAACCCTTTCCTACTTGCAAACACATATTGATGGGTCATTGATGCGTCTGCAACATACAATTAGTGTTAACATAATGGCACTTGTTCATAATGAGCAATTTCACCTTTTACAACAATGTTATTTAATTCAATAATTCTCCTATCATTTTTATATAGTGATATTCATGTTGTTGTTTTCAAGCTCTACTTCTGCATATATGAGCCGTCACGCGAGAAAACCAAAATTGTGGCATCTGCGTAATGTGTTGACCAGATTAGCTCTATTAATGATTCCCGGAAAAGAAAATCAACAGGAGGCGAAACGTGTCTGTCCAAGTAAACCTGATAGGATGATCCGTGTCGACTCTTTACGCAGAGACCACAATGTTTGTTTTCTCGCGAGACGGCTCGTATGTTGAATGTATATCTAACTCTTTCCCACCTACAGACGCATTTAACGAGATTTTAGCAATTTTTGTCAAGATGTTTTCAAAGTCGTCTGCTGCAAAAGTGTTTAAACCCATATGCAGCTGATGTCTTGGGAAATGTGTAGGCCAAACTTTGGAAAGTCTTTTAACAAAAATGGTACAGTTTGTACTTTGTGACAAAATGAGGAATTGCTCTGAAGAGAATGTTATCCTTTTGCCACAATGTTTCTAAATATCTTCTGCGTGTGGCATTTGTAAATTTGACTATTGCACATTAAAGATATAATAAAGTTCAATTTTTATTTTCATATTTATGCCCTTTAACTCATTCCCACTTGCAGATGTATTTTGACACATCTGCAGCAGGCAGGATTTGAAAATATTGAGGCAAAAGGAGAATATACTTTTTACCCTTCCCACGTAATTACCTAATACAATTCAATTCAATTCAATTCAAATTTTATTAGGCATTAAGCATTACATATGCTTCTGGCCTTAATACAAACATTCAAATTAAATGTGACATACATATGGTACAAACATGAGAAGATTTGCTTATCAATTTTGGCATAATTCTAGATATGAAATATAATTAATTGTCTAATTGATCTCTTAACTGCGATGCAAAGTAAATATATTTTGATAGATTTAAGGTGACCTTTTTGTTCACTGATGAAAATAGTGTTTCAAATTTATTTAATGTTGGCCAGCTACAATAATAATGTTTAAAGTATTGTTTCCTTATATCTCTATATAATGGACAGACTAAAATGAAGTGGAACTCATTTTCTATAGATTTTAAATTACAAAATTTACATATTCTATTTTCCTTATCGATGTTATTATAACGACCGCGTTCAATTTCTAATTTATGGGATGAAAGTCTAAATCTACTTAATGTAATTCTAAAACGTTTATTCATAATGCTGTCTAGATAAGGTTCTAGGTTGAAATTGTGTTTAAAGATACTATAAGTGCTTAACCTCTGCGAGTTATTAATATTACTGTACCAAGATTGATGATACTGATCAAATAGTCGTTGTTTTATGGTTTCTAAGCGTATTGTTAAAATGTCTTGGTTATGCCAAATTTCTGTTAAACCTAAGTTATCTAACATATTCTTTATCTGAAAAGCCCAGTTTAATTTAGTGTAGCTTGTGTTATTATTCGCATCATTTTTTAAAAGGAAGTATACTTGTTTTACAGGTGACCGTTCATTTAATTTAAGTATTTTTAACCAGTAACGAAACATGTTTACTTTCCTTATGATAGTTAAAGGGACTCTACCGAGTTCTCCATAGAGACCCGATAAATTAGTAGACTTGTTTACACATAAAAGTTTGCGTAAAAATTTAACATGTACATTTTCAATATCTTTTGCTTCACGGTATCCAGAAACTTCTGAAGAGTAATTTAGTACGGATGAAACAAGTACATCAAATAGTTTTAACTTATCTTTAACAGGAAATTCATATTTATTAAAAACAGAGAATAATCTTTGCATGGCTTTAAGCGCATGTTCAGCAATGTATTTATGGGTTTGGTTCCATCGGCCGTTTTTGTAAAAATTTACACCAAGGTATTTAAATTGATTTACTATTTCTAGCTTGCTACCGTATAACTTAAACAAATGATTCGTGTATCTAGATCCCTTTTCAAATATGAGAACCTTTGTTTTATCCGTATTGATTTTCAGGCCCCATCTATTGCAGTAAGCTTCGATATCATTTAACATAGACTGTAAAGATTCAGGAGAGGTCGAAAATACCACTTGGTCATCAGCATATAATATTAAGAATAATTTGATTTCATTTAAGATGAATATCCCTTCTATGTTTGTATTTATGTTTTCATTAATATCATTGACGAACATCATGAAGAGTAGAGCTGAACTTGCATCCCCTTGTTTAACACCTAAAAATTAATCAATAGGATCTGAGATAGAGCCGTGGTGTTTGATAACATACTTAACAACTGAATACATTGATTGAAGAGCTTTTGTTATTTTAGTACTGATATTTTGTGACAAAAGCTTTTGCCAAAGGTACGCTCTATTGATCTTATCAAAACATTTTTCATAGTCAATAAACGTACTATACAGTTTTTGACCTGAATTTAAAACTTTTGTGATAACTGCATTTAATATAAACACACAATATATAGTACTCTTGCCTTTTTGATATCCAAATTGACACTCAGATATATTTTCATGTTCGTCATTCCATTTTGTTAATCGATTTAAAAGTACTTGAGAATAAACTTTTGATAGGATATTATTTAAAGTAATACCACGATAATTTTTTGTCTGGGTTGGATCTCCACCTTTGAAAATTGGTACGATGTAGCCCAATCCCCAGCTTTCGGGGTATTCACAGTTATTAAATAGCTTATTATATAATGTGAATAAATATGGTGCAATTATTTCAAAGGAAGATTTGATGATTTCCGAAGATATGCCATCTGGTCCTTTTGCTTTACCACTTTTTTGGTGAAACACAGCTTTTCTGATTTCTTCTAAAGATATTTTTGCATCCAATTGTCTGTCAGAAATGTCAGTAAACTGTTGACTATTATTGTTATTTATATTTTCAACGTTTTCGCCTAGTAAAGTCGAAAAGTGTTTAAATAATTCATTTATTTCTATATTGCTTTCAGTTTTAGCCTTTGCGTTATAGCTCTTTTTTAGAGATGTCCAAAATTTACGAGGTTGCGTTTTTGCGATTCGATTCAATTTTTTACCTTCGTTTACTTTATGTTTATATTTGGCAGCTTTGCGTATCTTGTTGTAAGTGTTCCGCATTTGTATGAAGTGACTTCTATTAACGTCATTTTTGTTTCGTTTAAAAACATTTCTAGCTGTTTTAAAATTTATTTTAGCATTGTAACAATTGCTATCAAACCATTTTGGTCTATTGGCGAAATTTGTATTTTTGTTATTACTCTGTAAGGGAAATGTCTTACCAAAAACAGTTTCAGCATATTTCCGTAAAAAAGTGGTTAGTTTGTCTACTTGCTCAGAGACACTTGAGTCAACGTATTGATTCAATTCATCAATATTATTTAATAAATTGTGTTTAAAGCTTTCTATTTTATTTTCATCGAATACGATTTTTGTTTCATAATCATTATTATTAGTTGTGTCATGTTTCATATTCGATTTACATGTGTTAATATTTTTACGTTTAAAGCAAAAATAAAGAGGTGAATGATCTGAGAATTCATTAAAGTTTAAAACTTCAAATTTACTAAGTAATTGAAAATCGTCAATATTAAGTAATAGATAATCTGTGACACTGAGACCACGCGGTGAACAGAATGTATAGTTACCCGGTTTATCTTTAAGTAACCGCCCATTTGCTATCACGTGATTTGTAGATTTACAAAGCGAGATTAGTTTACGCCCATTACTATCAACCACGTGATCGCAGTTAACTCTTAATGGAATGTTATTCACAAACAGCTGATCATTGTTTACATTATCGTGTTGATCTAAATATGGGTCAATTTCGGTATAATCAATTAAATTTGCAGTTCTTGAATTCAAATCACCTGTTATACATGTCTTTCCCAGTAAACTATATTGTTCTATTCCTTTTTCTATTTCTTCATGTAAGTCAATATTTCGACCATTTAACACTTTTGAGCTAGTGGGTGGTATATAAACATGACATAAATAAACATCTTGATTAAACAAGAACAAAGAATGATCTAATTTTAACCAAATTATCCCATAATCATGTTTTTCAACAACAGAAATCTTGCTTTTAAGCTCTTTTTTATAATAAACTGATATCCCTCCGCTTTGTCTTCCTCGTTTAACACCATGGCTTTTTTGACCATAAATGTGAACACTATTAAATCCATCAATTTCATAATTATACTGATTTTTACTACTAATCCATGTCTCATTAAGTAGAATTATATCATACGGGTTTATCTCCGAAAGAAATTCCTCATCACTAAGTTTTCTTACAAGACCGTTTATGTTCCATGAAATAATTCTAAGCTCCTCCTGCCTGTCCTAGTGTGTTACCTCCTTGAAGCTGCCACCTTTATCCATCACCATCACTTTAGCTCCAGCCCATCTCACGGTTTGGCCAGCAGCTCTCGCCTTGTCCATTACAGGAAACATGGACCTCCTTTTCTGAAGAACTGCTTTGGTTTGTTGTATTCCAACAGATTGATGTTCAGCTCTAAGGGAAACGCTCTTTGTTATAGCTGTTGTTCTCACTAGTTCGCGTTCCCTGTAAAAGTGAAACTTTGCCACAATGGGTCTTGGACCTGTAGCTTTTGGTTTGCCTAGCCGATGTATTCTATCTAAGGTTACAATATGCTCGATTTCTAATCTGTCTTTTATGAAGGTTTTGATTAGTTGTTCACAATCTCCGCCAGTTGTTTCCTTTATTCCGTGGAACAATAAGTTTTCCCGCATGCTTCTAGCTTCAAGATCATTAGCTTTTTCTTCTAGCAGAACATTTTGACTTTCAAGCTTGTTTATGGTTTCTTCAAAATCAGTGCATTTCGTTGATAACTTATTGATGTCAACACTTGCAGAATGTAGTTTTTTCTTAGTTTCTTCAAATACAACTGTAGATCATCAATAGCAATATTCGTGAATATTAATGAGATCTTTATGACCTGCATATCTTTGAAGATATGACCCCTGCAGCGGTGCGAGCTTGTTAATTAGGCAATCAGTCATGCACGCGTGAAATCGATGTATACAAGCGGATTATACAATCAGTATGAATTGAATAGTAAACTACACAGTTAGTTAGAGATTTCAATTAGCTTCCATAAACTATATTTTAAAGTACTGTACGATGTTAGTTGTTGAACATATTGGTAAAAAAGTAATACGAGGGTATGAATTTTTAACATTTCCAGACCGCGTATACATACGATAATCACTGAGATGGTGGGGATGCTACTATATGCAAATTCTGAAATTAAACTGACCCCCTTTTGCAATGCAGTATATACAAAAATGTATTACACTGTAAAGTATGCAGATAAGTCATTGTTCAAGAATGTTGGAGTATATATTACACTGTAAAGTATGCAGATAAGTCATTGTTCATGAATGTTGGAGGATATAAACAGGCAGGTTTCCGGAAAAAGTAGTATACATGTAGTCCGAGTGCCTTAAATATAAATAGGTACTAAGAACACAGCCCTGCCCCCTCCCCCTCCTCAAGACACACACACACAAAAAAAAAAAAAAAAAAAAAAAAAAAACAATACTTTCACCATGTCTTTTGCAATAATAAACTAGTTCCTTCCCTAAGAAATATTTTTGGGTGATTTTACTATTACAAAGATCTTAGTCTCTTCAAAGAAAATAGGGGAAACGGTATTGTTGTGTATTTGTTCACGTTCGCCTTTTGGCATTGAGCCATTTTCTCTCTTCAATTATGTTTTTAAACCTGGATATGGGACAAATTGTTTTCTTTTTTATAATTGACTTTTGGCATTAATTTTTGTCTATTGCTTGTATATATCCCGCTTTCTGTTAATATTGTTCGTTTAAAAATGTTTGTTAATAAAGTTAATATTATATTATTTAAAGTGTGCTTTTGTATAATGTATTGCAACATTGGGAAACATGGACAATTGCTCCGGCAAAAGGATACCTGATACACGTATAAGTAGTATCTGAGCCGTTCCACTAGAAAACCAACGTTATGGACTTTGCGTAATGTATCGACCCAGAGCAGGCTAGTCCGGGTCGACACATTCTGTCTCAGGGGGATAGAGATATAGAGTAAAGATTCGTGAAACAAAATATCCACAGGAGGTGAAAAGTGTCTGTCCGGATTAACCTGCTCGGCATACTTAGGCTGATCCGGGTTGATACATTTCGCAGAGTCGACACTGTTGGTTTTCTCGTGGGCCGGCTCATCGTATCCTGACAGCGATGCGTCCATCGTAAATGATCGTTATCTTCAAGAGAAGTAGGGATTTAAAACCGGGCGTCCCGGGTTCGATCTTCAGTCTTGGTGGAGTTCCCTAGGACAAGGTACATTTCCTAGCCTTGTACATGGTTTGTTTACCCAGGGATCATGAATAAGTGAACTGTCGCCGTGATATAACTGAAATAATGTTGAAAACGGCGTAAAACCCCAATACAACAAACACACCAATACAACAAACACAGCAAGAGAAGTACCATCGGAAGACTTCAAAGTCGTGTAAAACATTTTCCTATGTTTGAATGTTAAAATGATCCGAATCATCATTTGCTTCAACTTTGAAAAACGATATAAAGGGAAATAAATCCGACCGAAGCAATATGATAATCAACAAGACTACGACCGACATTATATATTCATTTATTGGGGTTTTACGCCGCTTTCAACATTATTACAGTTATATCACGGAGACAGTTCACTTATTCATGATCCCTGGGTAAAGAAACCAGTACTAGGCTAGAAAATGTGCATTGCCCAAGAGCACTCCACCATGACCATAGTGCCGCGACTGGGGATCGAACCCGGGACACCCGTTTTCGAAATCCCCGACGCTTACCACTTGACCACAGCGGATGCCACAACCGACATTAACCCATATTATGAACTCATTACCCTATAACGTGTCGTTTGAATAATTCCAAATTGAAAATATTTTTAGAAAAGGCTGCCATGCATGGGTAAATTAATGGATGTTTTCTAGATAAGAAAATACGTTACATCGTAGGAAAAAGAGAATGCGCAATGTGAAATATTTAGCATTATCCTTTTCCTATGATGTTACGAATTTTCTTATGGAATAAGAACACAGCCCTGCCCCCTCCCCCTCCTAAAGAAAAATAAATAAAACAACAAGAATACTTTCACCATATCTTTTGAAATTATGAACTATTTCCTTCTCTAAGAAATATTTTTTCGTGATTTTACTGTTACAAAGATCTTAGTCTCTACAAATAAAATGGGTCGTACATTAGAAAAAATGTTATGCTTGTGTTTTTGTTTTACGATCGCCTTCCGGCATAGAGCCATTTTCTCTCTCCAATTATGTTTTTAAACCTGGATATGGGACAAATAGTTTTCTTTTTATAATATTGACTTTTCGCATTAATATTTGTCTATTGCTTGTATACTTTGTATCCCGCTTTCTGTTAATAGTGTTCGTTAAAATATGTGTGTTAATAAAGTTTTAATATTAAATTATTTAAAATGTGCTCTTGTATAATCTATTGCAGCATTGGGGAAAATGGACAATTGCTCTGGCAAAAGGATACCTGATAAAAATATCAGAACTATCTGAGCCGTTCCACGAGAAAAACCAACGTTATGAACTTTGCGTAATGCATCGACCTAGATCAGCCTGCGCGGGCTAATCCGGGCCAACACATTCCGTCTCAGGGGGATAGAGGTATAGAGTAATGATTCTTGAACCAGAAAATCCACAGTCGGTGAACAGTGTGTGTCCGGTTTAGCTTGCGCGGCATACATAGGCTGATCCGGGTCGATACATTACGCAGAGTCAACAATGTTGAATTTCTCGAGGGACGGCGTGATTAATATAATCAAAGCTTGTTTACCAATCGATATGAAATAAATAATTATAAATAACATTGATTTGAATCATCTTTTCTATATTAATTTCTTTATCTTTTTTAAATGGGTTGTATACAATTACAAATTGCCATGATTAATTGAGATAATCCCTGATGACTGTCATGCACATTCAGAAATTAAACTGAATTCAACGCCCTTTCCAACAATTGTATCGTTATATCACGGCGACCAGCTCACTTAACCATGTGTTTCCTAGATTTCTCACACCAGTACTCAACACTACAACCATTCAAAGCAATTGACTGCTTTCCCACAAAGACTTTAGCTCATTAGTGGAATACGCATTGACTTAAAATTTGTCAAACGTTGAACATTTTTTTATCCGAGCTAGACTTGAACTTACAACCCATGAATTGACAGCGAGCGTCGCTAACGAACATACATACGCACGCACACACGGACGGGCGCACGCACGCACGCACGCACGCACGCATACATACATACATGTATGCTAAATTCAATTATGTCTTTTCAACTTCTTAATTTATTTAAACTCAATGTTTATTATATCAATTAAGCCAGTTATAGAATCATATTTAATTTTGTTTAGCTTTGCAGCAGTTCCAAGCAATCAGAGTTGCTTCTACACTGTTATCAAAAGATATATCCGTTCCAGGAATTGGTTCGAGTTAAAGATGTATTCGAATTATTACATGTTTGAGCTAAACGATGTATTCGTATTATCACATGTTCGAGCTAAACGATGTGTTCGTATTATCACATGTTCGAGCTAAACGATGTATTCGTATTATCACATGTTCGAGTTATCGCGCGTCTGCTGTGCATCTATTAATTAAATGGACATGCCAAATATATCAGCCAATACAGCTAGGCATATCTCATAACTAAGTAATAATGTACATGACATAATTATAACGTTATCAATAAACAATATTGAAAAGTGTATATGGAAGACAGATTGATACTGTATAGATCCATGCATTATATAACTAACTATAATCTGTTATTGCAGTGATTTCTTGTTTCGAAAGCGTATTTAATAAATTGTGGCCAAATCAAGCCACAGTTTCATACTCTTCCTTTAAAACATGAAAACGATTTTGTCGTTTTTAGTCAATTGTTTTCAATATTTATATAAAGGATTTCAATATGTTTACCTAAATGTTTTCAAAGTCGTCTGCTGCAGATGTGTTATATTTGGAAAAAGGTTAAACCTAAGAGTGTAGCATATACTAATATAGATAACACTGTTCCGGTCTCCAGTTTATTTATTAAACACTAACATATCTATTCTTTTGTCAACTAAACACCTGGAAATTGTCAATTACCGATACTCATATAGACTGCTAAAGTAGATAATAAAACTATCTGACAGAATATCACTTTCAATCAAAGTTGCTAAGTACCTAACTATCGACGCCAGAACAGGTACATCGCGCCTTTTGCGACCAGCGTAGATCCAGATCAGCCTATTAACAATCTGCCCGTTCGTTGTGAAATCAGTAGACCCTTAACGAAATTCGTGTTGTGATTGTTAACATGGAACGGACGGTAGAAATTAGCTAGATTGACTAATATTATTTGACGTCACAGGTAAATGTACGACAGACACTTGGATTAAACTAAATAAAGAATATGTGTGAGTATTGTGAAAGTTTAGATCGGCATTTGAACCCATGTAAACTTATCATATTCTTTATAGTGAGGCTTTTGATTCCTGATTTCTCAAAGAAATCAGAAACAATTTTAATTAGACAACGTGGAAGCAGCTTTTGCGACATACATGTGGTGTTATGTATTTTATTGATGCCAGGGCCCCCTGGATTAAACCTATATAAACCTAAACATCGCCGATTTTAGGGTGTGGAATGCTGCAAGAGTTGGCGTGCAAGTCTGCGTTTGAGGTTGTCTGATATTTGCTGTTTCAGCTGGGACTAATATATATTTAAGGTTTGTCTTAATTTGTTTGATTTTTTTTTATTATTCAATTGCATTTCGATCATTGCGTTTGCTTTGTAAATAATTCGTAATACAGGTATGCTCAAATTCGTTCATTTGCAAAAGGTGTTGAAGCAAAAACGTATGTTAGTTATATAAATAACTGGTCATTACGTATAAACAATATTGTAGGCTCTTCTGATCGTGGTCGAAATAAACTGCGAAATAAACTGCGAACGTATAAGCTATTCAAATATGATTTTCAAACAAAAGAATATTGCAATATGATCTTACCGCAGAGACACCGTTCTGCCTTCTGAAAATTCCGACTTGTGGTTGCCCCCATTCGGATTGAAACTGACAGATACGAAGGTTTACAATGAGGAATCTAGGATTTGTCCTGTTTGTGATACTAACTCTATAGAAAATGAAAAGCATATTATGTTAAATTGCCCAGTATACGATGATTTTAGAAGCGACCTTTTCTACAAAGACTATGCTAATAACGTCAATTTTATATCTCTGTCTGATAATGATAAATACTGTTTCCTGTTTTCAAATGTAGATTTGATAAGAATTTGTGCCAAAATCTTGTTTATTATTTTACAAAGACGCCAAATATTATTAACTAGATAACACCTTTTATATCAATAGATTTTTTAACTCTGCAAATAGTGACAACAAAATAAGTAATGAGTAGTTCAAAACTATTTTGAGGGTGAATGTATAATAAAAGTACTGCAGTGCTGACGGCCTGGGTGCTGTTGGAAGGTTGGATCTTTCGACGCACGGGCCCTATGACCCCCGGTTAATCCGCCACTGTATATTTCACGTGACTTCGTTTGTGGGGTGGGGGGAGTCGTGCACGGGCCCTATTGGCCCCCGCTACATCCGGCACTACATTTGCCACGCCTTTTTTTTGTTTACCATTACTTTTTCGACACACGGGGTCTACAGCTCCCCGGTTAATCCGCAACTGTATTTTCACGTGACTTCTTTCTTTTATTCCGTTCCTCTTCGCGAATGTTAATAATGTTAACAAGCGTCCATATTTGACCTCTCGGCGCATTAATTTCTAAAGCATTTTTTAAGCTTATAATGGAGTACTCACGCCTTAAGTTTTTCACTGATGTTCCAACAACATTAAAATGATAGTTATGGGGGAGATCCTAACCTTTTAAATGCAGTTTTGTTGAATCCATGATGAACTAATTTTCTCGCGCTGTTTCTCATGCGTTGTTTGGTGCTAAAAGCAATCGGCAGGCTGCCAACTCCGAAATAAATGGTATTACTACTATTACTGCTAAAGCCCAAGGCCAAAAACTGTCAATTTAAAGTCATGAATGTCATCAAAATGCACAAACTTTGGCTTACTACCAAGTAATATATGAAGCATAAACGATCAATATTTAGATGTTTATGGTACTGGAAAGTGAAAATATTACTTTAATTGTATCCCAGAATTATGATTCTAATAGTTCAAGACAACTTTTGAACAGTTTTAAAACTTGATTATAATATAATTATACTTTCTGGAGTTCAGCACCTTTAATGAACAGAACCAATCGAGGGCTTGGCGTGAAACAGTTGTAACTCAAAACCTATTTTGAAACCCTGGATTGGAGGCAATTTTGACCCTTTTGTAAACAATGCAAATTAAGGTGCCATTGCTCAGAACGAGCAATGGCACCTAAATTTCCATTGTTTACCAAGAAAAGGGATTAACGCTTATAAAGACTTCATGGCGAGGTAAGTAGCCTGGGTAAAAACATACAAATTTTAGTTACAACCGTTTCACGCCAAGCCCTCGAAATAGGGTGCATTGATTCATCGAGAAGTCTATTTAAACGTGCAGGTTATGTAAGATCAACCACACGTAACTCATTGGTTGCTTTTCTATGGTGGCATATTACTGCCGTAAGATTACCAGTTACTGTTTTGTACAATATTAACAGGTTGTCTAGTTAGTGTTTGCGAATTTCACTTAATTACTTAATAAGTAACATAATAACAGGTTAACTAGATAAGATTCGTGTTACAACATATTTGATGTTTTCGAAATGTAAGACTAAAAACAGGCATGCACGTGCCAAGAACTGCCACCCGTTACCTTGTCATGCTGTAAACACTAACAGATTATTTATAGTTATGGTTTGCGAATTTCACTTATAAGTAAGGTACTATCACGTTAACTAGATAAGATTCGTGCTGACGCCTCTGCAGCAGACGGCTTTTTGTAAACGTAGTGACAAAAGAAGAAATTGCTCAAAACGAGTAATTTCTCTGAGCAATTTCTTCTTTTGCCACGTTTAGTCATAGGTTATCCATTCAATTATAGAGATTTTCTATTTAGCTGTGTCAAGCGTCATTCGTCTGGGGGATATAGGTATAGAGTATTGAATGCTGAAATAGAAAATCCACAGGAGGCGAAATGTGTCTGCCTAATTTAGCCTGCGCAGCATGCTTGGGTTATCCGGGTCGATATTTTACGCAGAGTCCACACTGTTGGTTTTCTCGCGGGACGGCTCATATGTTTATCAAAAATCTTAATACTTCTTCATATATTCAGGCATACTGTAAACCGCGATGGACCTCACAACAATGTTGAACAACGTATCATCCACGGAGGGCAACTTTAGTATGCTTGAACCGGATATAAACTCGACTACCTTACCGCCACCTGGTGTGAAATCCTGGGCACACATTCAAGACAACTTTTACACGGCTTCCTCCGTCATTCTACCCATACTCCTGGTCACCGGTCTGTTTGGAAACACACTTACTATCATAACGATGATGTCAAAGGAATTCGGACACATGACATCTAGATTTATTTTGATTGCACTCGCCATCTCCGATGCGACTTTGCTACTGAGCCAACCGTTTAACAAGAAGTTCGTACAAAATATGTTTGGTCGCGATCCCAGAGCGTTGTCTGCATTTAGCTGCAAGGCATTCTTTCTTATTTTTAGAACGGCCAAAATGACGTCATCCTGGCTCATCGTCATCCTCTGTTTTGAGCGGTTTGTTGCCGTGGTTATTCCTCTTCGGGTTAAAACTATCGTCACGAAGAAGACCATTATAGGTTTGATCATAGTGGACTATGTCTTTATCGGTACGTTTAACGCTGTGTGGACATTCGCCTCTCTCGTCGTAAATGGTGTCTGTAAACCGGATGTGACGACACCGGAAACCAAGATTTTGTACCGAGATTTCTTGATCGCTGGTTCCTCGTTCTACTCCCTAATTCCGATGATATTGATGGCTATCCTAACCCCGATTATTGTTATCAAACTTGTCAGACAGGCAAAATTGAGACGTAGTATGTCAAAGAGTGGTAACAAGAGCGATAGCGACACGGTCCGTATCTCTGTTATGTTGATCGGCGTTGTCCTCGCCTACATCACCTTCATTTTCCCTATCACACTAGTTCACAACCTCGCCTTTTATAGAAATGTCAGCGCCTTCGACACAAACACCCTAAGCTTCTTCGTTCTCCGCGAGGTCGCCCAGACCCTTGAACAACTCAACTACTCCACCAACTTCATCCTATACGTCTTGTGCTCGACCGCATTTCGGAGCCGGGTAGCGGTACTGCTGGGTATCAACAAATGTAGGAAGTATCGTGAGGGAAAAGGCAGGGGAAGCGTTTCTAGAAATACGAATTCATCGAAGCTAGGATCGGGTGGTGGTGAACGTATCCGTAAAAACGGTGGAGAGGAAGGAGCGCCGGCTATTGAGTCTGAACAAGACGAGAAGGACCAACTATAAATGAGGCAGACAATTATTGTACTTTGAATATTGTGTAGATTTTGTGTTTCATGTTATACAAGCATGATCACCTGTATTATCCCTTTCCCACATACAAACCTGTAGCAGGCTACTTTGGTAAAACTATGGACAACCTCTATACTTTAGAGTATTGAATAAAGTTGAAAAAATTATATGTAGGGAATCATTCTAGTTGCACCCCTGTCAAACCAACCTCAAAGTATAAGTGACCGCTTTAGATTCAGATCACCATTCGCATCCTCGAAGTCTGATATTCACATGAAAATAAGCAACATATGAGCCGTCCCGCGAGAAAACCAACATTATGCGTAAAGTATCGACCCGGATCAAATTGAGCATGCCGCGCAGTCTCACCCGGTCAGACACGTTTCGCCTCCTGTGGATTTTCTGTTTCAGGAATCATTTCTCTATACCTCTATCCCCCTGAGACGGAATATGTCTGTGTCCATACATTACGCAGTGTCCATAATGTTGGTTTTCTCATATTACGTCAAGCCATATCTGAAAATCATAGTAAACTTTGTTTGGAAAACATAAATAGATTAGCGGAATTCAATCCACACTTCTAACAAACGCCTTAAGACTTCCTTTCCCTAAACATTTACCTTTCATTTACTATTGAGTTGTAAGTAATTCACCTGCAAAATGATAATTATCTAACCTTATGCTATTTAAAAAAATGAAGCCTTCTTAAGCATACTATACTGTGCGTATAGTAGATCTGGCGACACCACCTAAAAGGTTGTCTTAAATTGACCATAAATATGCAAGAGAAGTTGCTCCAATAAAATCCCATGATTCAACCAACTTTCGGGTTTACTTATACAATGGTTACTTTACAGTCTGAACTGTCGGTAAACACCTCTTATCTGTCTCGTGTAGTAGTCCTCACCGTGTTACCTGTTACCTGGGGCGGGGGCTATTGCTTTGCACCTCGTTAGTGCTGCTGTCCTCCCGTCTTTACGTATATCTCTCCTTCCGTATTTCCGTCCTACCGTCCTTCCAAACAACCTTGCCCTTTATACCGTTTCACTTTGAGTTACCAAATTTTGCTTGCATGTGCATCTTGGTAAGACAAAGTGCCTCGTTACAAACTTGGGCTACCGTGACTTTAATCTTGACCTCTTGCCATATCTTCACTAATTGAGTCAACGAATTGGTTTGAAGGTCCATTTTAAGAAAGGAATGTGTCGCACACAGATATTTCATCAATGTGACATTGACATCTACCTCTAACTTCAGTCATATAAATAGCTTTCACAAAATGGTATATTTGTACTTATTCACTTATAGTTACCAGATTTGGTATGCACATGTATCTTGAAGACACGATGTCTCGCGTAAAGTTGAGTCACTATGAATATGACCGTAATCACTGAATCCCATTTATAGTTTTCACACATGGAGTTACCAAAGTCTCTCTGAAGTTTTATTTGGGAAATATGGTGAAGTGCAAGAGGTCTGAAGTTGCATCGTGGGTAGAGAGTGTGTCGCATATTAAAAATATTGGATCACTGTGTCATGGACATTGACCCCTGAACAAATTTAAAGAAACAAATTATCTCCCTATGCTATTTTAATTACTAACATTGAATCCCGCGTGGGGGGACTATAAATTGTCTTGAATTATCAAGACTTGTTTATATGGGTTTATCTTCCCTGTTGATACGTAACGACTTTGAAGGCGTCAATTGACGAAAAGGTCAAACTAAGGCGACCTGTAATAGGCAGTCATCCGATATATAAGATCATTTGCTATTGTGGTGAAATTTAGGTCTGGCTTTAATAACATTGCATCTTAGCAAACTGAATAAACAACTAAATGATAGAAAAAAATACCTACAATCTGAAGATGTTATTGCAGGCCATAAATGTGATTTTGAAGTATTACTCAAATAAAATTACAAATATCCATGATTCATTCGTTAATTCAGATAATCTTTAGTGACTGTCATGCAAATTCTGAAATTAAACTGACCCCCTTTTGCAATGCAGTATATACAAAAATGTATTACAATGTAAAGTATGCAGATAAGTCATTGTTCAAGAATGTTGGAGTATATATTACACTGTAAAGTATGCAGATAAGTCATTGTTCATGAATGTTGGAGGATATAAACAGGCAGGTTTCCGGAAAAAGTAGTATACATGTAGTCCGAGTGCCTTAAATATAAATAGGTACTAAGAACACAGCCCTGCCCCCTCCCTCTCCTCAAGACACACACACAAAAAAAAAAAAAAAATACTTTCACCATGTCTTTTGAAATAATAAACTAGTTCCTTCCCTAAGAAATATTTTTGGGTGATTTTACTATTACAAAGATCTTAGTCTCTTCAAAGAAAATAAAATGAGTCGTCCATTTTCAAAAAAAGGGAAACGGTATTGTTGTGTATTTGTTCACGTTCGCCTTTCGGCATAGAGCCATTTTCTCTCTTCAATTATGTTTTTAAACCTGGATATGGGACAAATTGTTTTCTTTTTTATAATCGACTTTTGGCATTAATATTTGTCTATTGCTTGTATATATCCCGCTTTCTGTTAATATTGTTCGTTTAAAAATGTTTGTTAATAAAGTTAATATTATATTATTTAAAGTGTGCTTTTGTATAATGTATTGCAACATTGGGAAACATGGACAATTGCTCCGGCAAAAGGATACCTGATACACGTATAAGTAGTATCTGAGCCGTTCCACTAGAAAACCAACGTTATGGACTTTGCGTAATGTATCGACCCAGAGCAGGCTAGTCCGGGTCGACACATTCTGTCTCAGGGGGGTAGAGATATAGAGTAAAGATTCGTGAAACAAAATATCCACAGGAGGTGAAAAGTGTCTGTCCGGTTTAGCCTGCGCGGCATGTATATAGGCTGATCCGGGTTGATACATTTCGCAGAGTCCACACTGTTGGTTTTCTCGTGGGCCGGTTCATCGTATCCTGACAGCGATGCGTCCATCGTAAATGATCGTTATCTTCAAGAAAAGTAAGGATTTAAAACCGGGCGTCCCGGGTTCGATCTTCAGTCTTGGTGGAATTCCCTCGGACAAGGTACATTTCCTAGCCCTGTACTGGTTTGTTTACCCGGGGATCGTGAATAAGTGAACTGTCGCTGTGATATAACTAACATAATGTTGATAACGGCGTAAAATCTCAATTAAACAAACACAGCAAGAGAAGTACCATCGGAAGAATTTAAAGTAGTGTTAAACATTTTCCTATGTTTGAATGTTAAGATATCTGAGACAAGGAAATGATCCGAATCATCATTTGCTTCAACTTTGAAAAAAAACGATATAAAGGGAAATAAATCCGACCGAAGCAATGTGATAATCAACAAGACTACGACCGACATTAACCCATGTAATCAACTCATTAACGTATAACGTGTCGTTTGAACAATTCCAAATTGAAAACGTTTGTCTTCAAGTAAAATTAAATGAGTCGTCCATTAGCAAAAAAGGGAAACAGTATTGTTGTGTTTTTGTTTACGATCGCAATGTGATAATCAACAAGACTACGAACCGCCATTAACCCATGTATTCAACTCATTACCGTATAACGTGTCATTTGAACACTTCTAAATTGAAAACGTTTGTAGAAAAGGCTGCCTTGCATGCGTAAATTAAAGGATGTTTCTTAGATAAGAAAATACGTCACATCATAGGAAAACGAGAATCCGCAATGTGAAATATTGCGCATTCTCTTTTTCCTATGATGTTAAGTATTTTCTTACGTAATAAGAACACAGCCCTGTCCCCTCATCCTTCTAAAGAAAAAACAACAACAACAAAACATAAACAACAAGGATGTTTTCTAGATAAGAAAATACGAGTAGTATAGGGGTCTCTTTAGGTGCAAACAAAGATGACGTAATCGGCGGCCATTGTGTTGACCTAGTTACTATTTATAGTATCTCATTTGCATATAAGGATTGACACGAGTGAGGACGCCATTTTGTAGTTATACAATGACTGCGCATGTCCATTTTAGTTCTATATTTAGAATGACATCATGGGTCTATATTTAGAAAGCTTTAACAATGGAGCAAGTGTTTCGGTAGCACCCTTCGGGCGAGACCACCAACGATTTGTCTCTAGCCTTCTACCAATAGATTCTAGCGGGTATGTTGTTGGAACCCTCGAAAATAATGGCGGGGAAATTCGACCTAACCTTTACTACATTGTTTCGGGAAACCTGACACGAGACATCCATACGACACGATATATCCCTTTAATATGTCGTATAGTCGAGCCGAAGCACGCAGTCAAACATGTAGGGTAAAGCAATAAATGTAACGTCTTACCTCGAGAGCGTCCACAGTTCAAATGACAGAGATCCCGCTCTATTTTTAGACTCGGTATTTCACCATATTTTTATAATAGATTATGTGTCATGTTCTATAAATAGATTATACGTCATTTACTATAAATAGATATTTCTAATAGTTCTATATTTAGAATGACATCATGGGTCTATATTTAGAAAGTGTTGGAGCTGGCGGAGAAATTCGACCTACCCTTTGCTACATTGTTTTGTAGGAATCCATACGACACGATATATCCCTTTAGTATAGTCGGCACATAGTCAAACATGTATGGCAATAAATGTAACGTCTTACCTCTAGAGCGTCCAGAGTTCAAATGACAGAGGTCCCGATCTATTTTTAGTTTCGATATTTCACAACCACTATCGAATATTTCATCAGACCAGGTGTACCAACAATAGAGCATTGAAATGACAAAGTTAATCTCATTTAAAGGCGCCATACTGTCTGCGTCTGAACACCTGCAACGAACGTGTTAACACTTGTCTGAGAATAACACTTTACAGTGCGGTTTCAAAACCTGAATATTGACAGAGTTTCGAACTCATAACCCTCATCGTATTGCTCTCAGGTGTGTTAGCATTGACCCATTATCAGAGTCATCAGATTGTGTTCATTTGGTGACGGAAGTACGGACAAAGACCTTTTGAAATGCTAAACACGATATATCCCTTTTGTATGTCATATAGTCGAGTCGAAGCACGCAGTCAAACATGTATGGTAAAGCAATAAATTTAACGTCTTACCTCTAGAACGTCCAGATCTCAAATGACCGATGCGCATGTCCCAATTTATTTTTAGATTCGATATTTCACCATCGCTATCGGATATTTCATCAGAAACTCAACAGGTGTGAGAACAATATAGCATTGAAATGCCAAAGAAAACGTGGACAATGGATGAATAGACTGCTTTAAACCAAACGGCGCCACAGTGTCTGAAGAACACCTGCACGTTAACACTTGCCTGAGAATAACCCTTTACACTGCTACTGCTGTTCAAAAGTTTATCCTTCATGATGAAAGTTATTATTATGTTTGAATTTGCACTTGAAAAGTGTCAGTGAAGTTATACACGACTTTACCAAATTGATCATATTTCAAATATAGCGGGAAAAGGAGCCCATTAAAAGCGTCAAATCAGTTTTTACTAATTCATTTCACTATTTACGCTTTAACTTTTTCTCTTTATGCTACCAAATGATAGAGGTCACCAAAAGCTTTCATTTAAACCCGGGGTTGTAGAGAAAATATTCAGCCGTTTTCGAGTTATGTAATATGAGAGATTTTTAAACCCCCAAAATGAACTTGCCCCGATCCTCAAGTTTGATATACCATTGGAAAGATCTCGTTGCACCCTTTTCATATATGAAAAAATTATGGTCCTACGAATATTAGTTCTCTAGTTATCGTCGTTTTAAATATGTGTTTGTTTCAAAGTGCGTCAAAAGGCTTCTTAATGCGTAAATGCCGATAACTCCTTTATTTCTTGTCCGAATGTAGTCGTGTTTGGATTCGTTGAAAAGGGTTTCGTAAACTCTATCGATTGAGGAGGTCAAACCGGAAGTTTGGTCTGTCTGTAAACCGGAAGTGTCGTCATTATATTTTACAATGGTCATATCTTCCTTAGTTCTGAACCGATGTTTACAATTTGTATATCATTCGAAAGCTCTCATTGAGATATGAGTATATTCGAAGTTGAAAGATATTCGATCAATGTTTTCATGACATTATACTTTAAATAAGCAGCGCAAGGGGTAAATGAAAAAACAAAGACATGAATACAATTTCTACAATTTTATTATATAATCAAGTATTGTAGTTCGCATAATCAAAATAACTAACACTATTTATTGAACACAGTATTCACAAATCACGATTCATTAAGGGATAAAAATGATTGTCAATTCGTCTCATATTCTATCCATGACGTCTATGAATAACTGTCAACCGTTCCGTTATGTTGTAAACGTGGTTAATTTAGGGCTCCCCCCGGCATTTTCTTTCCGATAATTTAGTCACGTAGTCCCGGTGGTCCGTGTATTCGATATCCCTTTTTCGCATTGTCAATCATGGTATGTTGTCTTTTACTGGATACCTCTGATTTGGCTAGTTCAACAGCTTGAGCCACGGGTGTCACAAAGTTAATGGTGGGTTCTTTCATCGTCCCACCCATCTGAATTTTTTCCACGACGTATTGTCCTTTATGATTAGGTTTCAACTTCCCTTCGGCCATCCGTTGAAAATGTCGTGTCCACATTTCTACTCTATCCATCGTTGACGTAAGTGAAGTACACAGCGAGTGATAGTTTTATCTTTGGCTATTAGCTGTAACTTTCTTCCCCTTATAGCATGTCTTCACCATCACTGTCGTCGCTACCACCATAGCTAACGTCGTCGTTCTCAGACTTCACTATACCTTCTATTAAATAACTGTGTTTCTTAATGGCCGACTGTATGGCCTGTTCTAGTATCATTCCCTCGGACACGAGTTCGTGTACATCTTCCATGACACGTTGGTGAATGACTCCGTGTTCTAATTGGAATGTGTGGAGAAGCAGTTGGCTATACATACGTAAGACATGTGTTGTATCTTCCGCTACTATTTTTGAGTCTGCCTTTTTCTTGGCCTCGTCATTGGACATTCCATCTCGCTCATACTTTTCCACTTTTTTTCGCCAAGATTTTTCATTATTGTTCGAAGCTTTACGGTACATGACTTCAAACACTTTGTGTTCTTCGCTGTCTTTATCTTTTACATCTTCTTCGCTCTGGTCATAGGATATCCACCGTTTTAATGGAGGCGTTTCCGAGTGATCCTCCGTGGCAGAACGCTTATTACACCATCGTTTGACATGATTTTGTAAAGAATGAACGTCACCAAACACGATACCACAATCGTCGCAAACGGGCATGTCTAGACTGTTATCAGACTCGAGGCTGGAATCACTCTTTATGTACTCCACAGGGGTGTCCCTTATAGTTTTCTTAACTGAATATCCTCGCTGATCATACGATGGAGTATCACTTATATACTTGTGTTCAGCTACTGATACATTCTGTTCAAAAATGTTTGGTCTAAGTCGCATGTATTCGGGTGTAGAGGCTTGAAGATCAATAACGAGATGTCCATATGGCTTTTCTGTGGCGTTTCGATATACATTCATGAAACTGTGACTACTGGTAGGGTAGATCCGTCGTGCCAGTACAGAAATTTGATGTCTATCAACTGGGTTGTTAAACACAATTAAATATTTTGTATTAAGGCTGATATCTCGGCACGCTTTTCCTTGAGGAAAAACGTTCTGTGTCAGGAAAATGACCGTCAAGTTTCTATGATGAGATCCTTTAGTAAAAAGATTAGCCACTCTTTCATCCTTCTTCGCCTCTCCCATCAAATCATCTAATATGATGCAGTTCCGCACGTTTACGTCTAGATACATATCTTGTTCAAGACAGTCTGGAATACCCCTCACAAATTCAACGTTAGACAATTCTGTCTTGATTTCGTCGTATAATGGTTGATTTTGACTATAACACCAGATGATCCTCTGAGGTGGTGGTTTGATTGTATCTTGGCACAATATCATCTTAGTCAATACCGATTTACCACTTCCACTCGGTCCAGACAAAACGAGTGTACACGGATGTTTAAACTTAAATACGGGCGCTCCGGGCGCTCCCAAATGCGCTCCGGGCGCTCCCAAATGCGCTCCGGGCGCTCCCAAATGCGCTCCGGGCGCTCCCAAATGCGCTCCGGGCGCTCCCAAATGCGCTCCGGGAGCTCCCAAATGCGCTCCGGGCGCTCCCAAATGCGCTCCGGGCGCTACCAAATGCGCTCCGGGAGCTCCCAAATGCGCTCCGGGCGCTCCCAAATGCGCTCCGGGAGCTCCCAAATGCGCTCCGGGGGCTCCCAAATGCGCTCCGGGCGCTCCCTCATATTGTTGTACTCCTGGTGATATATTCCAGTATCTTTGGTCTGTATGTGAAGATGGTTCTTCAAAGTGTTTGTTTCTCTCATGTCTCATTAGATTGTATCTACTACAGAACGACCGATCACACGTTGTACAGAAAATTGTACTCATCTTTTCAAAGTCGTGTGTTGCAGTTTATTGTGGATATCTCCCCCTTATAAACTTACAGGGCGCTCCCAAATGCGCTCCGGGAGCTCCCCCTGAGCTCCCAAATGCGCTCCGAGCGCCCTGTAAGTTTATAAAGGGGAGATATCCACAATAAACTGCAACACACGACTTTGAAAAGATGAGTACAATTTTCTGTACAACGTGTGATCGGTCGTTCTGTAGTAGATACAATCTAATGAGACATGAGAGAAACAAACACTTTGAAGAACCATCTTCACATACAGACCAAAGATACTGGAATATATCACCAGGAGTACAACAATATGAGGGAGCGCCCGGAGCGCATTTGGGAGCCCCCGGAGCGCATTTGGGAGCTCCCGGAGCGCATTTGGGAGCGCCCGGAGCGCATTTGGGAGCTCCCGGAGCGCATTTGGTAGCGCCCGGAGCGCATTTGGGAGCGCCCGGAGCGCATTTGGGAGCTCCCGGAGCGCATTTGGGAGCGCCCGGAGCGCATTTGGGAGCGCCCGGAGCGCATTTGGGAGCGCCCGGAGCGCATTTGGGAGCGCCCGGAGCGCCCGTATTTAAGTTTAAACATCCGTGTACACTCGTTTTGTCTGGACCGAGTGGAAGTGGTAAATCGGTATTGACTAAGATGATATTGTGCCAAGATACAATCAAACCACCACCTCAGAGGATCATCTGGTGTTATAGTCAAAATCAACCATTATACGACGAAATCAAGACAGAATTGTCTAACGTTGAATTTGTGAGGGGTATTCCAGACTGTCTTGAACAAGATATGTATCTAGACGTAAACGTGCGGAACTGCATCATATTAGATGATTTGATGGGAGAGGCGAAGAAGGATGAAAGAGTGGCTAATCTTTTTACTAAAGGATCTCATCATAGAAACTTGACGGTCATTTTCCTGACACAGAACGTTTTTCCTCAAGGAAAAGCGTGCCGAGATATCAGCCTTAATACAAAATATTTAATTGTGTTTAACAACCCAGTTGATAGACATCAAATTTCTGTACTGGCACGACGGATCTACCCTACCAGTAGTCACAGTTTCATGAATGTATATCGAAACGCCACAGAAAAGCCATATGGACATCTCGTTATTGATCTTCAAGCCTCTACACCCGAATACATGCGACTTAGACCAAACATTTTTGAACAGAATGTATCAGTAGCTGAACACAAGTATATAAGTGATACTCCATCGTATGATCAGCGAGGATATTCAGTTAAGAAAACTATAAGGGACACCCCTGTGGAGTACATAAAGAGTGATTCCAGCCTCGAGTCTGATAACAGTCTAGACATGCCCGTTTGCGACGATTGTGGTATCGTGTTTGGTGACGTTCATTCTTTACAAAATCATGTCAAACGATGGTGTAATAAGCGTTCTGCCACGGAGGATCACTCGGAAACGCCTCCATTAAAACGGTGGATATCCTATGACCAGAGCGAAGAAGATGTAAAAGATAAAGACAGCGAAGAACACAAAGTGTTTGAAGTCATGTACCGTAAAGCTTCGAACAATAATGAAAAATCTTGGCGAAAAAAAGTGGAAAAGTATGAGCGAGATGGAATGTCCAATGACGAGGCCAAGAAAAAGGCAGACTCAAAAATAGTAGCGGAAGATACAACACATGTCTTACGTATGTATAGCCAACTGCTTCTCCACACATTCCAATTAGAACACGGAGTCATTCACCAACGTGTCATGGAAGATGTACACGAACTCGTGTCCGAGGGAATGATACTAGAACAGGCCATACAGTCGGCCATTAAGAAACACAGTTATTTAATAGAAGGTATAGTGAAGTCTGAGAACGACGACGTTAGCTATGGTGGTAGCGACGACAGTGATGGTGAAGACATGCTATAAGGGGAAGAAAGTTACAGCTAATAGCCAAAGATAAAACTATCACTCGCTGTGTACTTCACTTACGTCAACGATGGATAGAGTAGAAATGTGGACACGACATTTTCAACGGATGGCCGAAGGGAAGTTGAAACCTAATCATAAAGGACAATACGTCGTGGAAAAAATTCAGATGGGTGGGACGATGAAAGAACCCACCATTAACTTTGTGACACCCGTGGCTCAAGCTGTTGAACTAGCCAAATCAGAGGTATCCAGTAAAAGACAACATACCATGATTGACAATGCGAAAAAGGGATATCGAATACACGGACCACCGGGACTACGTGACTAAATTATCGGAAAGAAAATGCCGGGGGGAGCCCTAAATTAACCACGTTTACAACATAACGGAACGGTTGACAGTTATTCATAGACGTCATGGATAGAATATGAGACGAATTGACAATCATTTTTATCCCTTAATGAATCGTGATTTGTGAATACTGTGTTCAATAAATAGTGTTAGTTATTTTGATTATGCGAACTACAATACTTGATTATATAATAAAATTGTAGAAATTGTATTCATGTCTTTGTTTTTTCATTTACCCCTTGCGCTGCTTATTTAAAGTATAATGTCATGAAAACATTGATCGAATATCTTTCAACTTCGAATATACTCATATCTCAATGAGAGCTTTCGAATGATATACAAATTGTAAACATCGGTTCAGAACTAAGGAAGATATGACCATTGTAAAATATAATGACGACACTTCCGGTTTACAGACAGACCAAACTTCCGGTTTGACCTCCTCAATCGATAGAGTTTACGAAACCCTTTTCAACGAATCCAAACACGACTACATTCGGACAAGAAATAAAGGAGTTATCGGCATTTACGCATTAAGAAGCCTTTTGACGCACTTTGAAACAAACACATATTTAAAACGACGATAACTAGAGAACTAATATTCGTAGGACCATAATTTTTTCATATATGAAAAGGGTGCAACGAGATCTTTCCAATGGTATATCAAACTTGAGGATCGGGGCAAGTTCATTTTGGGGGTTTAAAAATCTCTCATATTACATAACTCGAAAACGGCTGAATATTTTCTCTACAACCCCGGGTTTAAATGAAAGCTTTTGGTGACCTCTATCATTTGGTAGCATAAAGAGAAAAAGTTAAAGCGTAAATAGTGAAATGAATTAGTAAAAACTGATTTGACGCTTTTAATGGGCTCCTTTTCCCGCTATATTTGAAATATGATCAATTTGGTAAAGTCGTGTATAACTTCACTGACACTTTTCAAGTGCAAATTCAAACATAATAATAACTTTCATCATGAAGGATAAACTTTTGAACAGCAGTAGCAGTGTAAAGGGTTATTCTCAGGCAAGTGTTAACGTGCAGGTGTTCTTCAGACACTGTGGCGCCGTTTGGTTTAAAGCAGTCTATTCATCCATTGTCCACGTTTTCTTTGGCATTTCAATGCTATATTGTTCTCACACCTGTTGAGTTTCTGATGAAATATCCGATAGCGATGGTGAAATATCGAATCTAAAAATAAATTGGGACATGCGCATCGGTCATTTGAGATCTGGACGTTCTAGAGGTAAGACGTTAAATTTATTGCTTTACCATACATGTTTGACTGCGTGCTTCGACTCGACTATATGACATACAAAAGGGATATATCGTGTTTAGCATTTCAAAAGGTCTTTGTCCGTACTTCCGTCACCAAATGAACACAATCTGATGACTCTGATAATGGGTCAATGCTAACACACCTGAGAGCAATACGATGAGGGTTATGAGTTCGAAACTCTGTCAATATTCAGGTTTTGAAACCGCACTGTAAAGTGTTATTCTCAGACAAGTGTTAACACGTTCGTTGCAGGTGTTCAGACGCAGACAGTATGGCGCCTTTAAATGAGATTAACTTTGTCATTTCAATGCTCTATTGTTGGTACACCTGGTCTGATGAAATATTCGATAGTGGTTGTGAAATATCGAAACTAAAAATAGATCGGGACCTCTGTCATTTGAACTCTGGACGCTCTAGAGGTAAGACGTTACATTTATTGCCATACATGTTTGACTATGTGCCGACTATACTAAAGGGATATATCGTGTCGTATGGATTCCTACAAAACAATGTAGCAAAGGGTAGGTCGAATTTCTCCGCCAGCTCCAACACTTTCTAAATATAGACCCATGATGTCATTCTAAATATAGAACTATTAGAAATATCTATTTATAGTAAATGACGTATAATCTATTTATAGAACATGACACATAATCTATTATAAAAATATGGTGAAATACCGAGTCTAAAAATAGAGCGGGATCTCTGTCATTTGAACTGTGGACGCTCTCGAGGTAAGACGTTACATTTATTGCTTTACCCTACATGTTTGACTGCGTGCTTCGGCTCGACTATACGACATATTAAAGGGATATATCGTGTCGTATGGATGTCTCGTGTCAGGTTTCCCGAAACAATGTAGTAAAGGTTAGGTCGAATTTCCCCGCCATTATTTTCGAGGGTTCCAACAACATACCCGCTAGAATCTATTGGTAGAAGGCTAGAGACAAATCGTTGGTGGTCTCGCCCGAAGGGTGCTACCGAAACACTTGCTCCATTGTTAAAGCTTTCTAAATATAGACCCATGATGTCATTCTAAATATAGAACTAAAATGGACATGCGCAGTCATTGTATAACTACAAAATGGCGTCCTCACTCGTGTCAATCCTTATATGCAAATGAGATACTATAAATAGTAACTAGGTCAACACAATGGCCGCCGATTACGTCATCTTTGTTTGCACCTAAAGAGACCCCTATACTACTAATACGTAACATTTGCGGACAGAAAAGACTCAGCCTTGAGCGTGTGAAGCCGCACAGTCTCACAAGTACATTCTCTGTCCGTCTATATTATATATAGTCATAGTTTCATCGTTTGAAAAAGGAACACAAAATGTACCCTCATTGTTTTTACGCCATGTTATGTTTACATGATCACGTTACGAAGATTCATTAAGACCAGACGGGGCTCAAAAATATAATATGATTTATAATTCGTGTCATATTATCGATCTTCTATATTATCGATCTACTATCGATTATCTATGTTATGATTATGTTCTCTTTCCATGTGACTTAATTCCACGAATAGGTAATTTTATTGTAAATGATTTGCAAGCTTGCTCTTCACATACGTCTATCAATATCTCTCTTTTAGTCTACCCTTTTATAGATAAAACTATGGGTCAAAAACATACATATGATTCGGGTTTTCAAGAGATAATAACATGGAGAGGCGAACGTGCAGAGGAATATCGCAATTTTATTTCTTCAGAATCAGGTCGTATTAACGATTTTATTAATCAGATAACTAACGAACATATTGATTTAGATTCTGGCATTGATAAATTGTCGACGATTTTCCATCAATGTGCATTCACTAGAAACTTAGTAAATTACCCTCAGACCCTTGTATAAACAAAACTGAGCGTACATTTCATAGTGCGTGGTTTAACGGTGAATGTAAGACAGCCCGTCGTGAACTGAGATGATCGAATCAGGCTTATAAAAAGTACAGATCCCTACAGTATAGGGAGTTATTGATTTCATACCAGAAAAAATATCGTTTGGCCAAAAAGCGTGCGAAGTTCAAGTTCAAGATCAGAAGCGAACCTTTCGTAATTTGACTTGTGAAAGTCCTCAGGAATTTTGGAGTTACGAAAAATTAAAGCAAAAAGCAAACAGTGTAAAATAGATAATACAACTATGTTTGATCATTTCAAAACGGTCTTTTCGTCCGATAATGTTTTCACCACTGAGGAAACTGAGTCCATTTTGAACGATGGTAATTTTGATACGATAAGTGTTTATGAACTCGGTAGAGATTTCACGGTTGATGAAGTGCAGTCTGCTATTAGTCTTAAAAGCGGGAAAGTGGAGGACAATGTATTGCCAGAAATGTTTTAAGAATGTAAAACTATATCAAGTCATAACTTGTGCAAATTGTTCAATTACATGTACAATAACAGTTTATACCCGGATAACAGTCGTTCCAGTTCCAAAGAAAGGGTTATTTATCTGATGTAAACAGAGGAATAACTTTAACTAGTATTTTCTCTAAGTCATAATGTGCTTAACGATTGTCAATTTGTTTACTGACTGCTTTTCTTTTTTTCTTAGCTGGAGTGTTAATAAAGTTATTAAACACAAGAAGAAAAAGTTATATTGATTTTAAGAAGGCTTTCGACCTTGTATATAGAAACGGTATTTGGCAAAAAATACTTAGTCAATGAGTCTCGAGCAAGATAGTTACAATGCTACGAGCAATGTATGAACGAGTACAGTCATGTGTTCCTTCTAACGGTAGTTATGATGAATTTTCAGCAGACGACTTTGATTTTTTTTACTCTAAATCTGGAAAGTCTCTAGAAATGAAATATACTTACAAAAAATAAAGTTGAAAACATTGTGGCAAAAGGAGAAATTGCTCATTTTGAGCAATTTCACCTTTTGGCATAATGCTTTCAAAAGTGGTCTACTGTAGATGCGTCAAAATGCGTCTATAGTTGGGAAAGGGTTAACCTGATATCGCTTATGTAAGGAATATGCATACAATAATTACAAATATTAAGATACAGCATGGGTTTTATTTCCAACCAACATAATATTCATTACAAATGTATGTACATATTTTATTATGTTAAACATAAATTGTTCACTCCCTGTTTCTGCAATCCTATTTTACATTTATTTTCATCACACTTAGTCTTTGTAAAAAGGAATGGAAAAAATGCAACCTAAATGTACTCGCTGTCAAGATACATTGAAGCACTATTTTATTCACAAAAGTTGCGATACTGTTTTTACTGCTCTGTATTTTCTTTTGCTTAATCTACATTTGAATTCATGCTAATGTTAGTGCAATTTGCATACATAAGATGAACAGTTTGTCGGGCGAATGTTTGCCCGAATATCTGGCTGTTGCCAGGGTCAGTCCTTATTAGTAATCTATTTTAATAACAAATGATCTCGCTGTATGTTTGATCCACAATGCGCTGGACACGTGATCAACACTTTACCCTTTTCAACCTTCAGGCACATGTACACATATTGCAGCATACGATGATTTTGTAAAGATTGTGGCAAAAGACGAAATTGCTCACAATAAACACATTATCAACTATTTTCCCAAAGGTATTATTTCTTTATCGAAAGTTTCCTTATATTTGCATAGCTATTTTTAAAATCATCTTCTGTTTATTTGTTTTATTTAGGATAGTGTTAAACGGAGATATCAGGAACAAGATTAACCAAAACACATGCCGTTTACTATACTATAGATAGATTTATTAACATTATAATATATATATACTCAACACAAATCATGACATCTCTTATAACATGATAAGAACGCTCAGTAATGTAAGAGAAATCGACGTTGTTTAATGCTGATATTGTAATTATACTTTAACATCAGCGTCTGCTGCAGGTCTAATCAGGGACGAGTATACGATCACAAATACCATGAAACAAACTGAAATACGAGGTTAATCAAACACAAACTTAACATATTTGAAACATGAATATATCCATCAATTCTAACATTATTGACAATTTCTGTTCTATACACAAAGAGGGATTTGAGCGTGATATATCACACGGTATATCACTCTAAACCTCCGGAACTATTTTTGACTGTTGAAATTCCCTCCCGTGTATTTTTCATACAGCGTTTCTTAGTGCGCATGCGTTACTATGCTGGGCTTGTTGTAAATGCTTTTGGAAAGTTGAATTATAACGGTGACGATTTTTTTTTATTTTAGACGCGCGTGTTATGTAACAGCATACTGTTTATCGGTCAAAAACATTGTGTTAGAATGAGACAGTAACACATTGCCCATTATGAGTATATTACAATTTGAAAAATGTATAATAAAATCAAAATGTTCATATATTGTTAATAAAACTGATTTCAAAATGTTTTGTTAGTTTGAAAAAATCTAATATTTCCAAAACAAATACAATGGGGAGTAAAGATATAATAGCCTACACGATATTTTATCAAGGAAAGCAACGTCATGTCAAAAAATAGTTCCCCCCTATGTTGTATCCCTTCAAATTATAACAAAAAAGTGCAAGAATTGAAATAGATTTTATTTTGAGTGATATACCGGCTCTTATATCACGATTTGTCGTTCATGTGTGTATAAATTAATTACTCAGGCCATTCGGCCTTCGTGATTAATTACTAACACCTGAAATCCAAATCGGTACATCACTCAACATGAAATCTATTTCCTAAATGTATCACATTTAAATGTTTAATACAATCGCAATCGTAACATGTTTGAGCTTTAGTTTATCCTAATAACAACTTGTTCTCTAATTTGAAATCTGAAAATAAACGAATAACAATATAGACGCAGGCTTCTACCGGCGACTAATAAAAATTGTCATAATATTATAAATAAACCTAGCGTGCTACATGTGTAAGTATTCCGATGTTTACAGTACGTTCAATGCAAACTATTTGACAATGACAATGATGTAAAAGGTTTTATCTCTCCAATGCACATATGATAACTATAAGGAGTTCAGATAAGTCTCTAGTTGGACTACAGCATCCATATTCTCTTCTAAAACTGATCTTAGTAACTGTTCATAGGCTTTACGTGACATCTTATGTGGGGTTTTCAACGCAGGCTTGCTGACGTCAGTCGTTGAACTAAGTATACTAGGCGTCGTTTTCTGTGAGTCAGATTCAATAGATTCTGCTTGAGAACTATTTGTTCCGCTTATTTCGTGAATGTCTGTTTTAGCAATGCTTGTATTTTGTGTAGTATTTACAATATTCAGTTCAGAAGAGTTTGTGTATTTTGTGATTTGTGTTTGTGTAACATTTCCGGTCGAAGTTAAACCAACGTCAATGTTTTCAGAACTATTGACAACATTAGCAATGCTTGTATTTTGTGTAGTATTTACAATATTCAGTTCAGAAGAGTTTGTGTTTTTTGTGATTTGTGTTTGTGTAACATTTCCAGTCGAAGTTAAACCAACGTCAATGTTTTCAGAACTATTGACGACGTAATAGCTGTCCTGGAAAGGGAGAATATCCATAACATACTGCACCATTATAAATCCGTTTGGATCGATGATGCCGTTAAAACCTCGAAGAAAACGTGATTTCACGAGATCACGTGATGTACGTTTATCTTCCGCTTTAATAGTTTTGATGATTTCTTCTAACCATGGTCGTTCTAACGTCTCAGGCGGAAGTGTATCCGGGCGTACAAGCTTTATTCTGTGCGATTCAACATTAGTCCAATATGTGCTGAAATTTGTGAGAATTGTAGCTCTAACGATTACGTCATTGTATAGCAATAAAGGGGATCTCCAATTCAACTCAGCAGATGTTTTCATGTACGGATCTTTGTGTGAGGCGGTATCCCATCCATATTCACAGGCGCTCAGCTTCGTGTTTTCAATTCTACGACTAAACAAGGACAACGGACGACTCTCTTCTGATTCTCCGTCCTCAGTATCATTAGGAATCGTGCGCATCTGAAGAAATAATCCTTTAAACATTTCTTTTTGATCGCTTTTCACTTTCACGTATATGACGTCACCTGGTGTAAATGACGTAGCATTTACCTCGATTTGAAACGGACATGGTGACGTCTGTGGCGGGTGCAGGACACCGTCCCCATCCACGTGCACAGGTAATCCATCATCACAAGCCGAATTAGGTGGACCGTACGGGTAACACAAACCGTGATTAATACACGCAACACAAAACAGGAAAAAAGCGAGGCAACTGTTTAATAGATCCATCTGTTTGATCGTTCTTGTCGATGAAATTTAGATGCAACTAGGGTGTATGTGAACATATACGTCTATAAGTTATAAATGTAGTCTTCTTATATGTGTAATATATATTTTGTTCTCAATCCAGATAAAACAAATTAAATCCTGAACGCGATTGGAAGACTCATATAAATCCGTGATAGGAGTGACTTCGTATCTCCTCTCATATTTGATGACGTGATCAGCATAGTATTAAAACAAACCACAACATATATCACGTATATACTCCTTCTGATTTTGTTTTCGACCTTTCAACTATCGCGAATCATTGACGAAGAGCAACCAATAATGTTTGGTGTAACTACATATGCGGAAACTAAATTTAAATCTAAAATCGAATTTTACTAGAAAACCCCTCTGGGCTTCAACTATTTATTTAACATGTGTATTTGCCTATACACACATCTTATTGGATATATCTGTGTTGACGGCAGAGTAGGAAATAAAAGTTTAAATCAATAACACATAAAGGGTTAAAATGAAAAAAAAAAGATCATTCAAGATACCGTCATCTAAAAGAATATTGACAAAAACCTGTAAAATCTCATGAACTCTGTTATACCAAGATTTGTTTTCTGACTACATTTGTGACCGATTTTAAGGACGTAATAATCGACGTACTTTTTTCCCAAATATAGGCACGTAGTCTTTTTTTTTTTGAAATAATTGTGACAAAAGGAGAAATGGCTCATAACGAACAATTTCTCTTTTATCTACACCGTTTACAACGCTATGCCATATATACAATTTCATTTAATATATCTATTGTCATATTTGTGTCCATATGTTACAGGTCTGAAAATTAGTTTAGGTGCTTTTGCGTGTATATTCTTTATAAATATTCTGATTTTGTAAAATGGCGCCTCTGTAAGACATCAGTATACTTAAGTAATCAGATTGGAGCTGGTACCAAAATCATTTAGTTTTGATCAATTCTATTCCCTTTTTTCAAATTGAGTAGTTGGTACAACAAGGTGACACAAATATACAAGAACAACAAGGGACAAATAGCACTCAATCGTAGTGGTTTTTGTCAGCAAACAGAAAAACGTTTGATCTCAATGAGCCGTCCCTCTCATACAGCCCCTGGGCGTACGTACATGTATGTTCCAATAGTGTATGTATAAATATGAACAAAAATCGACTAATCAAAAATGTCATGTACATATATATATATATACGTTTGAGATAAACGAAAGTTTCAAAAGGTTCTTATATTAACCGATTTAAAATATACACAAAAAAAAAACACTTTCAAGATCGAAGAATAAAACAACAGCTGTGGGTATGATACACCCTTACAATTTGATCTTTATTCCGAAGTACCTTTAAGTGTCTTCCACTTTTCATTCAAAACAAAATAGTTAACGTTGGGTTTAATGATTTTTGAACAGAAATAAAATCTACAAAAGTTTTCTTCCGTCGATCTATATAATGTAGTGCAGAAAGGCAGCATTGATAACATTTTTCCTTTTCATCGGCTTTACAAACAAACACTTATTATTACGTTGAAATAAGAGATGCCATCGCTTTATTACATTGAAATAGAAGTTTATATTTATGTTTTGGAAAGACATTTCTATTTGGCTAGAAATAATTATTTCGAGATTTAAGTTGAAAAGTTTTATGGAATTCTCAAATGGACTTACGTCAGCTTAGTCAATAAAATCTTAGTATCCATTTTTTTTTTAAATACACCCTTACATTCCTGCTTGTCTGTTATGCTAATAGGCTTTATGCTCGCATCACACAAGATACAGCTATATGACAAGTCAAATTATTTAGACTCTTTCTCACGTACAACAAATCAGCTGCAGACGACTTGTAAAAAGTCTAGGTGAATACAAAACACGGTTACTATCTATAATCCCTAGTTTAATACTTGAATAGTTGAAAACATAGGGGCAAAAGGAGAAATTGCTCATCATGCCAAATTCTGGTAAGGTAAGGGTTAAGGACTATCATATCGTAAAGGCATATACTAGACACGTTGTACCACTTCACACACAAAACACCCACCCATTCATCGACCTCAGCAACATTGTAACCAGCGAAATCTGTGACCCTGCTTGTTATCTTGTTGGTTAGTTTAATTTAAACGTATTTATTTTATATCAATTGTGAAACAAGCTTTTGGCTTAGATTAATCACCCTCGATGTCTGCTTCCTGGAGACTTAACCTGTACTTGCGCCGTTTGTGTGGAAAAATCGCAAAGTCATGACCCGCTCATCACAGGAATCGAACCTGAGACATTTGATACGAGGGGCCGACGCTCTACCTCTGCTCCACTGTCTTTTTGTTGGTTGATTGATTGATTTGGCGTAACGTCGTATTCAATAGCACAGCGACCAGTTCCTCTACCAATATAATACCTGACCATACATCAGTACTCCACGCAACAGTCTTTCCAAGCAACTGGCTGCTCTTTTACACATATAATTTTAGCTCATTGGTGGTAGACGAATGACGCCTGTCGCATTGAGTTGTGTCACAAAGGTCGGTTTTCGTATGACGCGAACACTTATGGCCTTCCACGATTGTCAAAACCACCCATAAGAGGCTTACGGAATTCTATACCACAGAGGATCGATGACGAATCTGGAAATACCTTTGTCAGACAGGCCAGAATGACTAGTTAATTCGATTGTGTCCTGGTTCCGAAAATATATAACTTAACTCTGTACTCATAATTTGTGCTCACTAAACTGATTGGTAAAGAAGCAAATACTTTCCTCGAAACTGACAAATGCAAAGTCTCTTTTTTGTTAGCATGGTGTTCATTTATGAAACACAGAGGAGCCGTCTCGCGAGAAATCGAACATTGTTGACATTGCGTAAAGTATCGACCCGGATCAGGCTAAGTATGCCGCGCAGGCTTACCCGGATAGACACTTTTCGCCTCTTGTGGATTTTCTGTTTCAGGAATCATTACTCTATACCTCTATCCCACTGAGAAGGAATGTGTCGGCCCGGATCAGTCTGCGCGGACTGCGCAGGCTGATCTGGGTCGATACATTACGCAGAGGCCATAATGTTGGTTTTCTAACGGGACGGTTCAGAGAATGTTTTCAGAGTGTTAAGGTTTCGGGGCCTGGTAGCTTATTTCCGAGTGTCATTTGGAGTTGCTCAAATCACGAAAGCGGAAGAATCAATTTAACCCTTTCCCTCATACGACAATTCTGCAGCAGACGACTTTGAACATATTTCATCAAATAATAGAAAATCTCTATAATTGAATGGATAACCTCTTACTGAAAGTGGAAAAAATTGTGACAAAAGGAGAAATTGCTCGTTTTAAGCAATTTCTGCTTTTGTCACTATGTTTTCAAAAATCCGTCTGCTACAGAGGCGTCAAAAAGCGTATATATGAGGGAAAGGGTTAATAAATGACAGGCTCTTCTGTTTCCAAATAAATTCTTTTTTCCCACAATCATCGGAGCCGATCAAGCCGTGACCGTCACTCGGGATCTGAACTCATCTACGTACACATTCGGAATACCTCGGTGATAAATGCTTCACCAATGATGAAGGATTACGGAATTACCCGAAGAGTTCCGAATGATACGTACAGTGACGAGTCAATTCCTTCGTCGGCATAATATTTACAACACACCGAACCTTGGCGCGGACATTACTTTAAACATATTTTATTGCCCACAAAATATACATACATAATAACATTTAGATTTACAAATATACATGTTATAGGCAAACGGGTCTGGTCACAAGTTCTCACAACTTGGCGCGGACATCTTCTTGCATCCAATTTAATATATAAAGTGCTTTGTCAGAAAACAATGCGTTGCTAACGAAGGACGTTTGTCACAATGAAATGCACAAGGAAACAATACAATGATGTTATCAGTCATCGTTTTTTTCCCACACTCAGGGACTACAACAACAACAGTTGACATAATACTATCTATTTAGATAGGAGAGTGTTAACAAGCTTTTGTACAGAACATCCTCATGGCAGTATAGAAATAAGATTATTATTTATTCTTTGTTATTTTTTACCCTCGCCGTTTAGATTAGCATTCATGTACCCTTTATATAGTGTATGATTGAGCCGTTCCGCGAGAAAACCAACCGTGTCGACTCTGCGTAAAGTATCGACCCGGATCAGCCTAAGCATGCCGCGCAGGCTTATCCGGAGAGACACTTTTCGCCTCCTGTGGATTTTCTCTTTCAGGAATCATTACTCTATATCTCTATACCCCTGAGACGGAATGTGTCGGCCCGGATCAGTCTGCGCAGATTACGCAGGCTGATCTGGGTCGATACATTACGCAGAGGCCATAATGTTGATTTTCTCGCGGAACAGCTCATATGTGCTTTACTTTTATCAGCACACGTATAAAACATTCATGTAGATAGGTTTATGTACGAGTGGGCCACTTATACTGCCTTGTTTCTAAGTAGTGAATTTTCGTTGTTTAACCCCTTCACATGTACAACAGAACTGAAGCAGTCGACTTTGAAAACATATGCGTAAATATTTGGAAAATCTGTTACTATGAAAGCGTAATTAGTGATCATAATTGTAAACGTTGTGACAGATGGAGAAATTATTCAGTATTATCAATGTCTCTTTTTGCCACAGTGTTTTCAAAAGTCTACTTCAGATGCGCCTAAACAACGTCCCCATGTCGAAAAGTATTAAAAGGAACGGGCATCATATCGTGTATCATATCGTATATCATATAAAGTGTTTTCCGTTACACGACATAAGTAGCACATATCACCATGCTAACCCTCTTCCATACAACAATTATGCAGCAGAAAACTTTCAAAACTTATTGACGAAAAATCTCAATAAATGAGAGTTTTACTATTACATAGAGTTGAAAACATTGTGGCAAAAGGAGAAATAGCTCGTTTTGAGCAATTTCTTATATTGCCAACAATGTTTTCAAAAGTCCTCTGCTGCAGAAGCATCAGAAAACGTCTGTATGTTGGGAAGGGTTACTCATGCTAATGTACTGTAGCAAACGGACATAATGCTCTTCCAGCCATTACCGAAACATGGCACTACCTTTTTCCACATTAATCTTTATTTTTCACTATGATGTCTTTTTTTTAACTTTAAGGACAATGAAAAAAATAGGCAAGCGTGAATTTTCTTTTTCCTAGTTTTAAAATATCTCAAGAAAAAAAACAATAGAAAGACGTGGTAGTGTTTGTGTCCTGGTCTGCTTTTGTCCATTCAACGTCGCCATTGGTAAAAAGGATAGACTGGGGCAAATCGCTTTCTCTCTGGTATGTATGTATCCCCATCGTCCTCAAATTTCAAGTTCATCTTTCCGAATGGAGATTCCATGAATATTGTAGACACTGAAAAAGTGGGGTAAAGTAAACATTACGCTATGAATTAACTAGTAAATTGACAGGGGAAAAATATAGTGTAATTCCATCCCAACGCAGTTTATTAAAAATTCAGTATGATAAACTTTATTCAAAATTATTTTATAATCTAATCGTTTTTACAAAAAGAAAGAAAGAAAACACTCAGGTCATTTTCGCATATGAGTAAAGTCATACAAATATGTTCGTCAGTTGATAGTTTCAGCCTACATAAATATAATATAATTATGGACTTTGAGACATGGAATATGATCTGCTTTTACTGGCGGAACGTTGTGGCAACTAGAGATGATGTTCAAAGTAAAATAGACCGATGCATTGGAAAGTGAATGTCATAAAAAAAATAGATATTTTGAACATGTACATTTTTCGTCAGTTGCTATGTAGTTTCCGCCTAACAATGAGTATATAGAAATAAGAACAGAACAGAACAGAACATATTTAATTTGACTTATACAAAATACATGCATCTCGTCAAAAAGGATCATGGAGCCATGGACTATGATCTGATACTCACTCGCAGATAGTTACACTGACCGAGTGACTTTCAGACCGTACCACATAGCATCCACCATTATTTGGACGGTAGTCGACAGAGTTACTACGTTCCTAATAACACAGGCAGCTCCAGTTATTTACAAGCCAAACAGATGATGTGATCAAAGCACATGTGACAGTTTACAAAGTTTTCATTTGATTTGTTCTAATGACCTCTTATGGACATACACATGTTTGATCTTAAAGCGACTGAAATCCAGATGGCACGAAAAAAATAAAATCGAATTCGCCCTAAATGTTATTCTTTATGTTATCCAAGTAAAACCAGGGTAGAAAATATATCGTTTGTTATCAATAAAGTGAACTTGAGTCGTTTTTAAATGTCCCGATGAAGGGGTTTTATATTTAAAAATACTTACCCCGTTACTGACAGGGTAGAATTTGCGATGGAAAAAGTATCGAAAACAAGAAAATCTCACCGATTATAGGGGTATGTCATATTTTAATGCCCCAAATACAAAAATAACACTTATTTTCTTAAAATTGGATTTTTTTTATTCGACAGTTGGGTATTTGGAGTTCAGTCGCTTTAAGTTGAGAATACCAACACAACCGTCCTACCAGTACTTTCAGAGCTGTGATTTTATTACATGTGTTTGATCAAAACAGCATCCTATTACACAGGTTCTTAGTGATATGAAATCAATGTATGTCAGTCTTGATAGTACTGGGCTCTCTCTTCAACACTTACACTTATAAGTTCTTAATATATTATATCCGTAAACGATGAATGAGATAGTATTGTTAGTGTCCAGAGCTGATCACAGTTGCCATTCTCGTTTAAAAATCTAAAAATAGCATTTTACTATATAATGACAATCTTTAGATTTTAAACGAGACTGGCACCTGTGATCAGATGTCAATATATAGTAAACTGCTATTTTTATATTTTAAACGAGACTGGCACCTGTGATCAGATGTCAATATATAGTAAACTGCTATTTTTAGATTTTAAACGAGACTGGCACCTGTGATCAGATGTCAATATATAGTAAACTGCTATTTTTAGATTTTAAACGAGACTAGCACCTCTGATCAGATGTCAATATATAGTAAACTGCTATTTTTAGATTTTAAACGAGACTGGCACCTATGATCAGATCATGTTCCATGGTTCACTACCATAAAGGTTGTATAATTTAATTTATTGGTCATTTTGTTTTAGTCTGTTTGAATGCTGATTAACGTCACTTTCAACAGCATTTCCATTATATCTCATCGTTTCCTGGGTCAGAAATCAGAACTATATGTACTATTTATCCTGACACCAATGCATCGGTCGTACTGTTATCCCCAAGGTTAAACCGTCACTAACATTTTTAAACTTATTAGCATTACCCGAAAGTGTTGCTTCGTCAATCGCGTTCTGGACCAATCGAATGTTGCTTTTAAGATCATATAATACAAGCCGTAAAATCTCTTTATAAATATATAACATAAACTAGACAAATGAACTAGACGTTAATTCAAAATGAGCCGAAAACCATAGCTGTAAAGTATCGACCCTGATCAGTCTAAGCAACGCAGCTTAACCCGGACAGACATTTTCGCCTCCTGTGGATTTTTGTTTCAGGAATCATTACTTAATACCTCTATCTCCCTAAGACGGAATGTGTCGGCTTTGATTAGCCTGTGTGTACTGCGCAAGCTGATCTGGATCGATACAATACGCAGAGGTCATGATGTTCGTTCTTTTGTGAAACGGCTCAAAAAGCATGTCTCATAACGGATACACTTCATGTTCCTTTCTGATGATGAAAACCAATTTACTATTTCATGTTCTCTCTGTAAGTTTCTGTCCCATTAACAACCGTACAATAATGCAAACAAGTTGTTTACTGGGCAACCTTTGTGTTGTCGTTAAAGATCTTAACCCAAAACGTTCCGTAAAACTTAAACCACATTTCGAACAATTGTTTGAATTGAGAACAAAATCATCACACATTACATACTGTCATTTTGGTAAATATAGAAAAATATTTTTCAGTACGTTTTTTATAAAACAAAAAAGCGAAATTAATCTTTAAGTACGTTAATCAATACGTTACCCGGTATCTTAAACCTGTGTTCCACGAATAACGGCTAATGAAGGCATGCGAGAAAACATAACATATAAAACTCTTTCCCGCATACACAAAATCTGCAGCAGACGACTCCGAAAACATCTGGACATCTGGCTCATCATGAGCAATTTCTCATTGTGTTGCAATGTTTTCAAATATCGTCTGTTGCAGAGGCGTCAGAAGGCGTCTTTATCTGGGGGGGAACGGGTTACATATATAACAGGGCTTAGACTCCTGCAACAAGATCACAGCAACACTGTGAACAGCGTTGATCCCAAATTATGTTAATAAAGCAATATGTGAGGCCTTTGTCAAAGAAATACCATGGCTACATACGGTGCAAGAACAACTTGTTCTGATTTGAAGTGTTTTTTTTACATATCCGATATTTGATATTCGAATAGTTTTTTTACTTATTTTTCAACTTAAGAAGTGCAAATGCCAACAATTGAGAATAATTATGCAGCAGCTGACTTAAAATGGTTCTTTTAAAAAGCAAATTTTCCAAATGATTGTTATTTATAAAAGGTAAATCCCTGTCATTTAAAGGTGCTAAACTCCAGATGGAGATCAACATTTTAAAATGTTTAAACTTCTGCAAATATGGCTAATAGTGACAACAAAGTAAGTAATAAGTAGTTCAAAACTATTTTGGCATTAAATCATGAAAAACTGTCAATTGAAAGTCATGAAAATGTACCAAATTTGGCTTACTGGGTATGTCTTCCCAGTAAAAATGAAGCATAAACGATCAATATGTAGATGTTAATGGTACAGGACATTGCAATTATTACTCTAGTTGTATCAAAGAATTATGATTGTAATATTTCAAAACAACTTTTGAACAGTTTTAAAATGTTGACTATAATATCTATTTACATTTAACCCTTTCTGACGCCTCTGCAGCAGACGGATTTTTGAAAACATAGTGACAAAAGAAGAAATTGCTCAAAACGAGCAATTTCTCCTTTTGCCACAATGTTTTCCACTTTTATCAATTCAATTACAGAGATTTTCCATTTTTTGACATGATATGTTCTAAGTCGTACGATGCAGACTTGTCGTAAGAGATGTGCTCTTGGAAATCGATCGGAATTTGCGAACATTATAAATTCATATCAAGCGGTGTGGTACAACTCGCTAATTGATCTAAGGGTTTCAAAAATCTTCTGTTAATAGTACATGCATTAGGAGCAGAATGCATGGATCCACAGATATATATATATATATATATATATATAAGCCGTTCCACAAGAAAACCTACATTGTTGAACTCTGTAAAGTATCTACTCCGATCAGCCTAAGCATGCCGCGCAGGCTAACCCGGACAGACACTTTTCGCCTCCTGTGGATCTTTTGTTTCAGGAGTCATTACTCTATACCTCTATCCCCCTGATAGAGAATATGTCGGCCCTGATTAGCTTGCGCGGATAGCGCATGATGACCTGGGTCGATACATTACGCAGAGTCAATACTGTTGGTTTTCTCGTGGAACGGATCAATTATATCTACACAGGTCGATAAATACACAGGTCGAGTTTCTTTGAGCACAGCAAGTATTAAGTTACATATTTTAAAAGTTTCCGCAAATTCAGTTAATCGTAGGAAAAAACCATCATGTGATAATATCAGAATAATATATAAGATGTATATCTAACGACCAACAATGTCATAATACCGTGCACTTTTCCAAAGATCTTCATAAATATTGCGACATTCGTGAGAACTAACACCCATTACCATCCCTAATTAAATAAGTGATATATAATTAATCTGCCCTGAATGCTTGAAAATAGCATTTTAATCTCCGTGATACGAATGCGCCTGTCACAAACACGTGATTGCGCACTGATCTGTCACATGCGCGTATATATCACCTGAGAAACAATGCTCCCGTACACCAGTTGTTGTTAAATACTACTTACGCTGTCGGTGATGTAAAGACAATGTTGAAGTTGTCGATGGCGCACTGGACGTTCTAGAAGGCGGTCGCGGAGGTTGGTGTGATCTCTCGGAACTAGTGACACTTATATTCGAACCGCTCGCACGATTCGACGATTGCTGCTGTGAGTGTGCGGGGTTAACAATGAGATGACCTCCCTGACCCGGAAGTACTTGTACGCCAACCATATGACGCTGTTGTTGCTGATTCTCGTTTCCTTCCTGTCTATCCTGTCTGTTTGGACCGGCCCCATTGTTGCTTGTTGGTTGCTGGTTAATGTTGGCATATTGATGTTCTTGGACTATTCTGTGCGGTATTGTGCCGATCACAACTTCAATAGGGAGTGTTAAATCGAACGCTGGTCCCACAGGATCCACTCGTAACTGTAGACAATGAAACATGTGATTATTCACACATATATATATATATATATATAATTTGAAATTTGGAATTGGTTATATTTACATAGTTTTACAAATTTGTTTCATAAGGACAATGTATGTCCTCACTCATCAGAAACTAAGTACATAGTGATATTTCAATTATTTTACCAATGTCATCATTTTAGCGCATGATTTGTTTTATACACAAAGGATTACCCGGGAGTTTATATAATGAAAATTGCTCACAAAATGTCACTCAGAGATTATAACTGTTTATATTGTATGTTTAAAGTTGCGCAATAGGTGTTTTTTCCTATGGCGACATGCACTTGTGAGTTCATTTCTTTTGTTCAAAGAAGACATGTCTGGTCTGTGGATAATGAAGTATTTTTCTTCTAGACAAAGGTTGCATATTTTGTTAGATGGTGAATAAGGCTTTGCTCTGCTTAGGATTTTCCACGTTATTGTGTACATCACATTGTTCTCTTTTAGACCCCAAATATGTTCACTTAATGTTGTGGCATTCCTCTTTTCTTTATTTTTGAAGCCGGAGCTATGACCAGAATAGCGTGATTTGAAACTATTACATGTATATATATATATATATATACAAAGAACAGTTATTGAATAGAGTTGTTTTTAAAGAAGTTTATAAGTGGGAGATGGTAAATATGAGTCGTCCCGCGAGTAAACCAACATTATGGCCTCTGCGTAATGTATTGACCCAGATCAGCCCGCGCAGCCTGATCCGGGCCGACACATTCCGTCTCGGGGGGATAGATGTATGAAGTAATGATTCCCGAAACAGGAAATCCACAGGAGGAGACGAGTGTCTATCCGGGTAAGCCTGCGCGGCATGCTTAGGCTGGTCTGGGTCGATTCTTTACGCAAAGTCCACAATGTTGGTTTTCTCGCGGGACGTCTCTTATTTACCCTCTCCCACATATAAACTACTTTAAAAACAACTCTATTCAATAACTGTTCTTTTTTATCTGTAGAACAAATTACATATTTTGGCTAGATATTTTCAAAATGGTATGTTGCAGATGTGTTGTGTGTGGGAAAGGGTTCATGAATCGTGCTCAAGGAAAACCACCATTAGGGTGTGTGTGTGAAGTTTAGATCTGACATTGCATCCATGCTCTTATTTAAGCTTACTATGCGTGTCAGTAGTTTCTTGATAGTTTTCTGAGAGGACAACTCAATTACGCCTAGTTCCTATAATAACAATATTTACCTCCCCTGTCGGCCATTTAGATAGGCAAAATGTATGATATGTTGAAAAGATTGATTGATTGATTGGGGTTTAACGCCGTTTTTAACAATTTCTCAGTTATATCACGGCGGCCAGTTCACCTACTCATGTGTTTCCTAGTTTTCTCACACCAGTACTCCACACAACATTCTTCCCAAGCAACTGGCTGCTTTTCCACATAGACCTAGCCCATTGGTGGAAGACGAATGACGCATGTCGCATTGACTTTTGTCAATCGTCGGAAAGAAAGTTGGACGAGCCGGGATTCGAACTCACAACCCCTGGAATGTTGAAAAGAAAGATCGAATCAACGATCATTTAACAACTACATGTACAAAATAGTTAATTCAAGTTGCTATTATTATCGGATAAAACGAATTATTGCATACAATCTATGTTTTACAAATATCAAACAATAATATCAGCTTTTTTAACTCGATAATCGGTAACATGCAATAGACTCACAGCTAAAGAGCATAATATAATCCAAAACCATTTATGTAATTCGACCCGATGGCGACCTTGATGTAGGACCGGTTCGTGGATATGTAAAACATAAATTGTTGATTTTATAACGTCGAATGTGTCAATCGTTATCGGGTCATGTTCATCAGCGGTTATCGTACATCTGAACGTTACAGCGGACTATATATTGGATGTTTGCTCTTATTTTATGCAATAATAGCGAAAATACACATTTTCTAGGTCGTGAACATCTGCGAATACCCTTCGGATGTTCACGCGCCCGATAATGTGTATTATCCCTATAATTTTCATCTTAACTCATTAAGCAACTAGAAATTAACCGTTCCACGAGAAAACCAACATTATGGTATCTGCGTAATGTATCGACCAAGATCAGCTTGCGCAGTTCACGCAGGCTAATCCAGGCTGACATATGCCGTCTCAGGGGGATAGATGTATATAGTAATGATTCCTGAAACAGAAAATCCACCGCAGGCAATAAGTGTCTTTCTGGGACAACCTGCGCGGCATGCTTAGGCTAATTCGTGTCGATACTTTACGCAGAGTCCACACTCTTGATTTTCTTGCTGAGCGACTCAAATATGTTTGCACAATATCAGAAATGCAATATGTACTCCTATTTTCAAAGACGTTGGGGTCATAAACAGAGTATTTATTCTTAGATTCAAACAAAAGTAACCATCATGAGTCGAACAAAACATAGATATTTGTCATTTCAATGGTTCACATATTGATTCGATGGCACATGATGGCACTAATTATTTCTATAGCATATTGTTCGACATTTTTTCGATAATAAATGGTGCTCATATCATTTCGATGACATATGGTGCACTCATTATTTCTAGGCATATTGTGCACACATTATTTCTATAGCATATGGTGCACACAAGTTTTCGATGATATATGGTGCACATATTATTTCTATGGCATAAGGTGCACACATCATTTCTATGGCCTATGATGCAAACATCATTTTATATGAGGATAATCTAAAACCTATGGTAACTATAATATAGAAAGGCGATTATACTACCTCAAGTGTATATTTGATGCTTATGATAGAACAGCCAATGAGGCAGCTGGGCGGAAGTGGGGGCACTATTAGTTGATCGGACATCCATGTATCAGTTTCTCCCTTCCCAACGGAATGTCGTCTGGTCTTACAAATTTGTCGGCTGACACTCCGACATTTGGTCTGTGTCTTATAAATCGTTGTCTAAATTGAAGAAAATGTTAAATATTGCAATTACCACATTGATATATTAGCTGTCCCGCGTGAAAACCAATATTATGACCTCTGCGTAAATTACCGACCGCGATCAGTCTGCGCAGTTCGCGCAGACTGATCCGGGCCGACACATTCCGTTTCAGGGGGATAGAGGTATAGAGTTAATGATTCCTGAAACAGAAAATCCACAGAAGGCGATAAGTGTCTGTCCTGGTAAACCTGCGCGGCATGCTTAGGATGATCCGGGTCGATACTTTACGCACAATGTTGGTTTTATCGAGGGACGTCTCATATGTGAACAGTTTATATCTTGATGCCAATCTAGTGTTCGATAATGTCAACGAGTACCTTTTTCGATGCACGGGCTCATAGGTCTTGTTGCTACGTTGTACATAAAATACTCGGGCGACATGTTAATCCGCATATTCACTGTCCGCCTATATGAAATAATCCAGTCCGTGTGAAAGTTGAACAGGGTTGGTTCAGACATGTTAATCCGCATATTCACTGTCTGCCTATATCATAATATTCCAGTCCGTTGGAAAGTTGACCAGGGTTGGTTCAGATTCAGATCAGCCAGTACATCTTCTTGCGGAATATTCACAAGTTGACAGAAGCTTCGAACAAGCTTATTTAAGTAACATGTAAATAGTGTAGATCTTTTAAAATCATATTCAGCGGATACACAGGCTGTCCTGGACTTACACTGTTCAGAAAAAATGTATTTGTGTCTTTTACCGCGGACGAGTTTAAATATATATGCATTATACCAGGGACGTAGATAAGAGAGATATTTTAATATACTACAGGTTTTGATAATATGTTATCCTTTATGAAAAATGTCAGTCTATTTATTTTTGGAAAAAAATAATATATTCAGAAATCCCAATATCTGTGTCTTTTAAACCAGTCATTGTTCAAAATACAAAGAAATTCCAGTTGTTCATTGTATCTCTTACTTAAGTTGAAATGTTAAGCTTTCAGAATATGTATGTTTTGTTCATGTGCCAAATGTGACTTCAAAGTTTTATTTGCTACAAAATGTAAACAATTGGACAATTTTATTTCTATGTGTGATATTTTAACCAGATAACACGTGTACAGGTGGAGTTGCCTATCCCTCTTATCTATATGTCCCTGATTATACATAGCTCTAAATAACAAAATTTATAGATGTAGCCCCACTGACATCACGATCGTGCGTAATATAGTAATACAGCAATGATAAAGATGTCAACTCAGCTGCATTTTTTCCTCAAGCCCTTTCCAAATTGCAGGCGCTCTTTAAGGCTTCTGCAACAGACGACTATTGAAAACATTGTGGCAAATGAAACATTGTCACATTGTTTTTAACTATATTCAATGACAATACCTTCATTCGAAGAGTTTTTCCGTATTGTTGTCATTATATATATCTCTCTCTAAGTCGTCTGCTGCAAACTATGAGCGACGCTGCAACGAGTTTGGGATCCAGATCATGCACTTTCCGAGAAGAAGGATTTCAACATGTTGAAATGTTGCGAGTCCGTACTGTAAACATGCTTTTAACCAATCTTTGTTGCTAGAACAGTTTTTCTAGAGGGTCCACCTAAGGAGCATTTCTGTCAAATTGTCTCGATCAAACATGTTGATTCAGAGCAGAAGAGTGTTAACATTTTGCCAGTTTACCTTTTGTTCGAATGCCGTCATATGGCTATGTTATCTAAGCAAATCAAAACTGTCAAACTATCTTGATATTAATAAAAGATTAGAATGGCTTTTAAATGTTGTTCCCCTTTTAATTTCACCTGGTGGTCCATGTTTTTTCATCAATCTATATGAATTAAACAGTTTTAAAGATTGTTACCTTACGTACAAATATTGAAATCAGGTCAGCAGTACCGAAGGAGATATTGTGTTGCCTGTCCCATCCTTTCTATGACACAGCGACCAAAGATATGAGTTGAATTTTATTATGTGGAAAATGTGTAAAGATTACCACTAAAGGTATATTCCTGTGAAGATCCAGTGGTTTAAGAGGAGAAGAAAATGCTAATATACGATCACAGGGACTTGCTCCTCTAAAAATAGATATGACCTATATGATAACTATGCATAGAGTAGGTCATATCTATTTTTAGAGGAGCAAATCCCTGTGATACGATCGAGACTACGGACGCCGGACACAGGTCGATCATAATAGCTCACATTGAGCACGATGTGCTCAGGTTGCGTTGAGAAACATATATCACAAATTAGCATCCATCCATGGACGTAGCATACCATAAGTTCATACCATTTTAAGTTCAACAGAATAGCATCCCATTTTTCTTGACGACAAATTTGAAACTTCGGCTCCGAATTTGATTGGTTCTCCTGGAACGAAGCCTCGCTTTTGAAGACACAAGACGGCGCTGATTGGTCCAGATAAACAACAAAAACAACACAAGCGCTTCTCAGATGTTTCTTGTACTGGATTCTGTTATAGAACAAATAAGACGTTTATTAATATTTACTTATAAAACATATATTTAACCGTATCCATTTCACTAATTCTTGTTTGCAATCGATTAATTTGAATATCGAGGGCTTGGCGTGAAACGGTTGTAACTAAAATTTGTATTTTTTTTACCAAAGTTAGTCACCTCACTATAAAGTCTTTATAAGCATTAAATCATTTTTCTTGGTAAATAATGGAAACTTAGGTGCCATTGCTCGTTCTGAGTCTGTAGCGACGTGGCTGGTAAATCCAGGGGTTGTGAGTTCGAACCCAAGCTCGGCCAACATCCTTTCCGACGTTTATCAAATGTCAGCGTGATGAGCGTCAAATCGTCTTCCACAAATGGACTAACAGTCTTTGTTGAAAAAAAGCCAGTTGCAAAGAACGACTGCTGTGTGGAGTACTGGTGTAAGAAAGCAAGGAAACACATAAACTGGCCGCCGTGATATGACTGAAAACTTGTTGAAAACGGCGTAAAACCGCAATCAATGAATCATTTAGATCCTTATAACCGGATAAGGATAACGCAACATATGTCTGTGTAAACATAATGCTTTTACGTATGTGAAATAAATTTTACAAAACAATAACCTTTCAATATACTATTAACATGGTCTAGACTAAACAATAAAACTTCGTGTATACTGAAATATATATTTCTTTCGAGAAAACCCGGTAGGTAAATATTTGCCGAAACAAAATTTGTTTTCGCATTAAACGATAAAGTTTAGTGTCTAATAAACGCAGTCCATGACTCGTTTCTTGACTTGTTGCTTTATAAATCATCAAGCCCATGCTGGTTTAAACCATTCTGACATAAGACGCGTTGGCCTCTTTAAAAAGTGGGAATTGTTGCATAAGAGAACCGCGATTTGCCGAAACTGAGACGAGTCCTGGCGTAGAAGGCATCGGAAATGGTGTCCTGGATGATACTAGTACCTTGACAGAGTGTATCCCAGCTACTTTTACGACATAATTATGCCTTTATTTGCTACGACATTAAAGGCATAATTATGTCGTAGAAACAGTTAGTATACACTCTGTGCTACGAGTCGCGACGGTCATGGTGGAGAGCCCATGGGCAACGCAGATGGTTGAACTACTACTATTCTTTATAATTATAATAATTATCGTATGAGAAAACTCGAGGAAGTATTTTAACTAGGTTGTGTGTGTTATCCCCTATTTTCTTCTGTAATTGAAATTCAGACGCCTGTGATATAACTGAAATAATGTTGAAAATGGCGTAAAACCCCATTAAACGAAAAAAAGATGTGCTACGAAAATAAGACCGGATTATAAGACATATCATCTCAAGACGAGGCTCAAATCTGAGACACTGAAACAGGAACATATTTCGCAATTTATTATTTATGTTTCTCTGCCTATAGCCTATAGACGTATCCCACAACTAGGTTAATTCCCTTGGCGAGTTATCGTTATTTGCTGTTAATGCGCATGCGCAAAAATAGTGTTAACTTCCGAGGACTACATGTATCTTTTAAAATCTTCACACTCGATTGACTACTTGAAAAATCTACTGATAAACGATGAAAGCGAAGAAAAAGTCTTTGAAATATTGTTCGCTGATCGTCTGTCTATATGCAACGTTAAATGTTTACAGATCTTCAAGATGGAAAGAAAAAGAAATTGAGTGGCAGGTTATGACTTATATCAATCCAACTTACAATGCTATCCGGCACTTTGTTCAGGTCTAATGGACTTATCACAGTGAAAGGTTTCTGTACAACGTGGCATTGTTCCCGCCCCTTTTCTATGGTGGCCTTGACCCAGAACCGAGTGTAACCGAATTCACCTTCAAATGATGATGGTAGGTTTGGAGGGAGCTGATATTTAAACGGGTATGTATAACGACCCGCTGGTAGGTAACACTTTTCTGGACGCTCATTTTTGGCTGAAATAGAAGTAAATTGATTGATTGATTGATTGAATGGAGTTTAACACCAACACCGTTTTCAACAATTTCTCAGTTATATCACGGCGGCCAGTTTCACCTTCTCATGCATTTCCTGGTTTTCTCACACCAGTACTCCACACAACAATCTTCCCAAGCAACTGGCTGCTTTTCCACATAGACTTAGCTCATTGGTGGAAGACGAATGACGCATGTCGCATTGGCTTTTGTCAATCGTCGGAAAGAAAGTTGGCCGAGCCGGGATTCGAACTCACAACCCCTGGATTGACAGCCCGCGTCGCTACCGACTGAGCTACCGGGGCTCGGCTGAAATAGAAGAAAAAAGAGCTGAACCCTTTCAAACATCCAACATATCTACAGTTCACGACTTTGAAAAAATTTAGTCAAAAATTGCGAAACTAAATAAAGAACAATCATTTCATTGGCCAATTGTTCACATCGGCGGAGACCAGTTTCAACCCTCAATTGTCACACTTTCTAAGCATTTATCAGGTAGAACACCCTATATCATTGGAAAGAGTTACCTCTAAGCTTTATAATCATCAAAGATATGGGGACGGGATGGAGAAGGGGGATGGGTGGGGGTTGGCGTTTCATGCATTATGCAAGAAAGAATTCACCCCTCGGAAATGGTAACCGTCATTTTCGACGAAATCGGGCTAGGGACGAAACTGGTGTTTTTTACATTCTCTGCTTTCACTTTCAAACAAGGTTACAATACTTAAAACGTTCAAATCATTCAATTCCAGTGCACACTGTACAAATCTAAAATAAATTCAAACCCAATGTCATATATTCATTGCATTCCGGTGAAGATATACACTAACGATGTTTTTTTAGGAACTATTGGCTAGAATAGTAGTGGCTGCGGATGTATTCGGCGTTATTTTACCTTCAGTATTAATGAACGTCGATCTATCAAAGTCAACCGTAATAGGGCACATCCTTCGCATTCAGATTCGCAATAATGCGAGACAAGCATCCTAGAAGCTTTCTGATTTGTTGAGTTTGAATGGTGGCGTTTTACGTCGCTTTCAGCGGTATTTCAGTTTATATCACGGCGACAGTTCACTTAGTCATGATCACAAACCGAGTACTAGGCTAGGACACATACAGTGTATATTTATATCACGCAGAAAGTTTATGAAATTTGATCGCTTTCTGCGGTATTTCAGTTATATCAAGGTGACAGTTCACTTAGTCATGATCACAAACCGAGTACAAGGCTAGGAAACATACAGTGTATATTTATATTACACAGAAAGTTATGCAAATTGATCGCTTTCAGCGGTATTTCAGTTATATCACGGTGACAGTTCATTTATTCCTGATCACAAACCGAGTACAAGGCTAGGAAACATACAGTGTATATTTATATCACACAGAAAGTTATGCAAATTGATCGCTTTCAGCGGTATTTCAGTTATATCACGGTGACAGTTCACTTATTCCTGATCACAAACCGAGTACTAGGCTAGGAAACATACAGTGTATATTTATATCACAGTGTAATAGTATGGTTATGCAAATTTATCGATTTCTACTCTCTTCAAAAACAAATCTTAATCTTAGTTGGTTTTCGGACAGAGGTAATATGAAAAAGTATTATAACTGAATGTCTATGCCATCTAAAATAAATTGTAAATAGGCAAAGCCAAGGTCGTGTGAAAGATAGTTGGGAACAAAAATTGGTTCTGTTCGGATTTATCCCCATTTCAAAATTAATTTTTTAAACCTTTTTAAAAATCATGATTCTAATTCAATTTTTCATCACTGTGACACATTAATGTCATAAATGCTACGTCAAAGTCACGTGGTATCCACGCACTGTCACTCACCTTGTCCAAATAAGACGAGCGAGTGATCGAAGTAGTCCTCGGTGGCCGAGTGGTGATGTGTGTCCTTGTACCGGGGCTCCCCGGAACCCCTCAATGCCTGCTCCGTCCAGTGAACAAATCCTTTTCCTTTGATTGCAATACGAATCGCTGAAACAATACAAAACAAACAGATATGAGCCGTCCCTCGAACAAAAAAAACATTATGGTCTCAATGTGACTAAAGTACACGATCTGACCAAATGTAAGATCTGATGGCGATCAATTCGAATTCATCTTCTTGTTTTATCGGATTTCCAATATCGCTATTTTTAGATCCACCAAGCTATTTTTATTTGAACCAATCAGAGGACTCGTTTCAACAAACGTTTGGCTTAACCTTCAAAATGGCATCAATTGACAAAGTTGAGCAAATTTATAATAGACCATTTAAAACCAGAGCAAAGAACACTTTTTGATATTGTATGGTCAGGGAAAGACTGTATCGGTGTTTTGCCTCATTTCCGCATTTGTAGCCATGATGCAGTCGTCATAAGAACTATACACGCGTGTAAATCACTATGCGAAAGTTGGGATACCATGCTAAATATAGATTTCTTTTTGGTAAATATAGACTTTTACTTTCATTTTCAAAAACGTGAAAGCAAGGTTTTGATTGGCTGACCGAAAGGTCGTCTGAACGTGACCCTATATCAGTTGTCCTCAGATCCTATGCGTAATGTATCGACCAAGATCAGCATTTACCACCTGTGTAGATTGAAATCGAACCTTTGCCACTCGGATACCAGGAAATATTGTTCATCATACTTGAATTTGAATCGAAAGGGTAATATAAAAACAAGAACTATTATGATAAGCCGGGAGTATATCTTATCATTGTAAGTTATGAGAATAAAAACACTCAACACGTTTTATTATATATTTAACCCTCATACTGCCTATGCTGGTAATATAAATGAGCCGTTCCACGAGCAAACCAACATTATGATCTCTGCGTAATGTATCGACCCAGATCAGCCTGCGCAGTCCGCACAGGCTAATCCGGGCCGATACATTCCGTCTCAGTGGGGTAGATCTATAGAGTAATGATTCCTGAAACAGAAAATCCACAGCAGGCGAAAAGTGTCTGCCTGGGTTCGCCAGCGCGGCATGCTTAGGTTGATCCGGGTCGACACTTTACGCAGAGTCCACAACGTTGGTTTTCTCGTGGACTGGCTCATATATATATATTTATCACATGATCTTGCGATTTGTGATCTTACTCATTCTCCCGCGCATTGGTGTTTGTTTTGTCAAAAGCAATCTGACTAAAGTACACGATCTGACCAAATGTATGCGTAGCGTTAATAGCAGATGCTTTTAATGAGATTGTGTCAAAAGATGCATCTCGGACTGTATCACGTGTAGACGGACAGTGAAGGCTCTGGTGAGACTGTGGCGATACACAGGTTCCTCTGAGTCTTCACTGTACGCAACTGAAGTACGACCCACTAAAATAGCCAGGATACTGTCCATTTGAATTAAACGACAATGTATAATATAACAATGTATACGATATCAAGTAGTCTCTGACGTGCATGTACATTTATAATATATGCATACATATTCCTGCACAGTTTGTCTCAGAAATATATTAACGGGATGGAATTAAGTTCTAAACACATATAAGTACATTTTGGGAAAACGTTCGCAATACACGTGTACTGCTTGACATCGGAAACAATAAAAATCGCTTCAACATTATCCGGTTTTGTATTTATTTAGGCACATTATACTTTATGCTAAGATATCACCTATCTGTCTCTGTCCCTCTGTCTGTCTGTCTCTGTCTCTGTCTCTCTCTCTCTGTCTCTCTGTCTCTCTGTGTGTGTCTCTGTGTGTGTGTCTCTCTCTCTGTCTCTGTCTGTCTCTCTCTGTCTGTCTCTGGTCTCTGGTCCTCTGTCTCTCTGCTCTCTCTCGTCTATGTCCTCTGTCTATGTCTGTCTGTCTGTCTGTCTGTCTGTCTGTCTGTCTCTCTCTCTCTTTCTTTCTATCTCTCTCTCTCTCTCTCTCTTTCTCTCTCCCTCTCTCTCTCTCTCTCTCTGTGTATCTCTGTCTCTGTCTCTGTCTGTCTCTGTCTGTCTGTCTCTGTCTCTGTCTCTGTCTGTATGTCTGTCTGTCTGTCTGTCTGTCTGTCTGTCTGTCTGTCTCTCTCTCTCTCTCTCCTCTCTCTCTCTCTCTATCTCTCTCTCTCTCTCTCTCCTCTCTCTCTCTCTCTCTCTGTCTCTCCTCTCTCTCTCTTCTCTGTCTCTCTCTCTCTCTCTGTCTCTCTCTATCTCTCTCTCTCTCTCTCTCTCTCTCTCTCTCTCTCTCTCTCCTTCTCTCTCTCTCTCTCTCTCTCTCTCTCTCTGTCTCTCTCTCTCTCTCTCTCTGTCTCTCTCTCTCTCCTCTCTCTCTCTCTCTCTCTCTCTCTCTCTCTCTCTCTCTCTCTCTCTCTCTCTCTCTCTCTCTCTCTCTCTCTCCTCTCTCTCTCTCTCTCTCTCTCTCTCTCTCATCTCCTCTCTCTTCTCTCTCTCTCTCTCTGCTCATAACTTTGCCTGATAAAAACTTTCATTATAGAGGTTAACAATATGTTTAACAAGATGGTTATTGAAGTCTCGGCTGTTGCAGATTTATTTATGCGGAAAGCGCGTCTGATATTTAGGACCTTATTTTATCTGCGTACTGTAAAGACAGAGTTTAACTTGTGCATCCACATAGACGCACAAGAGTCTTCATCGTCCGTTTTATGTTATATAGACATAAATACATATTCAAACTAAAACAATAAAAGTGTAACCCCTCTCGTTGAAATCCAATGTACCATTAATCCTTTCCAACATGCAGCAAATCTGCAGAAGAGGATTTTGAAAAATGTTTACTAAAAAATCATGAAAAATCTCCTATAATTGAATTCATAATTACTGAAAAAAGTGGAAACATTGTGGCAAAAAGGAGAAATTGCTCGTTTAGAGCAATTTCTCCTTTTGTCACGATGTTTTCCAAAAAGTCGTCTGCTGCAGACATGTCTAAATGCGTCTATATGTGGGGAAAGTGTTTAAGGATCCCGATACGAAGAGTCATTCAGAACTAATACCGCGAGACGCACCTCGTTACGTCTTGTTACAGCTGTGGGTTACGCCCCGTATTATATGAACTCTCATTTTGAGTCACTTCACCAGGCTTTGTGCAACCAGCGAATGTCAAGAATAGTCTTAAAGGGACTGAATCCCATATGAGAAAAAAGCGAAAAAAAAAGAAAATTGTTAAAAATTGCTATTACCTTAATGTTTTTGCATGTAAGGCATTGAGATTTGCTGACTGATGTACTACAATATATGCACACTATTAATATTGCGGAGATTTTTCGTTATTTGCATTGTAAAAATCTACTGGGTTAGTAACCCAGTAAATCTATAAATATCGCTGTATATTTATCACGTGATCACTACAACCGAATTGACAATCTCTTTCCCAGAGTTGTTGTTCCTTACACTCACGCATACATGAATGTAATGAGTCGATAGTATTAGAGAATGCCGAATTGAATCCACAAATTTAAATGAGCAAGAGGAAATTCCACGGTATTTTTAAACAGGAAAACACGGAGCGGACGTTTTTTTAACTGCTTATTTCCTATGAAATAATGAAAAACAAGACTTGTACAACCTTCTAAAACATTGCGTTACATATATACCGACTTATTTTGGATTAATTAGAATAAGTATAAAAATATAACGATGTTGGACCATTATGGTGTTCAGTCCCTTTAAAATTCGTCTGATCTTGACCTTCTTTCTCTCCTATTTATCCGTACATGCATGTATTCTAGAAGGCATTAACTCTTTCCGTCATATAGACGCTGTATGATGTCTCTGCAGCAGACAGCTTTTTGAAAACATAGTGACAAAAGAAGACATTACTCAAAACGAGCAATTTCGTCTTCTGCCACAATGTTTTCAACTTTTAGTCATAGGTTATCCATTCAATTATAGAGATTTTCTCTTTGTTGACAAAATATGTTCAAAGTCGTCCGCTGCAGAATTGTCGTATGAGGGAAAGGGTTAAAGATAACGGTTACGATATAAGAAAACGACACTACAAGGTATAGAATATTGTGGGTTATAATTCTCATTAATTCCTAAACCTCTGAAGGCCGGTGTTCATGCGACGTGGCCGATAGTGGTTTCGTACCTTGAATGATCTCTGGTTATGTCATTAGTCGAGCGATTCAAATGAACATCAAAGACTGCCTGGATGATACAGCACTGTTATTTATATCAATGATATGTATTATAAACAAGAAAACTCCCAGCGAATTACAACATTTTTCTCGTGAATTCCTGTTCTATATTGCGTGAATAATTGATACTCGTCACACACAAACCGCCCTTCGGATGTATTGAAAATAATTGCAAATACGGTAAAATTCAATATTTTTTAGACCATTATCTAAAAAAGATTTATGTGTGCTTAACGACTAGATGATGTAACATTAGTATCAGAATGCACGGAGATGAAGGCAGGTCTGGATCTTTACTAGTTGTAAATTACCGAATGTCAGTCTGGCATGACCTGACACAATTAATGACGGTAAACCTTTTCCCACATACATCAACTCTGCAGCAGACGACTTTGTCTACATTTAGTCAAAAATATAGAAACTCTCTATAAATGGAAGAATAATTGTTGATTAAAATTGAAAACATTTTGGCAGTAGGGAAATTTCTCATCTTAGGCAATTTCTCCTTTTGCAACGATGTTTTCAAAAGTCGTCTGCTGCAGAAGTGTCAGCCTGAAAGCGTCTTTATTTGGAAAGGGCTATGGTGAACCTGCATGATTGTATTTGTTCATTAGCTTCCGGGATGATTTTCTGAATTACATGTCGAACAAGCATGATCAAGATTAAGTTGTGCGCATGCGCAAGCTGATTTTAAGTTTCGCTGTAAACTTGCGTAATGTCGATCGGCAGTTTGCGTGTGATGTAACTAACCTATTTTGGAACTTCATTATAAAAAAAATATGAACATTATATTCTTCAAACAGAATGGCTTTTAGTCCATTTGATATGTCAACGTAAGGATTTTCTTACTGGCAAACACTTAAACTCTCCGAATTGTTTAAATTAGACTCTTCCATGCTCAAAATCGGCCGATTTTATTGTTCATGTTATAATAATTTTGGAATATTTTAAAAAATTAAAAGGCAAACGATGCTGATTTCAGATGAGACAACTCGTTACGAGGTGACTCACCTGAATCTGTATTATTTCCAAGAACCTCAATATTGCGCTGCAAGAGTTAACCCTTTCCCTCATACGACAAACATATTTTGTCAAAACATAGGAAATCTCGATAATTGAATGGATAACCTATGACAAAAAAGTAGAAAAAACATTGTGGCAAAAGGAGAAATTGCACGTTTTGTGCAATTTCTTCTTTTGTCACTATGTTTTCAAAAAGCCGTCTGCTGCAGAGGCGTCAGAAAGCGTCTATATGAGGGAAAGGGTTAAAGAGTTAAAGAAAAGAATAAAAATGAAGTATATACAGACTGAGCCCCATACAGACTGCGGGCCCATACATACTGAGCGCCCCATACAGACTGAGGCCCCATACAGACTGTGCCCCATACAGACTAAGCCCCATACAGACTGAGCCCCATATGACCGAAAAGGATTTTATACGCAGAGTGATACTTATTGTTACTTTTCATTATACCAGCATACTCAAACACATATATATGATAAACTCACAAACATGTTTTACCCTTTCCAACATACAAACAATCTGCAGCAGACTACTTTGAAATTATCCAGACAAAATATTGGAAATTTCTATAAATGAATGTATAGTTACTGCAACAGATTGAAAACATCGTGACAAATGGAGAAATTGCTCGTTTTGAGAAATTTCTTCTTTTGTCACAATGTTTTCAAAAGTCGTCTGCTGCAGATGCGGGTCATAATGTCTACACGTGGGACAGGATTAAAAGATATGTAAAATATGGTCAGAAAAGAAAACTGTCTCCCGTTATTGGCAGTAGGTTTTTTAAATGAATAATTCCAAACGATCTGCTACTGCTACGGTTATAAAACGGAGTTCACACATTAACTATTTCCCTCATACAGCAATTCTGCAGCAGACGACTTTGAACGTATTTTGTCAAAAAATAGAAAATCTCCATAATTGAATGGATAACCTATGACAAACAGTGGAAAACATTGTGGCAAAAGGAGAAATTGCACGTTTTGTGCAATTTCTTCTTTTGTCACTATGTTTTCAAAAAGCCGTCTGCTTCCGAGGCGTCGGAAAGCGTCTATATGAGGGAAAGGGTTAAAAGGTATTCAATCATCCAGAGTGAGAATTCTACGAGGATAATAAAAAAACTCGTTAAGTATACCACTTGTTTATAGACACTATCGTTTCTCACCATGCGTGCGTGTGTTTTTGTTGCTTTTACCCTCTGTCAATGGTGGGTGATTACATTTCACCGCAAAACGCACACCATAACTCTCTATATGAGCCATTAGGGACATGTTGCACATACGAAACACCGACGACTCGGAATAATATGTGACTACTCCCAGTCTCTTCGGAGTATTCATAAACGGAAAGTACATAGAGGGCTTGGTGTGAAACGGTTGTTACTGAAATTGGTATTTTTTTTACCAAGGTTAATCACCTCGCCATTAAGTCTTTTATAAGCGTTTAATCATTTTTCTTGGTGAACAATGGAAATTTAGGTGCCATTGCTCGTTCTGATCAATGGCACCTAAATTTGCATTGTTTACAAAGGGGGTCAAAATTGCCCCTAAACCAGGGTTTTCAAAATAGGTTTTTAGTTACAACCCTTTCACGCCAAGCCCTCGAGACATGGGCTGCGTCTAGCGATTTAGGGGTCTTAAAGGATGAGAGATATAACTCTAACAATGTCTCGCTTTCAATCAACTGTTAACAGTGAAGGCTCAGACGCGTTCGTGTATCCTATAATAATAATAATAATAATAATAATAATAATAATAATAATAATAATAATAATAATTTATTTATAGATGGTAACTCATTTAGCTATTGTTAATAGCTATCATAAATACACATACAATGATGAAACAATTAATTCCCCTATCACCAAAAAGCCCTGACTTTTCAGAAGTAATACATATTACAAAGGATCTATCTTAATGCATTTGATGAAACAAAATGATGTTTTTATCCTATCAATCGTATCTGGGCCTACACTGTGTATGTACTTCGGTCTTAGATACATCTTTTGTCAAAAGACTAGAACTGTAGTCCCATTAAATGTTCGCCAATGTAGCTTTATATCGAGTGCTTGGCGTGAAACGGTTGTAACTAAAAACCTATTTTGAAATCCCTGGTTTAGGGGCAATTTTGACCCATTTTTAAACAATACTAATTTAGATGCCATTGCTCAGAACGAGCAATGGCACCTAAATTTCCATTGTTTACCAAGAAAAAAGGTTTTAACGCTTATACTGACTTCATGGCGAGGTGATTAACCTTGGTAAAAAAAATAGCAATTTTAGTTACAACCGTTTCATGCCAAGCCCTCAATATGATCCAGTTACGGAAAGTCACTAAGACTCCAAATCGCGGGTTATATGTGTTAAGGAAATGGGTCTTTCATAATAATTGTGGCCACAAGCGTGATTATTATAACGAGTACTTAATTGATTATGTTGGCAAATGTTAGCCATTTATACAACGTTTCATCGGAGCCGCGTGAAGAACGCGATTTGGTATTGTTGGTAACCAGATAACCCTTTGCACACGTAGAGTCTCAGCAGGTTTCCCACCGTTCGTCTGTACTTGTATCAAAATGAAAACACACTTGTTCCACGCTCTTGTAAGGAAATATACCTCGTTGATTTAATAGAAATAGTGAAAGTAGAACCCGTATGGATTTGCATTTTTGTCTCCGATACATGCAAGGTGACCGGCATGATTCTCGTTAGACCGTGCGTATTTACAGTGTCACCCGAGCCTTCACTACATGCAGATGCAATACTACCTCAAATTGCGAGACGCTTCTAAGATAAATAGTTATGTTTGAGAGGTGTTCCGGGAAAACCAACCTTGTCGTTCTTATGCAAAGTGTAGATAAAGATAGGACAGTATATTCATGTCATCTGTTCCAAATGCACAAGTTTAATTTAATACTTTCCCACTTGTGGACGCTTGTTGAAGCATCTGCAGCAGACGACTTTTGATAACTTTGTGACAAAAGAAGAAATTGCTCAAAATCATTAATATCTCATGTTGTCACAATGTTTTAAACTATATTCAACCATCTTTATTTTGAAAATAAAATGTCGAAGTCGTCTGCTGCAGATTTGCTGTATGTGGGAAAGGGTTAATCATTTTGTGACTAATTGGCGCATAGTGCAAAGGGCATCAGGTTGAACAAGACCTACATTCATCGCAATTGCCTTAGGGTAGGTTTTTGTAGAGCACGCCTCTTGCTGTCTTATTTTGTTTATAAATACTATCATTTCCAGATTGCGTATTTGTTTCTGTTTCCTCGAGCAGTCTTAAACAATCCTATTTCTTTATCTGAAATGAGTTACTTGCTGTAGCCATAAGTCGTTCACTTAGAGTTGAAGGCAGACGTCTTAATAAAAAATAGGACAGACAATATTTTCAAGTTTATTCAGTAATAGCGCCTTCATTTGAAGATGATTTCCATATTTTGTCCTAGACGTTTCCAATTCGTCTGCTGCAGAATTGTTGTGTTGGGAAAGAGTAGTTAGAGAAAAGGGTGTTCCTGTGAATGTTTAGGCTCTGGAAAAAAGTGTACAGGGCTAAACAATGGACTGTGGATGTTTAGGTATTGGACAATTTGACCAAAGCCTGCGCATTCGAAAAACAAAAAGTACGCTTTAACTTTCTCTAACTGCTGGATGTGCGCAGACTGATCGATTCTGAACTAGATAAGTAATAATTACGCCAATATTGGTGTATCTGGAGCCCAGCTTATGTAATAATTCACATGTAGATATGGCCTAGGTCATCGAGGTTAAGCGATCAGCGAAGATATAGATCAGATTGCGCCTCTGTGCAGTCAGACCAGGATTTCCCTGTTTACCCTCTTATCGTGCAGGATCTACATAGATCGCAATTACCATAGGGAAGGTTTTCGTAGAACACGGCTCCTGCCGTCTTGTTTTGTTTATAAATACTATAATTTCCAGATTGCGTATGTGTTTCTGTTTCCTCGAGCAATGATAAACAATCCTATTTCTCTTCTGAAATGAGTTACTTGTTGTAGCCAAAAGTCGTTCACTTTTAGTTCAAGGCAAACTTCTTAAAAAATTAGGAAAAGCAAAAGAACATCAGAAAGTTCGCAGAATTCGGAGATTATGAAAAAGAAAATACGCTTTTGTTGATAAAAACTATCATATCAAGCATTCGTATTTGTTTCTGTTTCGAGCAATGATAAACAATCCTATTTCTCTTCTGAAACGAGTTACTTGTTGTAGCCATAAGTCGTTCACTTACGTCTTAAAAAATTAGGACAAGCAAGAGAACGTCAGAGAGTTCGCAGAATTCGGAGAATATGAAAAAGAAAATAACCTTTTGTTTATAAAAAACTATCATATCAAGCATTCGTATTTGTTTCTGTTTCGAGCAATGATAAGCGATCTTGTTTTCTATCTGAAATGAGTTACTTGTTGTAGCCATAAGTCGTTCACTTGTAGTTGACGGCAAACGTCTAAAATAAATAAATAGGACAAATAAGGGAACGTCAGAAAGTTCACAGAATTCAGAGAATACGAAAAAGAAAATACTCTTCTGTTTATACATACTATCAGTTTCCTCGAGCAATGAAAAACGATCCTAGTTCTCTTCTGTAATTATTTACTTTTTGTAGCAATACGTCGTTCACTTATATTTAAGACAGACGTTAAAGAAAAGTACGCCTGACAAGGGAACGTCAGAATGTTCGCAGAATTCGGGGAATATGAAAAAGATAATACCCTTTTTAATCTATTGAGTTATTGAAACATGGCTAGTTATCTTTTAATTGCTTCATGTGACATCTCGCTTAAACAGAATTTACATTTCATTGGTTCGTTGGTTCTTTCATTTGAGACCCGGTAGCTCAGTCGGTAGCGACATGGGCTGTCAATCCAGGGGTTGTGAGTTCGAATCCCGGCTCGGCCAACTTTCTTTCCGACGATTGACGAAAGTCAATGCGACATGCGTCGTTCGTCTTTCACCAATGGGCTATGTCTATGTGGAAAAGCAGCCAGTTGCTTGGGAAGATTGTTGTGTGGAGTACTGGTGTGAGAAAACCAGGAAATGCATGAGTAGGTGAACTGGCCGCCGTGATATAACTGAGAAATTGTTAAAAACAGCGTTAAACCCCAATCAATCAATCTTTCATTTGAAATCAGATACATGTATGTATCGATATCTGCACTGATTTACTTTCACATATATACACACTGTTCATACATTATTTACATGATCTTCTTAGAAGCTTCTGTGAATTCGAACATTTCCCCATGGACGAGTTCATATAGTCCTTAAGTTTATTGACTTATCCAGTCTAGTTCTAACAGTGCACCGTTTAAATCACACTTAAGAGTGTCGGCACTTATTCTACGGAGCCCCGTAGGTGACATACGAAATACGTTCATGTCAGTTTTTCGAAACAACATTATTATTTCGAAATAACGAAGTAGAATTTAGAAATAACGAAGTATAATTTCGAAATAACGAAATATAATTTCGAAATAACGAAGTATAATTTCGAAATAACGAAATATTCTTTCGATAAAACGAAATAATAATTCGAAAAAAAAAAAGATACGTTATTTCGAAAAAAACGAAATAACAAAGTAAATAGCATGTCAACTACGGGGCTCCGTACTTTTCAGAGACGAACTATTTTAGTTATCTTAATTGTCAATCATGGCAAGGGTTGCTGTTATTTAAAAGTAGCACATGTGAGTAACGGCTACCTTTTTACCCTTTCCCACATACAACAAATCTACAGCAGACGACTGTAAAACACATCCTGGCAACATTTTGAAAAATGTCTATAAACGGGGGTTTAATTATTTAATAGAGTTGAAAACATTGTAGCAAAAGAAGAAATTGCTCTTTTGAGCAATTTATCCTTTTGTCACTATGTTTTCAATAGTCGTCTGCTGCAGACGCGTCAGAATGCGTCTACAAGTGGGAAAGGGTCAACATGTGAACGCGCGTAATGAGTTGGGAACTGAAACAAATAATTACAGTCTTAATTAAAGTCGATGGAAATCATGGGTGGGTTAAATATTAACGCTCATTCAAAGGAACTACTATATGTATTACTGTAGTACGTTCACTTGCTGCAAAAGTTTTCATTAAAAAAAACCGGCGGAATTATTTGGTAAAAGATTAATGGATCTCATTACAGTTTATCGCATCGATTACCGAGAGTGCACGATTACAGATCAACGAGATTATCGCTTTAGATGCGATTTCGCGATAAAACACGAGATTACAGGTGCATTGCACTGAACGTCCGAGACACGCCTTGATATACCAGCCACCATTGTAAGATACCTAAATCCTTCCAATCGTGCACATTTTGACGCATGTGCAGCACACAACTTTTGAGAACGGTGTTGCAAATGGAGAAACACAACTACGCAAATACACAACTACGCAACTACAAGGGATTTGGAAAAGTATGTTCTAGGGATATACAACTACACAGCTACGTAAATACACAACTAAAGACTACATACCTACAAAACTAATACTACATAACTACAAAACTACAACTACAAAACTGTTCAACTACACAAATACAAAGCTACGCAAGTACACCATTACACAACTACACTTAAAACCGCATCTACACAACTACGCATATACATCATTACACAACAACACAACTGAACAATTACATCTACACAACAACACAACAACGCAACTACACAACAACACAACAACGCAACTACACAACTACACAAGTATACAACTACAAAACAACACAACTACACGATTACACAACTTCACTTACAGAACTCAAGTACACCTACACAACTGCACAACTACGCAAGTACACAACTACAAAACAACACAACCACTCACTTACAAACTTACGCAACTACATCATTACACAACTATGCAAATACACAACCACACACCTACACAACTACAACTACATAACTACACATTTACAACTACACAACTTTGTAACTACACACCTACGCAAATACACAAGTACATTACTACCTAACTACGCAAATACGCAACTATACAACAACACAACTACACGACCACAACTTTAACTACAAATGCACATATGCACAACAACGCAAGTACACAACTATACAACTAACTAAACAATGAGCTAATTATGTTTGTTTGTCACATTGTTTTCACCTGTATTCAATTGCTTGGGAAGATTGTTGTGTGGAGTACTGGTGTGAGAAAACCAGGAAATGCATGAGTAGGTGAACTGGCCGTCGTGATATAACTGAGAAATTGTTAAAAACGGCGTTAAACCCCAATCAATCAATCAATCAACCTGTATTAAATAATTAGATTTTCATTTGTAGAATGCTTTAATAGTTTGCTATAGAAGACGTCTTCTGCAGATATGCTGTACATGTATATGTGGTAAAAGGTTAGTAAAGACTTTCAGTTAAAGACTAATGTTAGCTCTTATTTATTGGAGAATGGTATATACATGTAATATCTAATTAGTAATTAGTCTTCAGTTAATATCACATTTCCCCCAGACACAAACGCCAGTAGATGCCTCTTTTGTGAGAAATTGCATGCACACTTTATTTGTTTACGGTTTCTTTTATAGAATACTCTCGATTTTTATATGAGATTCGTCAACGTCGGATTTTTTTTTTATCTTAATGACAATTATAGGGCAATTACTTACTAAGACGATTATTTTGAGTAGCCACAACATTGGGTTTGAGTGTCAAATAAGGATTTTAGAACATGAAAAACATCCCTTATATTGAGCTCTGCCCAAACATCCACAGTCTATTGTTTAGCCCTGTACAATTTTTCCAGAGCATAAACATCCACAGGAACACCCCTTCCTGTAACTACAGGAACACCCCTTCCTGTAACTACAGGAACACCCCTTCCTGTAACTAATCTTTCCCACACATAACACATCTGCAGCAGGCGACTTTGAAAACGTCTGGCACTACGGTCATGGTGGAGTGCCCTTGGGCAAGGCACATTTTCTAGCCTAGTACTGGTTTGTTTGCCCAGGGATCATGAATAAGTGATATAACTGAAATAATGTTGAAAGCGGCGTAAAACCCCAATAAATAAATAAATAAATAAATTGAAAACGTCTAGAACAAAATATTGAAATCATTTTCAAATGAAACAGCTATTATTGAATAAACTTGAAAACATTGTGGCAAAAGGAGAAATTACTCATCATGAGGAATTTCTTTTTAAGTCACAATGCTTTCAGAAGTATTCAGATCAAGAGGCTCCAGAAAGCGTCTTTATATGAGAAAGTATAAACAAATATAATTCAAAATTGATAATGAATGCCAGACATTTAATTTAATCATTCTGTGAAAAAGTGTAATGGGCAGACTGAACTGGTTATACAAAGGTCACAGACGCTTTACAGTTTGGTTTTCACAGAGAGCCGATTCTTAATTGTAAATTGATTTTTGATAAACACCGTTTTCAACATTGTGTTCAATTATATTACGGTTTTCTAGGTAAGTAACCAGAACTGGTCCATTCATCCTGACACCAACCAGTCAGTCGTAATGCTAACCCCGCAACCCTGAGCGCCAAGGAGGGCAGCCGTTACTACCATCTTTAAAGTATATGGTACGACCCGGCCGGGGATCGAACCCACGACTTCCCGCACCGGAGCCGGACGCTCTTACAACGTCACCACTGTGGCGGTATTGTAAATTTATATGTGATAAATTTTGTTTCGTCTTCCGGGAAGAAAAAACGTAAGCGTTCACAAAAAAACATCAGAATACGAACGACATTTATACGGTGTATGTTTTATCAATTTATTGTCTCAAACATTTCTCTGGTGAAATTATAAATAAACGTTGTATTGTTGATATAACAAAAGTCTATACACCCCTTTGATGGTCCTGTCTGGGTAAACAACACGAGAGCAAATCGTTACCCTGTTTTACTCTAACCATTCATTTTCATTATAAGGACCTAGTACATCATCAACATACGTATCTTTATAATTCTCTTTTTGCAGTATTAACTTGGTCGCCATACGGCAGTAAACAGGAATACGAATTTGAAACAAAACCCTTTCCCTAATATAGACGCTTTCTGACGCCTCTGCAGCAGACGGCTTTTTGATAACATAGTGATAAAAGAAGAAATTGCTCAATACGAGCAATTTCTCCTTTTGCCACAATGTTTTCCACTTTTAGTCATAGGTTATCCATTCAATTATAGACGCTTTCTGACGCCTCTGCAGCAGACGGCTTTTTGAAAACATAATGACAAAAGAAGAAATTGCTCAAAATGAGCAGTTTCTCCTTTTGCCACAATGTTTTTTCACTTTTATTCATAGGTAAATCCATTCAATTATAGAGATTTTCTGGGTTTTGTGACAAAATATGTTCAAAGTCTTCTGCTGCAAAATTGTCGAATAAGGGAAAGGTTTAAACGGCTAACAAAAGTGTGTAATCCGTTTTAAAAATGTTTTAAACATCGTCTGCTTCAAAGGCTTCACGTGACGTCTGTCTTTAAACCCTTTCCCTCATACAGACGCTTTCAGACGCCTCTGCAGCAGACGGCTTTTTGAAAAAACATAGTAACAAAAGAAGAAATTGCACAAAACGTGCAATTTCTCCTTTTTGTCACAATGTTTTCCACTTTTAGTCATAGGTTATCCATTTAATTATAGAGATTTTCCCTTATTTTATAAAATATGTTTAAAGTCGTCTGCTGAAGAATTGTCGTATGAGGGAAAAGGGTTAAAAGACATTATAATACGTAGTTCCCACAACAACTACACTAATTATCTCCAATCGGAACTTCTCGGGTAATTCCGTAATCCTTCATCATCATTGGTGAAGCATTCATCACCGAGGTATTCCGAATGTAATTATCTCCACTGTCTGCCATTTTGATAGGCAAATCATTATGAGCATTAATAGAGAATGTTTAAAAAAGAAAAATGTGATAATTAGGAAAAAACACCAATGAATTTGAGTTTTACAACCATATGTCGTTGATGCCTTTGTATTATCTGATTATATATACGTCTTAATATGATTATTTTCGCACATGCAATTGTTACATTTAATTATATTAGATATTTCTCTATTCAACATATTTTAGTAAATTTGACTATCAAAATGGACGCCAAGGGAGATAAGTATTGTAGTTGTTGAAACTATGAAATGGTGCTGAAACGGAGAAGAAACAAGACCCCTCTTCGTCTGACGCCCCTCAAATTTATTAATTTATTAAAGTTTTACGCCGCTTTCAACATTATTTCAGTTATATCACGGCGACAGTTCACTTATTCATGATCCCTTGGTAAACAAACCAAGTACTAAGCTAGAAAATGTGCCATGCCCAAGGGCACTCCACCATGACCGAGGTGCCGCGACAGGGGATCGAACCCGGGCCACCCGGTTTCGAAATCCCCGACGCTAAACACTCGACTACAGCGAATTCCTCTGACGCCCCTCAAATGCAAACCTACAGGGGTTTGAAAATAATGGCAACTTGAATCAAATGAATAAGTTTAACCCTTTCTAACATGTAGTTGATTGATTGATTGGTGTTTTACTTCGCTTTCAACAATTTGTCAAAATAAAATGTTCAAAAATTTTGTTTGGACCCGGCCGGGTAGCTCAATTGGTAGCGTATCTGACTCGTGATCTGGAGGTCACGGGTTCGATACCCGGTTGCGGCGACATTCTTTCGGGCGATGTTTTCCATTGCCTCTCACCTCTGATCTATGTGAGAAAGTAGTCAGTGGCTTCGAAAGAATGTTGTGTAAGTACTGGTGTGGGAAAGCCAGGAAAACATGGGTAGGTGCACTGACCGCCGTGATATGACCAAAGCTGTTGAAAGCGGCGTTAAACTCCAAACAAACAAACAAACAAACAAACAAACAAACAAACAAAACAAATTCAACAATTTGTCAGTTATAGCAGAGCGTTTCCTGGGTCAGATACCAGTACTTATTATTATTCATCCTGGTACCAGCCAATCAGTCGTAATGCTAACCCCGCAACCCTGAGCGCCAAATAGGGGACCAATAACTTACCATTTTGTAAAGTCTTTGGTATGAGCCAACCGGGGATTGAACAGACGACCTCCCGCACCAGAGGCGGTCGATCTAGCAGTTAACCACCGAGGCGGTTTCTAACATGTAGATGATCTCTGACGTCTCTGCAGCAGACTTCTTTTGAAAACATTGTGGGGAAAAGGTGACGTTACTCCAAATGAGCAATTTCTCCTTTTGTTACAATTTTTTCAACTCCATTCGATAGTTATACATTTATTGATCGACAGTCTCCATAGTTTATCTTAATATCTTCTTAAGTCGGCTGCTGAAGATTTTTAGTATATATAAAGGAGTTATATTGCTCTTTTTCTCACATCAAGCTCTCTAGAGGCCTTTGGCATACCAGAACCACGAGGAAGCGAACGGTGAAACTCCTGATCAGACGATGAGGAAGTGCAGGGTGATCCGAAACTTCTCTGGTCGACAATGTTAGATGGGTCGGTTTTCTATGCGGCCGCCTCGTTTAAAGTACGGCGCTCATTTGTTGCTTGACGAAATAAACACGAGTGGAGATAAATTCCCGTATTTCAACACGAATCAGCTGCCTTGTTGAATTAGCCATTTTCATTAAAATGTTCGGGTTTTTTGTCTGGTCTCTACCGCAGACGACTTCTGTAAATATGGTGGGAAATTTAGAAGAAGAAGATGAAAAACCAGGGCTTTAGCCCCTTCGCTTAACCCTTTCCCGCATATAGACGCTTTATGATGCCTCTGCAGCAGACGGCTTTCTGAAAACATAGTGACAAAAGAAGAAATTGCACAAAACGTGCAATTCACCTTTTGCCACAATGTTTTCCACTTTAAGTCCTATGCTATCCATTCAATTATTGAGATTTTTTCAGTTTTTGACAAAATATGTTTAAAGTCGTCTGCTGCATAATTGTAGTATGAGGGAAAGGGTTAAGCCAGCATTCTTTTACAGACTTTAAGCTTTTTCTCTGATCGAGATAACTTTCGTGCTCATCAGATTCAAATGTTGTCCCAAAGGACATCTTTCTGTTAATGCTATGTCCATTAACCCTTTCCCTCATGCAGACGCAACTTGATACAAATGCAGCAGACGAAATATTTAATAATGTTGTGGAAGAATGGAACAATTGCTATAAATGAGAAATCTCGACTTGTTTTGTCACAGTTATATAAAACAATTTTACTTTCATTTCTATTTGTTTGGACTTGTCCAAATAAATATAGATATAGCTTTCTGAAGCCATACGTCTTATGTAAAATTTCCTAAATTTCATACGCCCTGAAAGTAGAACTCAATACTTGCTTTTATTAGATAGTTTGCCGATCTTTACTAGATCTAGATGTTTTCAAAGTTGTCCAGTGCAAATGTGTTGTTTAATGGAAAAGAGTTGATATGATGACATGTAGGGAATACATCCCATCCCACCCCTCGCCTTTCAAGTCGTAGCTCGATTATGTAACAATTCTCAACCATTAATGAACAAAAATCAACATTATATATCCTTATTCAGAAGAATGCGGGTTGAATCTTTGGGGAATAAAATATTAAAATTAAATGTTAAAATTAGATATAAATGTATGAAGGCGGCATTTGGCAATCATAATAATATTTCAAACGGCAAACAGGGAATTCGCCGTGGCCGAGTAGTTAGTGTTTGGGATTTGTAACCGGTTCGATCCCCAGTCGCGGCGGTCATGCTGGAGTTCCCATGGACAAGGCACTTTTCCTAGCCTGGTACATGTTCACAGGGATCATGAAGAAGTGATCATGCTATAACTGCTTTTGTTTTGTAAAACGGCGACCCCCCCCCCCCCCCCCCCCACCAAAAAAATAATCTTTTTTAATTTAAACATATTTTATTCTATAAAGTAAGGCACATAAGCAACAGTACAAACATTAAGTGCGAAAAAAAATAAAATCAAACGGCTTATTAAACAATGTAGGAAATGTAAATACATACATCATACAGACCACGTCATTAAACCCTTATCTTCGGCACTAGGAGGCCAGTGTAGATTCAGATCAACCTGCGCATCCACGCATTCACATCATGATCTTCCCTGTTCTCCTTCTTGTTTTACAAGTTCCCTGCGAGCCTCCGACTGACGGTGATGACCAAGACAAAACAATCTACAGATCAGGTAGACGTGAGTTCGAACCCTGGCTCAGCCATACGTTCTTTCCTATGATTGACAAAAAGTATTGTGAATAGCGCCATGCGTTTTCTACCATTGGGCTAAATAGTATATGACAGAAGGTAGCGAGTTACCGGTAACTATTGTTGTGTGGAGTACTGGCGCGAGAAAGCCAGGAAACACGCGTAAGGTGGTGATATTGACGCCGTCGATATAACTGAACTACAGTTGAAAACGTCGTTAAAACTCCAAACAAAGCATCATAAGATCGCCTTGTTTAATGGCATGGTTCGAATGGCTCTTTCGACCATTCAGTCTTTTGATTGTGTGGTGTTCTACGCCGCTTTTAGCATTTTTTCAGTTATATCACCCGACCGGAGATCGAACCCGTGCACGATCTCCAATACCCGTGCACGACCTCCTATACCCGTGCACGATCTCCAATACCCGTGCACGACCTCCTATACCCGTGCACGACTTCCTATACCCGTGCACGACCTCCCATACCCGTGCACGACCTCCTATACCCGTGCACGACTTCCTATACCCGTGCACGATCTCCAATACCCGTGCACGACCTCCTATACCCTTGCACGACCTCCTATACCCTTTCGCGACCTCCTATACCCGTGCACGACCTCCTATACCCGTGCACGACCTCCTATACCCGTGCACGACCTCCTATACCCGTGCACGATCTCTTATACCCGTGCACGACCTCCCATACCCGTGCACGCCCTCCCATACCCGAGGCGAACGCTCTTTCAATACACCACCGAGGCGATTCAATTCAGTCTGAAAACTCCAATAGTATTTAAAATTATATGACTTAAGATAGGATTACGTTAAAAAAGAACAAAAGTTTATTGCTAAGAGAAAGAGACAAAATGAAAGACACACACATAGGAATATAATGAAATGGAGTATTGTAAATTATAATTTAAAACAGACTTAAACATATGGTGAGAAAAACATAAATTGTTTATAAGAGCAATTTATTTTATCCAACATGTTTAATCATTTACAGCAGTAGCATACACACAATGCACTATATCAAACCCAAGGATGACATTAACTGTCGGCCAGATTCGCATAACATGCACGTATACATATAAAGATGGTGTGTTGTATTTCTCATAATACTTACTTGTGAGGGATAAGTGTTGCAGCAGTTCTAGAGTCACGTGACCTCTGATGACATCTCCCGTCATGTAGACCCCGCCCTCAGAGCGGCTCTGTAAATGTATGGAGAAATCCTCCACACAGCTACCCTCACGCATATTGATCTCACTCCGCACTACGTCCACTATCACAATAATATTCACGTCACAATGTTAGCCTTCTTTTGTAAGGCATCAAACGTTGTATTCTAAGTGTCCATTCAATCATAAAAAATGTACCTCACTCGTGAATATTAGATTAAGCTCTTTTCTTTAAATTTATATTTTATAAAATTATTAATAAAACAATATTACACTTTTCAAATTCTCTGTTATATATATATATATATATATATATGCATTAAAAGTCCCGTTCATGCATATTTGTCTAACTATATAAGTAGTACATGGATTCACTTCTAGGTATGCAACCTAAATATCTGGTTTTTCAACACTAATTACTGGCAAGCTATTCATTCCCCATCTTTCTGTCCAGAATGTAAACATTTTGTTATTGATACCAAAATCACTGTCTAAATCCTTTCCCACGTGTAGATTTATTTTGACTTATCTGTTGGAGATAACTTTTGAATACAATATGGCAAAAGAAGAAATTGCTGATAATGAGCAATGTATTCTTTTGCCACAGTGTGTTAAACTATATTAAATAATTAAAATTACATTTAAAGATATTTTCAAGAATTTCGCATAGATGTTTTCAAAGTCATCAGCTGCTGAAAAGCTGACTGTGAGAAAAGATGTACAGATTTCTGACTTTCATGCCAATTCGATTCCAAAAATACAGTTTGATGTTTTACCTCGTTTATTCAATATTTCAATAACATGCCTATTCAATTAGCTTCAGTCTTGAATACTTGAATAACCCGTACCACTCGAGTCAAGTTAACATTTTAAAATTCAAAATACACACCACTGACTTAGGGGTGTGCGGGCAGTTACCTTTGACGTTCATATTTGAATTTATTCAAATTTTAACTCCGTTTTCAACATTATTTCAGTTTTATTACGGCGACAGTTAATTCATGAATGATCACTGGATAAACCAAACCAGTTCTAGGCTAGGAAACGTGCCTTGCCCAAAAGGCAATCCATAATTATCCCCCGCGAGTTGGGATCGAACCCGGACGCCCGGTTTCAAAGGTTTAAAATTTCCCGCACGCTTACCACTCAGTCACGGAATATTCCTGTTGTTTTTGGTTTTATATTTAAAAATATTTTCATAAAATATAGTAACGTTGTGGGAAAAAGAAGAAATTGCTTTTATTTTCTGACACGACGTTTTCAAAAGTATTTTCATTTACTACGCATTTATTTTAATATTTATTTTAACAGATAAAGTCTGGTAAAGTTTACAATATGTTGGAAAAAACCTGCACTTTGTTAATATTTAACCACTAAAGTTCTTTAAGGTGCACTTCACTTTAACTTTCCATTCTATCATAAAACAACCACAAACGCATTTCTCGGTACAACCTGCTTTTGATGCATCTTGCAATGAGAAGCAGATGTAAGATTTACTCGGCATGTTTACGTAAGTAACCCTTGAGTGAAACCCTTTCCGGTTTAACCCTTAGCCTGTCTTACGTAACTTAAACCCTTTCCTACATAATTATAGACGCTTTCTGACTCTTCTACAGCAGACGACTTATGAAAACATTGTGGCAAAAGGAGAAATTACTCATAATGAGCAATTTCTCCTTTTGCAACAGTGTTTTCAATTTTATTTATTAATCATGCTTTCAATTATAGCGATTTTACATATTGTTTTTTTACTAAATGTTTTTAAAGTAGACTCCTGCAGTTTGGGTGTATATGGGAAATTGAACGGAGCTTTGCGAGAACCAACCGTTCTGAATGTGACAGATCAGGCAGCCTATATGCGCGCAGTCTGATCTACCTCTCTACATGTAGCCAGATAGTCATATTTCAAGATACTAACTGAAAGCTTCGCAGGCATTGTTTTTCGCGCGTATAATATGTTTAGGTTGGTTTTCGCAAACCAAAGCTTCGGCGCTTACGGTCAGCGTATAATGAATGTATGCTTAATAATCCATATCTATAATCTCTGATAATTGATTCATTGTTTGATGTTTAACGCCACTTTCAATAATGTTTTTTTTTCTCGGTAAGTCACCAGTACTGCTGGTCCATTTGTCCTGACACCAGCCAGCCAGTCCGAGGCGTAACGCTAATCCCGCAACCCCGAGCGCCAAGGAGGGCAACCAATTCTACCATTTTTAAATTCTTTGGTATGAACCGACCGGGAATCGAACCAACGACCTCCCGCACCCGAGGCGGACGTTCTGCAACTACACCACCGAGGCGGACGTTCTGCAACTACACGACCGAGGCGGACGTTCTGCAACTACACGACCGAGGCAGACGTTCTGCAACTACACGACCGAGGCAGACGTTCTGCAACTACACGACCGAGGCGGACGTTCTGCAACTACACCACCGAGGCGGACGTTCTGCAACTACACGACCGAGGCGGACGTTCTGCAACTACACGACCGAGGCGGACGTTCTGCAACTACACGACCGAGGCGGACGTTCTGCAACTACACGACCGAGGCGGACGTTCTGCAACTACACGACCGAGGCGGACGTTCTGCAACTACACGACCGAGGCGGACGTTCTGCAACTACACCACCGAGGCGGACGTTCTGCAACTACACCACCGAGGCGGACGTTCTGCAACTACACCACCGAGGCGGACGTTCTGCAACTACACCACCGAGGCGGACGTTCTGCAACTACACGACCGAGGCGGACGTTCTGCAACTACACCACCGAGGCGGACGTTCTGCTTCTACACGACCGATGCGGGTGTTCTGCAACTACACCACCGAGGCGGGCGTTCTGCAACTACACCACGGAGGTGGGTAATCTCTGATAAACTGTATACATTCGAATCAGATAATGGGCATGTGTGTACAGATCTTTATCTACTCTTGTTACCAGATAACTAACGTTGATCATTTCATTAGGTAATCCTACATAACATGTCTTTAACACTTTCTCACATATTTTTTATTTTTTTGCAGCAGACGTCTTTTAAAATATTAAGGCGAAAATATGGCGGGAAAGCTCTATCAGGAAAAGTTCAATTATTTAAAATGAGTCGAAAACATTGCGACAAAAAGAGAAATTGCTCATTATGAGCAATTTCTTCTTTTGTCGCAATGTCTAAAAGTCGTCTGCACGTCGGAAAGAGCTAAATAACATTTGCGAATAGTGTAGACCATACTCGAGCAGTCTTATTTAGATCTGCATTGATCGATGCCTAATGATATATTGATCCACACAAGAAAAATTAAAGTACTGAAAGTACTGAAGGTAGAATTGCGATCGTTTAAGAAGAGATACAGAAGTGCAAATGGTGACATACAGTCCCCCTGTGGCGCTCCAATGAAACAACTGAAACTTTCACTTAAGTTATCATATTTTACCCTTGACTTGATGTTTAAAAAGAAAATTGAAATCCTGGACGCAACATGGTGCATTCTGGTGACTTCTGAGGGTGTTTTCAAAATGTTGAGAGAGGCTTTCTTATGTCATATTTAACAAGAAACTGCTGAAGACTGTAACGCCGGATTGTCGGCAATTTGACCTTGAAAATTGACAAACCAATGTCAAGGTCAAAGTAACCATATAAATCAATAGAACTTGTTACTGGTTACCTTCAGGCAAAGTTTCAAGTGTGTAACCCTTTCCAGTGCTAAAGATTTTGCCTCAACCTGAAACTTTAACCAAAATGTTGATGAACAGACAGACGGAGAGACAGACATCGCCAATCTATAGATTTTAGCAGTAAAATCCTGCCAAGAAGTAATGAATTGAGAAAAAAATGTGCTGAGAGGTCCATAATTTCAAACTTGCTAAGATTTGGTCTGTGCAATGAATGTACAAATTAAAAAATGTATTGTTGACATGTATGTACATCATTGTAATGTTGTTTATCATAAATAAAATTATTCCTTTTTTTAAATAAACTTTTAATCAAAATGTGTGTCTCAGTGTTGTCTTCTTCAGCAGTTTGACAGAAACAAAGCCTAAATCTGAAATTGTGTCAATGTGTTATTTGTCAACTCTGTCCCATAAGTTTTGCTTGTGATTTGAACTCTCATAAAAAAAGCACGGAAAGGGACAACTTTCCCAACTTTGATTAAATATGTTTTCAATTAAATTGTAAAAAATCTTTTTCTTGTTTTTTGAAAGTTTTGTCATTATTATTTAAGACGGACATTATATACTAGAATAGCCAACTGACTATCATTTGAAAAAGTGTTTCTTATTTAAACCTTTCCCACTTGCATACGTAATTGCAGCCGACGACTTTTGAAAACATTGATGCAGAAGAAGAAATTGCTCATAACAAGCTTTCTCCTTTTGCAACAATGTTTTCAACTATATTCAATGATTACACTTCCAATAAATGTGATTTTCTGTATCTTTGCTCAGATTTTTTTTAATTCGTCTGCTGCAGAGTTTTTATATTGTGGGGTGGGTTGTGATTTATTAAAGGGCAAGCAGGATTGGGAATTGAGTGTTGCACTTATCATAATGAAACACTCGCCTGCCTGTGCATGTTTTAGCTTAACTTATTTCCATCATCAACTTAGTCATCTGTTAGTAATCAACTCTATGAACGAAATAATCGAGTCAAAATCTTGAATCGCGTCAAAATCATAACGAACAAACTGTCAAAATCTAATTTTGAACTGTGTAATACAAATTTAGAATAAAAGGATGAATCAGTTATGTTGTAACAACCAATATCCGCGGGTCATTTACCTGATTTTGGCCGAAAGAAATTATCGATTTCTTGCAAGATTTATTCGTTCTGCCTATTATAATCAAAGTATTCTAAACGCTTTATAAACAAGTGATTTAAAGCGCTCAAATCATTTGATGAAATTTGTTTCTTTAGACGCGGACCTTGTCGAAAGCACCTATCCAAAATGCAAAAGTCATCGTTAATCGTTGTCGAAGGAATAGATGGACTGAGAGAAAGAGAAAGAAAAGGCTTAGCAATGCATACTATCTTTATGAATAAGGACATGAACGAATATGTATGGACTAGCGCCTAGAATTTCGTACTAGCCGATCCTTCATTCCACTCGCTTATGCTAGCGGGCGAGTGGATGTTTACATCTCTGCCGAGAGGGAAAAAAGGGTTACAATTTACAAAGGGTAATTGCGCGGTGCAGTGCTATATTGGCGTAGTGATATCTAAATAATTGTGTACACTTTAAATATGATATTTACACTTACAAGACTTGTTATTTTCTATTATAAGCTTGAATAATCGGATTTTTTTTCGTTACTTTTATGTTTGCTTTTGTGAGCATTCGTAAATTAGTGAAACCAAAAATTGCACTTAATTGTTGGTGGTGAAGGGCATATACATCACGTGACTTCAAACTCACTATGACTATGGCAGCCTCTGCGCATGCGCAAGTCTACCAAAAATCACAAAAACTACTGTAACTGTTCAAATTATACCTTCCCAAATATGTAGTAGTAATATATAGTAAGAAGTAATTCAGGAATAACTCTTTCCCACATTAAACAAATATGAGCAGACGACTGAAAAAAACATTTTGGCAAACATATGAAGAAATATTTAGAAATGAAATATTGAATTGAGTTGAAAACATTGTGGAAAAAATAAACAATTTCTCCTTTTACCACAATATAATAATCGTCCGCTGTAGATGCGTCTAAACGCGTCAAAATGTTGGAAAGAGTTGGAAGACAATCCGTAAGAAGACTACTAGATGTCAAACGACAACGTCCTACCCTCGTACTGGGACAATATTCCCTTTAAAGGGACTGAACACCATAATGGTCCAAAATCGTTATATTTTATACTTATTCTAATTAATCCAAAATACGTCGATATATATGTAACGGAATGTTGTAGAAGGTCGTACAAGTCTTGCTTTTCATTATTTCATAGGAAATAAGCAGTTAAAAAAACGTCCGCTCCGTTTTCCCGTTTAAAAATACCGTGGAATTTCCATTTGAATTTGTGGATTCAATTCGGCATTCTCTAATTCTCTAACACTATCGACTCATTACATTCATGCATGCGTGAGTGTAAGGAACAACAACTCTGGGAAGGAGATTGTCAATTCGGTTGTAGTGATCACGTGATAAATATACAGCGATATTTTTAGATTTACTGGGTTACTAACCCAGTAGATTTTACAATGCAAAATAACGAAAAATCTCCGCAATATTAATATTGTACATATAGTGTAGTACATCAGTCAGCAAATCTCAATGCCTTACATGCAAAAACATCAAGGTAATAGCAATTTTTAACAATTTTCTTTTTTTTTTCGCTTTTTTCTCATATGGGATTCAGTCCCTTTAAGCATGCCCGCATTTTATGGCAAATCAAAATCACGCACAAAATGTTTAATAATAGAGCTTTTTTCTCAATTGAAAAAGATTAAACCCTTTCCCACATACAACCAATCTGAAACAAACGTCCTTGAATACATCGAGGTAAACATGTGTATGGACTTCATCAATACATGAAAGGATACTTATGGAACACATTTGGCAACTAGGTGGCCCTAATAGAAATTGCGGTTTTACTTTACAAAAGTTTAAAGGTCGTACGCAACAGATCAGTGCGTCGAAATGCGTTTTTAAGGGTAAATGGTTTGCCAGTCCCGCGAGAAAACCAACATTGTGGTTTCTGCGTAAAGTATCGACCTGGATCAGCCTAAGCATGCCGCACATGCTAATCCGGACAGACACTTTTCGCCTTCAGTGGATTTTCTGTTTCAGGAATCATTACTCTATACCTCTATTCCCCTGAGACGAAATGTGTCGACCCGGATCAGTCTACGCGGACTGCGCAGGCTGATCTTAGTCGATACATTACGCAGAGGCCATACTGTTGGTTTTCTCGCGCGACGGCCCATGTATTTACGTATAATTTACCGAATTCTGCAGCGCGACTTCATTGAGCTTTAATTGTCCTACTCTTGCATTCATTACCAATATACTCGGAGGAGTGAACGTAACCAACTTAGTTTAATTGTAGGTGTCTGTCTAAATGGTCTTTAATTGCTGCCTTTCCTAAACCCTTTCTGAATTGCAGACTGATTTTAACGTATTTTGGAAACATTGAGGCAAAAGGGAAAATTGCTCATTGTACCTTTATTTAAGAAAAAAAATGTCATTACTTTGTATCGATATTTTTAAAAAGTGTCTGCTGCATACTTTTTCTATGTGGAAAAGGGATATAATGAGTCTTGCTTGAGTCAAACACATAAGGTGCTTCCGCTTTGGAAAAGTGTTAAAAACAATGCCATAATAGAGTACATGAAATTGGTTATATTTTGTTTTTCTTTCTTCTTCATGTTACTGTACATTTTCATGTTGAAAACATTTTCAATCTGTAGTTAATCACGATATTCCGTTTAATTGATGTTTTCTTTGTAAGTGAAATGATATTTCGGATCCCAAATTCGGCCAAGGCTTACACTTCCCCTATCACGCGCCTAGTGCTCCCTTGAGACAAGGTGAGCACTTCGGCGTCGGCGTGGGTTTGAAGCGCGGGACTGCCTTTACAGCGAATTCGGCCAAGGCCAAGCCCGGACATGCGCTGAATGCTCCCTTTAAACATTATTTTATAAATATATGTGAGTAATGTTTACCAAGATTAGCCTGCATACGCACTGTTTAAATTGGTATTTGTCGTTCACTTGGCCTTCATTCCTTAGCAAATACGCTCAATGTTTACCACATACATAAAATCGACTAGGGAAACATTTACAGTTTAGGACACAATGAAAATTTGATTTCTATGATGATATTGAATAGAATTATTATAATCATTTTCCCCTTTTACAATCATGTTTTCTAACGTCTTCTGCTGCAAATTCTCCTCACTATACACCAATGACCAATATAAGTAATACTTTTAAAAGACTTAAGAGCGCCTTTCATCATTTTAATCCCTAATAAGAATGCCTAAATAATTCATGTCTAAGCAAGTATTGCTAGTCAGTAACTATGTCACCATACTGTTTTCCACGGCACGATGCATAGTGGGAAACCGTGCAATCTAGTTAGTTATTTACTGTTGCTGAATAAATTGATTTGAGTTGTAAAACATGAATGCTGGAAAGTATCTTTAGTATTACTTAGCACTATTATGGTTGTTGGAATTGGAGCCAAGATCCTTGATAATTAGTCAGAGTATGTCTGTAAAAGAATTATTAAAGACACTGGCGAAACATCACAACTCAAATCTGAATACAAGTACGCTATACGGTCAACCTTGCCATGAATTTCGTTTTCGTTTTAGTCCTTCAGCGCCTAATTTCTTTAAGTAGCCTATTCCATGTTCAAAATCGGGCGGCCTCATTATCATGTATTAATAGCTTTGGAATATTTTGATTTCCCTAAAGTAGACTCTTCTTCCATGTTAAAAATCAGGCGACTCCATTGCCCATGTCATACGAATTCTTGAAAATGTGGATAACTAAAATGGGTGAGACAGCTAGTTACAGAATCTGTAATATTTGCAAAATTCTCAACATTGCATTTGATCCTGAAAGAGTTAACCTGACATAATGGTTCAGCTTTAGCAATGTAAATTCCTGTAGCGTATTCTTATATTTTATTACCAAACCTAAGGAATAATTCAGCCTGAGACTTAAGCATCACCTCTCAGACAATATTACGATTCTCATAAACCCTCAGAGAGTTAACCAGACCCTAAAATAGTTCAGTAACCTTTACAGTTGTTCGTTCCATGGGAAAAATAAAATCTGTGTTTAAACAAACAAAAAAAACATCACTCGAAAACATGTCGTGTTAAACGAGTGTTCAATTGGTGTTTTACGCCGTTTTCAATACTTTTCATTTATATCACGGCGTTTCCTGGGTAAGATACCAGTACTACTGGTCCATTTATCCTTACACCAGCCAGTCAGTCGTAATGCTAACCCCATAACCCTGAGCGCCAAGGAGGTCAGACATAAGTACTATGTTCAAAGTCTTTGGTATGACCCGGCCAGTGATCGAATCCGTGACCCACTGAACGAGAGAAAAAGAAAGTCTCCAGCGAGCATGTGAACCGACATAGTCTTACCAGAACAATCCCTGTACGCTCAATAATAATATTGGCTAGGTCATACGAAAATCTACGGCAGCTCTAAAGGGACACACACATTTTTATAAATTTCATACGATTTTTTTTTTTATCTCGTGCGCACGAGATAGTATCTCGTTCGCACGACTTAGTATCTCGTGCGCACGAGATACTTATTTCGTTCGCACGACTTAGTATCTCGTTCGCACGAGATAGTATCTCGTTCGCACGACATAGTATCGCGTGCGCACGAGATAAAAACAAAATCGTGTGTGTCCTTTTAGAGCTGCCTACGGCAACTCTAAAGGGACACACACATTTTTATAAATTACATACGAATTTTTTTTTATCTCGTACGCACGAGATAGTATCTCGTTCGCACGACTTAGTATCTCGTTCGCACGAGATATCTATCTCGTTCGCACGACTTAGTATCTCGTGCGCACGAGATTAAAAAAAAATTCGTGTGTGTCCCTTTAGAGCTGCCGTAAAATCGTTACTCGGAGATATAACCATTTATCTCGTTTACATGTCAGATTGCATACTCGAACAGTCTGTGTTTGGTCATGGACGTCTGTCAGACGTTACTGAAATACTTGACCGACGAGATATGCGACCAGCGAAGGTCATGATCAGACTTCACGGAAGTTGCAGGCTGATATGGACATTTGGGTGACTGTATTCAAAGTTAAAAAGGACTAAAATATTATTAAAATAAAAAAAAAAAATGATATTCAGGAGATATTTTTTCTGAAAACTTGATAGGTGCATTTTTAATTTTTTGCAAAGTAAAATTGTTATAGAGAAAAAACTAAAAATTCCATGTATTTTTTTTTTATCGATGTTTGACTGTCCCATATATAATTTTAAAATAATCAGTCCTAGACACACAACTTGAAGTGCAGCCCTTATGTCGTCACGCCTTCGGATCTGTATAACGGATAATTGATTTATTGGGGTTTAATGGCGTTTTTAACAATTTCTCAGTCATATCACGGCAGCCAGTTCAACTACGCATGTGTTTCCTGGTTTTCTCACACCAGTACTCCACACAACAATCTTCCCAAGCAACTGGCTGCTTTTTCACATGGACTTAGCCCATTGGTGCCCGAGCTGGGATTCGAACCCACAACCCCTGGATTGACAGTCCGCGTCGTTACCGACTGAGCTACCGGGATTCTGCTGTATAACAGATAATACAGTCATTATTTATAGAGAGTTTCCATAGTTTTAACAGAATGCAGGTTACATATTTTAAAAAGCTGTCGACCAACATTTGAAGTTCAATACGTAAATAAACATGCAACGCTAAATTTAAAATTATTGTACCGAGTTATTTATTTACGCATGACTTCATTTCCAGGTACAAATTAAATTATCAACTCGATCTTTGATCTATTTCGCAGAGCAGTTACGCCTAAAGTATGTTTGTATGGTATTTTACGGCGCTTTTAAGATTTATTTGCTGTTATATCATGGCTTTATCTTGATAAATTATCAGTACTATTGGACCATTTATCCAGACACCAGCGGAATCATTCGTAATGATAACCCCAAAACCTTGAGCGCAAAGGATGGACAGTCATTATAACCATTTTGAACCCTTTCCCTCATACGACAATTCTGCAGCAGAACGTCTTTGAACATATTCTGTCAAAAAATAGAAAATCTCTACGAGGGGCGACGTAAACATGGGAATCACAACAGTCATGTTAACCTCAAGCACTTTGTGCTCAAGAGAGCTTGAAATAACTACTGTTATTATGTAGTTATATTTGGTTACCAAATCATGCACAACTCTGGAACTTCAACAACACCCCAACGCTGGTTATATTATATTACGAAAACGAGACAACGCCCCTGCTGATGACTTTCTCACTTGCTTAAATATACTCTGTCTGTCTCTGAATAACCCTGATTTTCTTTCTTTTAACCCTTTTCCTCATACGACCATTCTGCATACATATTTCGTCAAAAAATAGAAAATCTCTATATATTGAATGGATAACCTATGACTAAAAGTGGAAAACATTGTGGCAAAAGTAGAAATTGCTCGTTTTGAGCAATTTCTTCTTTTGTCACTATGTTTTCAAAAAAAGTCGTCTGAGGCGCCAGAAAGCGTCTATATGAGGGAAAGGGTTAATTAACTGACCTACAGAACAGTGAATGACGCTTACGGCCGCATGTGAAACAATGCTCTCGTCTGCTGTAAATGCGTGCCCCAGACGATATTTTGTTGTTGACAGTAATTAGTCTATTCCAAGAAATAAAACATGTAGACGTTAACAGTTTCCTTGATATATAAAAAACTATCCAAGAATATGCGTCGTATATAATTGTGTGTAAATGAAGACCTTTACTAAACGGAGTTAGCAATAACTTTATCCATGATAGAAAATTGATTGATTGATTGATTGAATGAATGGGGTTTAACGCCGTTTTTAACAATTTCTCAGTTATATCACGGCGGCCAGTTCACCTACTCATGCATTTCTTGGTTTTCTCACACCAGTACTCCACACAACAATCTTCCCAAGCAACTGGCTGCTTTTCCACATAGACTTAGCCCATTGGTGGAAGACGAATGACGCATGTCGCATTGACTTTTGTCAATCGTCGGAAAGAAAGTTGGCCGAGCCGGGATTCGAACTCACAACCCCTGGATTGACAGCCCGCGTCGTTACCGACTGAGCTACCGGGGATCGGCCCATGCTAGAAAAGGAGAGAGAAAAAAACTCATAGTATCTTCGCACAATTCCTTTTATCCACTTCAAACCTGGTAAACAATAAATAATAAGAAGAAGTAGTGTTCGAGTAAATTCAACGGCCCTCCCGATGAATACCAAATAAGTTTAGTTTACTATATTGCGATAAGTAATTGACCGCGAACAGGAGCATACATCATTCGGCCCAATCAGCAACAGACGACTTGGAAATCGTCAATGAAAAAACATAGAATATATCTATAAATATTTGTTTAATTATTAATTTAAAAACATTGTGACAAAAAGAAGAAACTGCTAAAATATATCCTTATCTCACAATGTTTTCAAAATTCGTCTTCTGCAGTTGCGTCTAAATGCGTATGTGTGTGGTATATATTAACCCTTTCCCTCATACGACAATTCTGCAGCAGACGACTTTGAACGTATTTTGTCAAAACGTAGAAAATCTCAATTATAATTATAATTGAATGGATAATCTATGAAACATAGTGGAAAACATTGTGGCAAAAGGAGAAATTGCACGTTTTGTGCACTTTCTTCTTTTGTCGCTATGTTTTCAAAAAGCTGTCTGCTGCAGAGGCGTCAGAAAGCGTCTATATGAGGGAAAGGGTTAATGACGAAGATAAGCGAAGTCCTGGGTATACCCGACAAAGGTAAATGACAAGTAACCTTAAATTCCACAAATAAACGATTCCTTAGCGTCCATCGAGTTAAATAAACAATGTAGATAATCACCAAATGTTTCACACACACAAAAAAATATCCAAAACGGAGCACCAAAAACAACGGCGAAACAATCCAATTTCAATTTCGGTTAAACTCCCAAGTTTAAGTTTTTCTAAGAAAATCCACACTGACTTCTGCTGTAATACAATCTGGCGTTACTTCATTTATTCCCTAGACTATAATTTCACTGTTAACCCTTTACCACATTTAACAAAGCTGCAGCAGACGCCATCAATAATATAGAAATCTCGATAAATGAAGGTATGATTATTGAATAAAGAGTTACACTCATTGTGAAAAAAACGAGAAATTGCTCATGATGAGCAATTCCTCCCTTTGCCAGAATGATTTAAAAAATAGTCTGCTTAATAGGCGTCAGAATGCTACAACATGATGAAAAAAGTAATAACCCTTCACTGAACCAACCAACCTATTACCCTTCTCCATCTGACAGGCGCAGTCCGCGTAGGCTAATCCGGGCCGACATATTCCGTCTCAGGAGTATAGAGGTATAGAGTAATGATTCCTGAAACAAAAAAATCCACAGGAGGCGAACAGTGTCTGTCCGGGTTGGCCTGCGAGGCATGCTTAGGCTGATCCGGGTCGATACTTTACGCAGAGTTCACAATGTTGGTTTTCTCGCGGAACGGCTCATATGAGGTGCATGATCTGGGTCGATACATTACGCGGAGTCCGTAGTGATGGTTTTCTCGTGGTACGGCTTATAGCATTATAGTTTGACAATTTGTTTGGAGTTTAACGCCGCTTTCAACTGCTTTGGTCATATCACGGCGGTCAGTGCACCTACCCATGTTTTCCTGGCTTTCCCACACCAGTACTTACACAACATTCTTTCGAAGCCACTGACTACTTTCTCACATAGATCAGAGGTGAGAGGCAATGGAAAACATCGCCCGAAAGAATGTCGCCGCAACCGGGAATATATAGTTTGACAAACAGATAACCACTAACTATGCCCCGGTAGCTCAGTCGGTAGCGACGCGGGCTGTCAATCCAGGGGTTGTGAGTTCGAATCCCGGCTCGGCCAACTTTCTTTCCGACGATTGACAAACGTCAATGCGACATGCGTCATTCGTCTTCCACCAATGGGCTACGTCTATGTGGAAAAGCAGCCAGTTGCTTGGGAAGATTGTTGTGTGGAGTAACGGTGTGAGAAAACCTGGAAATGCATGAGTAGGTGAACTGGCCGCCGTGATATAACTGAGAAATTGTTGAAAACGGCGTTAAACCCCAATCAATCAATCAATCAACCACTAACTATGTATAGTTATAACTATGTATGTAAAGCATGCATTGCTTTAGAGACACTGTTTTATAAATATTATTTCGCCTCCCACGAAATTATAGCAATTTCATTGGTTAAAGCGTGTCACGTGCAGACCCCCTATATTTCTATAGGGGGTGAGTTAATTCCATAGAGGGTGAGTAAAGTAAAGAAGTCAGTTCAAAGGTTGGTTTTCGTAAAGTGGATCTCAAATGTTACCAGTTACCCAGAATGAAATGAAATGAATTGAAATAAATGTGTTCATGTTGAACCGGTGTATTTTTTTAAATAATATATCTATTCCAATTCTTTAATCAATATTGATAGATCTTTTACTCATGACGTCATATTATACTACCAACACATATCAACAAGTTACAGCATAGTTCAGTTTAAAGTGGTCGACGAAATAAATACATTATTGGGTTTGTTACTGACCCACAACGGAAACATAGGGGGTCTGTTGGATGAATAGGGGGACTCGGCTATCGCCTCGCCCCCTATTAATCCTACAGACCCCCTATATTTCCGTAGTGGGTCAGTAACAAACCCAATAACTTATAATGATTGATTGTATAAGGGTTTAACACAGTTTCAACACATTTTCAAGCAAAGCACGACGGCCAGTTCCTTTCCCCGTGTGTTTCATGGCTTTCTCACACTGGTACTCCGACCATACAGCAGTCTCTTCAAGCAGCAGGTTGAATCTAAACTTATTTATTTTAATCACCGCTCGATGTCTGCTTCCTGGAGACTTAACCAGTACTCGGGCCGTTTGTGTGAAAAAATCCCAAAAGTCAGGACCCGCTCATCACGGGACTCGAACCAGGGACCTTTGATACGAGAGGCCGACGCTCTACCTCTGCACCACTGTCTTCCAAGCAACAGGTTGGTTTTCCATAAAGACTGTAAGCACATAGGTGACAGATGAATTGGACCGTTGTCGCATTTACGTTTATAAAACGTTGGAGAGAACTTTGATCGAGTTGGTGTTCGAACTCATAATCCGTGGATTGACAGCCAGCGTAACTACCGACTTAGATACTTGGGCTCGACTTTCATGTGTAACACGCATCATGGTACAGACGACCAACAGACTCATATTAAGCAATTTCTAATTTGCAAAACATAATACATTTTCAAAATAGTTTTATTGTTAACAAAATATGAGTCATTATCCAAGAAAAACAACTAATGTGACCGCTGTAGATCAAGACCAACCTGCACATATTTCAAGAATCTTTTGATAGTGAGTGTGCCTATGGATCAGATACCATGGATGTGCCGGTTGATCTGCACCTACAGGTGACATAACAACAATGCAATTGGTTATCCTGGAGCAGCGATCATTTGATACATTCCATTTCCCCCCATATTCCGACGATTCAGTCTCCAACATTGGTATATGATTCACGTTACACGAAAATCGACTCTATGGACTTTTCGACCAGCAAAGGTTCAGATCAGACTGCGTCTCCGTGTTGTTCCTTCAGTGTTAATTGACTGATATTGAATCATTAAAATTACTATGTTGTAAAATTCAGTAACAGTAGATTGTAAGCACTGCTGTTTTTTAAATTCATCGTGTATTTCTCCGAGTTCAAGCCAGCCATATATTTCAAGAAAATCCAAATACTTCTTCATAATTTTTTTCAACGATTGCATCATTTAGAACTCCATTACCGCTCGGCCTAATTTACTGCTTGAGGTGGATTGATCCAATTAGATATCTAACTTCGCTAATGAATCGAATGTGTGACCCCTATGTGTGACCCCTATATGAGCCAGTCCATGAGCAGAGGTAATACTTTGCATTTCTACAGTGTAGGTTTAAATCATCTTGACATCTTCTAAGTCTTATCAGGCTATTCAACAAGCTTGTGTAAGTAGTATGTGAACAGTGTAGATCCTGTTCAGAATGTTCCAATGCAAAGGCTGATCTGAATCTATACCAATATTAAACGCAAACATGTGTCTTTTCCCGCACACAAGCGCATATAACATTCCAGATAGTTTAAGATCAAACTTTTGGTTTTTAAAGATTTTACGGCGTTTTTAACATTATGAAATGAGCCGTTCCACGAGAAAAACCAACATCATGGACTCTGGGTAATGTATCGATCCAGATCAGCCTGTGGAACCCGCGCCGGCTTATACGGTCCGACACATTCCGTCTCCGGGGGATATATGTATAGAGTAATGATTCCTGAAATATAAAACCCTCGGAGGCGAAAAATATCTGTCCGGATTAGCCTGCGCGGAGTGCTTAGGCTGATCCGGCTCGAAACTTTAAGCAGAGTCCATAATGTTAGTTTTTCTAGCGGAAATAATGTTGAAAACGGCATAAGACCACCCCCCAAAAAACAAAGAAGCATTCAATCACATTCTGGTATTATAAAGGAATCCGCTGTGGTCGAGTGGTTAGCGTCGGGGATTTGAAACCGGGTGTCCCGGGTTCGATCCCCAGTCGCGGCACTACTTTCATGGTGGAGTGCCCTTGGGCAAGGCACATTGTCTAGCCTAGTACTGGCTTGTTTACCCAGGGATCATGAATAAGTGAACTGTCGCCGTAATATAACAGCAATAATGTTGAAAGCGGCGTAAAACCCCAATAAAAACAAACAGGTATTATTGATCTATAGAAAAGTCCTTTCATGAACGGTACCACGTTTTCGTTTGTGAATAGTGCGTAACCACAGCGATTATGTTAGATGATCTTAACCTTCACCGTACAGAAATGCCAGCTTGTACATTTTCGTACGAACAATCATAAGTAAACATATGGCCGCCTCAGTGGTGTTGTGGTAGAGTGTCCGTCCGCCTACGGTTCGGTATATCACGGCGGTCAGTTCACCTACTCATGTGTTTCCTCGCTTTCACCAGTACTCCACACAACATACTTTCCAAGCAACTGGCTCCTTTTCCACATAGACGCCATTGGTGAAAGACGAATGACGCTTGTCGAACGTCGGAAAGGCATGTTGACCGATCGCGAGGAGGTGGGATTCGAACTCACAACTTCTTGATACCGACTGAGCTACCCGTTACGTATGATAATCAATGAAATAATAGCTGGGTCCAACAATGTCACCAACCTCACTGTGTGCTAAGTAATCATGACTTAAAAATACTTAAATACTTAAATACTTAAATACTTAAAAGCATAATTCATCATTTTTGTTTCGCTAATAAAAATGTAAAAAGAAAATCATTTCTATAAGTATTGTTAGTCAGCAAGGTAACTATTTATGTCAACTTGGTCATTTACTTTTAATGAAAAATAAATTCCAGGATTCATGTTATGCAACGTATTAAGGAAACAAAACTGATGCAATATGTTAACACTTTGTATAGTATGTCTTCCAAAGGGAAGACAGTCAGTAAAACACTCTATATGATTAAAACTCTTTAATAATCGAATGTTTGACCACTTGGTCTTTATCAAGATTAAATAGAATATGAAATGTATTTAAGTATTTTAGTATTCCTAAGTGAGGTTGGTGGAATTGGTACCTGGATGCACTTATTAGAAGGTAACGGTATACATTCGTACCACGTGTCTCGATTCAAAGCAGGTGTAGTTGGTACTCATACATCTTATTGATGGATACAACAAACATGCACATTTCATCCCTTATGCCGTTGAATTTATTAAACTAGTGTCCTTATCCCTGATTTCTGACTTGCCAATGTACCTGGTTCTAATTCTACCAACCATCTTAATGTTTAGTAATACTTACATACTTAAATACTTAAATACTTAAAAGCATATTTCATCATTTTTTTTTCGCTAATAAAGAAATGTAGAAAATAAATCATTTCTTTACAAGTTTTGTTAGTCAGCAAGGTAGATATTACTGTCACCTTGTTCATTTACTTAAATAAATTCCAGGATTCACGTTATGCAAAATATTAGGGGGGAAAATATACTTTTAAGTATTTAAGTATTCCTTAGCGCTAAGTAAGGTTGGCGGAATTGGTACCTTGATGCACTCATTAGAAGGTAACGGCATACATTCGTACCACGTGTCTCGATTCAAAGCAGGTGTAGTTGGTACCCATACATACATCTTATTTATGGATACAACAAACATGCACATTTCATCCCTTATGCCGTTGAATTAATTAAACTAGTGTCCTTTGATCTCTGATTTCTGACACGCCCATGTACCTGGATCCAATTATACTAACCTTACTTAGCGCCTGGGACTACTGATACGTATAAGTAGTCCCTGTTAGCGCTAAGTAAATGTGTTGTTTTTTTATGTTGTATTGGGGTTTTACGCCGCTTTCAACATTATTTCAGTTATATCACGGCGACAGTTCACTTATTCATGATCCCTTGGTAAACAAAACCAGTGTACTAGGCTAGAACATGTACCTTGCCCAAGGACACTCCACCATGACCGTCGTGCCGCGACTGGGGATCGAACTCGGGACACCCGGTTTCAAATCCCCGACGAACCACTCGACCACGGCGGATTCCTGCACTAATAAGAAGGTAACGGCATAAATTCGTACCACGTGTCTCGATTCAAAGCAGGTGTAGTTGGTACACCCATACATATATCTTATTGATGGATACAACAAACATGCACATTTCATCCCTTATGCCGTTGAATTTATTAAAAACACTACGTTCTCTTATACAAATTTTCTCAGAAAATCCCAGTTTCTTGGCCCAGCATGACATCCCATTAAAGTGAAAGGCTAACAGTCCACAGAGATAGCCAAGACAACTTGACCCATCATTTGCATGATCATTGTTTATTTTATTCACTGATAACACTTTAGATAAAATCTCCTGTGATTAATATTAATACAAAGCAAAAGGGAAGAGTACAATAGTTAGTTTCCCTCTTGATGCTTTGTATGTCCTTCTGACTAGATTTTGTTTAACTACCAACCTGATTTAGCGCCCGGAGCAACTAATACGTATTAGTAGTCCCAGTTAGCGGTAAGTAAAACTTCAATACTTAAAAGCATATGTCATCATTTGTGTTTCCCTAATATCTTAGAAAAACATGAATGGTGGAATGTTTTTAAGTAAATGACCAAGTTGACATCAAAAGTTTGCCTTGCTGACTAACAAAACTGGTTAAGAAATGAAATCTTAAGGCATTTGTATAAGCGAAACAAACGTGATGAAATATGCCTTTATTACTTAAGCGCTAAGTTAGGTTGATAGTTTGGTTAAAGAAATCACCATTACTTTCTCGTTTAAGGGGTATTCGGATGATTAAACACCAGAACTGTAAGGAACAAAATAACCTTCGTGATGATATAAATTCCATACAACTGCCATGACAATTAACATAACATAATAATGCGAGTTAAAAAAACAATCGCTAGAATATTTTAACAGAAGGTTTTTTGAAATACTAGGAGAAATATTTATCATAATTCGTCCAACTTTTGCATCAAGAGTATACTTCGAATTTGCCAGATATTCTATTGCTTTCATTTGATGTCTCTACCGTATAGCACACCACGTAAACAATTAAACACTTGGATAAACATCCTTGACTTGCGTTTGCCCTACGTGTATCTGTTTCCGTGCAATTCACTTTTACTGCTTGCTTTTAAATATTTCTCATCCTGCAGCGACAACTGATTCTATTTAAAAACAATCCGGACATTTTTAAGGTTGCAAAATAACACTGCCGTTTCCTACATTTCTATATCATGTTTAAACTGTTATGTGACAAGTTTAACATTAAACCTTTCTCTCATACAGACGCTTTCTGACGCCTCTGCAGCAGACGGCTTTTTGAAAACACAGTGACAAAAGAAGAAATTGCTCAAAACGAGCAATTTCCCCTTTTGCCACAATGTTTTCCACTTTTAGTCATAGTTATCCATTCAATTATAGAGATTTTCTATTTTTTGACAAAATATGTTCAAAGTCGTCTGATACAGAATTGTCGTGTGAGGGAAAGGGTTAAAAGAAAGAAAATCAGGGGTTTTCAGAGACAGACAGAGTATATTTAAGCAAGTGAGAAAGTAATCAGCAGGGGCGTTGTCTAGTTTTCTTAATATAATATAACCAGCGTTTGGGTGTTGTAGAAGTTCCAGAGTTTTGCATGATTTGGTTACCAAATTTAACTACATTAGTATTTCAGTATTTCTTTCAAGCTCACGTGAGCACAAAGTGCTTGAGGTTAACTTTCGTGATTCCCTTGTTAACGTCGCCCTTCGTGAATCGTCAACAATTGCTTTAAGCATGTTAGCCGATTTACGGGAAAATCAACATTGTGAACTCTGCGTAAAGTATCGACCCAGTTCAGCTTAAGCCTGAAATATTTAGGTATTTTTATAAGCGAAACAAAACTGACGAAATACGCCTGCCTTTACGTGTTTAAATATTACTTAGCGCTAAGTAAGGCTGTTGGAATTGGACCGATCAACACTGACCCAGATAAGACTTCGTCTCAATCCAGTCTGATTAGGTTTGTCTCTGTGCGCTAGGTAGTCATTTATATTTTTCGCTCTTTTAACTTAAGCAGACCAGAAATGATCGCTCACTAACGTGCTCTAACAGGCTGTGTTATAAGCTATGTATTCAATTGTTGGACGTACATTATCAAAGAAACCGAAAGGTCGAATTTTAGGTTTCATCATTTAATGTTAATTCCTGGTATAATCATTTTAGAATGTTCTGCATTACAGGGAAAGGTATAACATCTGAATATTTACAAGTACATGTACACATGCGTTTCCTGGCTATCTCACACCAGTACTCCACACCACAGTCTTTCCAAGCAACTGGCTGCTTTTCCACGTCGGTAAGAATGTTGGTCGAGCTCACAACCCCTGGATTGACATCCCGCGTCGCTACCGACTGAGCTACCGGGGCTCGACTGACCGTATAAAGGTAAGGGTAAGTTGATAGTTGATAAATGCCTTCTATAGCTGAAAATAAACGGACACCTTGCTTAGACTGAATACAACAGAAGTAAAGGGTTAGCCAATTTCCTTCCAAATAATCTAAATAAGTTTTACGTTTCTGGCAAGTCGTTCAAAGGGAAATTTTCTTATTTACGAAAATACAAACGGGAATTTAAGTTCTTGTTTTGTAGGTCTAATCGAATGAAAACAAAGTTTTTGACAAGCACCAAAGATATGAAACGTTAATTTTAGATTAAAATTATCAACGTAGCACGTACGCACCCTTGTTCAAACACATGATCAAAACAAAACGTACATTTTTTCAAGGACTTAAATGGTTACTTTTCCATAGACTCATTTAATATGTTCATGGTAATTTGAAATGCTACTTATTGGCGATGTTCTCTTAAATATTTGTTTAAGCGATTTTACGCCATGTCATAAATTCATATTTTCTCGTTCGTCGACATTTGGGTTTTCAGACTCAGAATGATTGGAAAACAAAAACATTTGGTTAATGGTTATCAAAATCAGAAATGGTAATTTACAGTATTGTATTTGTGTTTTTCAGCTGTGATTCAGCATAACCAATAAAATAAATAAATAAATAAATAAATAAATAAATAAATAAATAAATAAAAATAAATAAATAAATAAATAAATAAATAAATAAATAAATAAATAAATGAATAAATAAATAAATAAATAAATAAAAAAATAAAAAATAAAAAAAATTAATTAAATAAATAAATACATAAATAAATAAATAAATAATAAATAAATAAATAAATAAAAAATGATAATAGATAAACAAATAGATAAATAAATAAATAAATAAATAAATAAATAAATAAATAAATAATAAAAAATGCTCTCCAGAAGTTTCAGAATGTGCTCTTAAAATTATAAAATGTAGAAGTTGACTTTTGTGAATAGTGTAGCTCAAGATCAGACTGTGTATCCGCACAGTCTGATCAAGATATACACTATTCAAATATTTCTTACAACGGCTGCTTGTTTGGTGTTTTACGCCGATTTCAACATTTTTTCAGTAATATTACTGCGTTTCCTGGGTAAGATAACTGTATTACTGATCCATTGGTCAGTTGCCAGTTAGTCGTAATGCTAATCGCCAGGGAAGGCAGTCATTGCTACCATTTTTAAAGTCTTTGATATGACACAGTCGGGGATCGAACACGCGACCTCTCGCACTCGCGCCGGACGCTCTACGGCTACACCATCGAGGCGGGGTTAATCCAACGAACGAGCTCAACAATGATCAATAAGTTTGAATCCGATAGATGCATACACAAATCTTACGTTCCGTTTCAAGGAGTGCGAATCGTTTGAAAAAGGTACATATAGTATCAGGAATCCGCTGTGGTCGAGTGGTCAGCATCGGGGATTTAAAACCGGGTGTCCCGGGTTCGATCCCTAACCGCGGCACTACGGTCATGGTGGATTGCCCTTGGACAAGGCACATTTTCTAGCCTAGTACTTGTTTACTTACCCAGGGATCATGAATAAGTGAACTGTCGCCGTGATATAACTGAAATATTGTTGAAAGCGGCGTAAAACCCCAATAAAACAAACATATAGTATCATGATGGATTTTGTTCTTGATGGAAATGTTAAACCTTATCTCGTGGTTTACTTGCAACCGATCATCACCCCCTGATTTTAAGAGGTTCTCAATTGTGGTGTTGGAGATCATCCACAATTGGAACCGGAGAATATGGTTCGATCCCCGATCGGGTCATTTCAGAGCTTATTTCAGAACGCGCAATGATGGAAATATGAGCCCGTCCGTGGGAATAGGCGCAATGTATACAACATGTGTGGAAGGTGACGGTTACGATAAGCCTGTACATCTGCTCCGTCTTAAAAGAATATACACACGTTGATCGAAGCATCAAACAAGTATATCGAGGGCTTGGCGTGAAACGGTTGTAACCAAAATTTGTATTTTTTTTACCAAGGTTAATCACCTCGCCATAAAGTCTTTATAAGCGTTAAATCGTTTTTCTTGGTAAACAATGGGAATTTGGGTGCCATTGCTCGTTCTGAGCAATGGCAACTAAATTTGCATTGTTTACAAAGGGGTCAAAATTGCCCCTAAACCAGGGATTTCAAAATAAGTGTTTAGTTTCAACCGTTTCACGCCAAGCCCTCGATATGTTACTAATATGTGAGAAATATGTTCTAAAGACAAAGACGTTTCCTCTCCTCCAATGTGCCCTTTTGAGAGTTTAACCTGAAGAAGTAGACTTAAAGGTGCAGAACTCCAGATGGAGTTCAAAAGTTTGAAATGTTGTAACTTCTGCAAATATTGCAAGTATTGCTAATTGTGACAACAAAAGAAAGTAATAAATAGTTCAAAACTATTTGTTCAGTAAATGTTGAAAAACAGTCAATGAGGGACATTAGTGATAATTATATTATCTCCCTTGTCAGATAAAGACCAAGGAAGACCAAATAGTTGGTAGGTCCTTTTAGTTGGAAACCTTTGTCTTTATCGCTATTTTGCAGTGGGATATTGCAATTACTCTGTACACATTAATCATAAATGTGTTAATTAAAGTGATGATTCAAAAAAGAAGATTTACGTAGCAGTGTTTAAAATAAACAAATGTGGAATTACTGTTTCAATATAATAACAGTTGGCCAAGAAAATGCAATTATAAGTGCACCATCCAGTGCAAAGAAACCAATGATAAAAACAGAGGAAACCAAATGATAGGACCTAGCTAGATGTAGAGAGTATTAAAGGGAGATAACTGACCGATGTCTCCCATTGAAAGTCAAGCAAATGTGCCAAAAGTTGGCTTACTGGGTAAGTCAACCCGGTGAAAATGAATCACCAACGATCACTATTTAGATGTCTATTGCACTGGAAAGGGAAATTATTACTCCAATTTTGTCCCAGAATTATGATTCAAATATTTCAAGACATGTGTTGAACAGTTTTAAAACGTTGACTATACTATCTTTAATCTTGAGTTCAACACATTTAAGATATGTCAGATTATGTAAACAGGTTATTCCGTCGTCTACAGATACACGGAGAGTCATCGAAACTGCGTTTAGCGAAACGATGGCTCAGGTTTACACACGAAGAACTACGTGCACGATGTTTGTTTGTTTGTAGGATGCTTTACGCCGTTTTCAACAATGTTTCAGTTATATGACGGCGCTTCCTGGGGGTAATTTACCAGTGCTACTGGTCCATTTAGCCTGAGACCAGCGAGTCAGACGTAACGCTAACCCAACAACCCTGAACGGCAAGGAGAGAAAGCCATTACTATCGTTTATAAAGTATTTTGTATAACCCGGCTGGGCATCAACACATGCGGACGCTGTACAACTACACCAATGAGGCGGTCGTGAAATATGTACCCAGATCGTTATACGTCCATGGTAAAAATGAAAAATGGTGTACATTTTTAAAACAAAGATACAGAATCTTGAACTCGTGACCAATTTTGAATATAGAACACTTTATAAAAGATTAGCCAATTACATTATCGCATCGGAAACCTGCCAAAGTGCACTTGGCAAAAATACACAAAATTATATAGTTAGACTAAACATTTTTTTTTCTGTATAAAAATGCGTCACGGTTATAATTCGAACTCGTCTCGACCAAGGGTCATGAATTAGTTCAGTTTAAACATAGATTATGCAATAATGATAACATAGCATAAGTAGTACATACTTCAAACAAGAACAGGAGTACAGCGATAGGTTACGAATCCTAAAATTTAGCTATTTTTGGTGATTCGTGGGATTCGTGGTCGTAGTGGAATAGGGCCATTAAAGTTCACGAAGTTCATCTCCTACAGTGTAGAAAAAACGATCTCATCGATTTTAAAATGAAATTTATTTAATTATTGAACAATATAATCAGGGATATCCGTGATATATAGTAAACATATTAAAATAAACATATTAAAATAAACATATTAAAATAAACATAGTATATGAGAAATGACGGTATGGTTTGCTTTACTTAATAGATGAAATAATTAAGTTTTAGCTTTTGATCCTTTTTTAAATTATGTTATAAATATCGCTGCTACATTTGTGTGGCGATTGGTTGACAATAGCCACAATGCTAACAGAAACAACAACAACGAAACGATTTACATAGTCAGTTTTGAACAGCCTGTAGATTTGTTATTCCTTGCTGCAAACCAGTTTACCTACATCCGTTAAACGGCCAAATATATAGTTCCATCAGTGATGCAGAGACACGATTAATAATAGTCATGTCAGTGCTTCTTTGGTACCGGATTGAGACCAAGATTTGAAATTTATTGAGATAATATCTACATAGAGTTAAATTATGTAAATATTATCTTTCTTCATGTTTGGGCAGATAATAACTATCATTGCGCGTTTTATCTGACTTGCAAAAAACTCTCAACTCAATGACCCAGTAGAAGGCTTCTGGAAATTCCAAAATGTTCTATAAATAGCTCGAGTCTTGTAATCGATTGTTCTTAAATCTCAACATTATAAACGCTTTATTTTGTAGTTGTTGCAAATATACGAAAGCGTCTAGATGATAAGACTGGTTTACAAAGGTTTAAAAGACACGATGTCAGTGTGTACACAAGTTATACACGTTCGAGTGCTTCCCTCTCTGCACGTTCTAGAGTCAATTAGCAATCAATGCTGAACGTGTAGCCTAATTTAGTTGGAGATCAAGCATTATCATATTATCAACTGAACAGTTTGGCAAATAGAGAAATTGTGCTTTATGAGCATTTTTTGTGTTTGTTTTTGCTCTCAACTTTTTCAAAGCAGTTTAACTTTTCAAGGGAGAAAACCCTCAATGTGAAGGAACTAAATTGAACAGACCTGTTCAATATCAGACATCATTGAAACAAACACCAAACTAATGGCTACTGTTTTATCTCCTTTCTCTGATAATTTAGTCATTTCTAAAGTGTACACAATATTTTATCAAGGCTTAATATGGCCAAGCGACATGGTGATGAACACATCTTGACCAACTTTAGAACTTCGAAATCACCAAGACAACATTCTGGCAAACTAACATTATTCTACTGTCAAAAGTCGCAGCTTTTCTCAAATTTACCCGCACCAGAGTGCACTATTATTAAGAGTCGCAAGGCCTAACCCGAGATACTGCTTGTTACTTTGCAGGATTTTCTATACGATCGCCACTACAGTGCCATTGGCGCTTTGATTTACACAGCTATTATACTCACAATTTTCTTTAATGCAAAGAACGATGCTACGTCGCTATTATGTTACTAGTAATAAGAGTACAGCGCGTGTCTGACTTATAACATGTACTACGCAAATCGTTTGCTTTCTCGGATGTAGGCATGGACTAAGCCAAATAGTTTTCAACACCCCTATCTAGAAAAATGTTTTCAAATGTCGTCTGCAAGCGTCTACATGGGTTAAAGGGTTAACAAGGTAAATGGACTAGAATTGAACACATTGTGACAATAGGTGAAATTTTCCTCATGAGCAAATTCTCCTTTTTGTCAAAATCCGTTCGAAAATCGTATATCACTGATGCGTTTAATGAGTCCACATGAGGGAAAGGATAACACTACAATTGCCAACATTATGCCACTATTTAGGAAACAATATTTCAGAGATATAACCCTTTCCCACCTGCAGACGCATTTTGACGCAATAGCAGCAGACGACTTTCGAAAACATTGTGGCCAAAGGTGAAATAATGAGTAATTTCTCCTTTGGTCACAAGGTTTTCAATTTTATTTAACAATTAAGCTATCTTTTTATTGATTCTTTTTCAGGTTTTTGTCATAAATGTTTTCAAAGTCGTCTGCTGCAGATTTGTTGTATGTGGGAAAGAGTTAATAACTTATAAAATACCAGGGGTGATGATTATGACTGCAGGAATTCAGCGGGATACGGGTTAACAAGGGTTTCTCAGTAACATTTTTATGGTAATTATCATACCAAGAACAATTATGTCATATTTTGATGATACATTTAAAAATGTGTAACTAACCAACGTGAGCATTATCAACTGGTTATGAAGGCAGACACAGACACATTTGTGAAAAGAAGTTACATTCCTGAAATATCTTTAAGGAGAGAGATGACTTCAGTAGTGCCTAAAACCTTTGCATAAGAATGAATTAATGAATTAATAATCTCGTTCTTCTGAAACTGTACTGTTTTCTTTTATCCATATGAGCCTGTGAATCAGAGCATTAAATAAAAGGCATTTTGCACGTTCAAAAATCCTTATTTGACATTTAAACCCTATGTTGTGGGTACTCAAAAGAATCGTCTCAGTGAGACGATTCTTTTGAGTACCCACAACATTGGGTTTGGTTGAGTAATACGAGAAATATTGTGGGGAAAAGAGTAGTTCACTCCCTCTGAATCATCACACAGTCTTGGAAAGATATAATTGTAAACCCTTCCCCACATGTAGAAGCGTTCTCTCGCCTTCTGCAGCAGACGACATTCGATACCTTTGTGACAAAAGGAGAAATTGCTCATAAAGTGTTCAACCATTTTCAATAATTCAAACTTTCCTATTATAGAGGGTTTCCATAATTGTATCAAGATGTTCTGAAAGTCGTCTGCTGTAGTTTTGCTGTATGTAGGATACGGTTTACATATTATTATCTAAGATTGTTAGAAGATTATATCAATTTGTGTAATTTCTGTTGAGAGCTTACAGATCAACAGGGTGATACAGCCTACACTGCCTACACTGTTCAGAAATGCCAACGTGTAACTTTTACCCACAGGCGGCTAAAATAGCGATTCAATAAAGAGTTGCACTGCAGGTCGAGGTGTCCTTGGGACGTTCTAATAGCCATACCACTGAGACTGGAACCAGAACCTACTATTAAGGCTCTACCACATGTAGACGCTCTCAGATGCGTCTACAGCAGACGAATTTTGAAAAAAGGTGAAAAAGTTATACATGCATTTATTAACGGTTTTCATTTTTTATTGTCAAAATGTTTTCAAAGGCGTCTGTTGCAGACTTATCGTATACGGGAAATAATTAAACAATGATTACAATATAAGCATGGCTATGTAATCAACAGTTATGTTTGTTTATACATAAAGTAGGTTATGTTGTTATGCCATCGTACCGCGGTACAAGTGTAGTTATATACAACAAGGGCGTAGCTTGGCAAAAATCAATGTGTAGGCCGTGTCGTGAGAAAATCATCATTGTAGACTCTGCGTCAAGTATCGACCCGGATCAGCCTAAGCATGTAACACAGGCGTACCCGGATATACACTTTTCGCCTCCTGTTGATTTTCTGTTTCAGGAATCACTACTCTATCTATAACCCTTTAAACGGAATGTGTCGGCCGGATCAGTCTGCGCGGACAGCGCAGGCTGATCTGGTCGATACATTACGCAGATGTGTAACGCCGCAGCTGCATTTTGGGGCATTTTTAGAAAACTCAGGAAATGCCGTGATATAACTGACAACAATGTTGAAAGTGGCGTAAAACACCAATCAATCAAACTTCCATTCCCTGTAGAGTGTAAAACACCAAACAATCAAACTGCCATTCCCTGTAGAGTGTAAAACACCAATCAATCAAACTTCCATTCCCTGTAGAGTGTAAAACACCAAACAATCAAACTACCATTCCCTGTAGAGTGTAAAACACCAATCAATCAAACTTCCATTCCCTGTAGAGTGTAAAACACCAAACAATCAAACTACCATTCCCTGTAGAGTGTAAAACACCAAACAATCAAACTGCCATTCCCTGTAGAGTGTAAAACACCAAATAATCAAACTGCCATTCCCTGTATAGTGTAAAACACCAATAAATCAAACTTCCATTCCCTGTAGAGTGTAAAACACCAAACAATCAAACTTCCATTCCCTGTAGAGTGTAAAACACCAAACAATCAAACTACCATTCCCTGTAGAGTGTAAAACACCAAACAATCAAACTGCCATTCCCTGTAGAGTGTAAAACACCAAACAATCAAACTGCCATTCCCTGTAGAGTGTAAAACACCAAACAATCAAACTACCATTCCCTGTAGAGTGTAAAACACCAAACAATCAAACTGCCATTCCCTGTAGAGTGTAAAACACCAAACAATCAAACTACCATTCCCTGTAGAGTGTAAAACACCAATCAATCAAACTTCCATTCCCTGTAGAGTGTAAAACACCAAGCAATCAAACTACCATTCCCTGTAGAGTGTAAAACACCAATCAATCAAACTACCATTCCCTGTAGAGTGTAAAACACCAAACAATCAAACTACCATTCCCTGTAGAGTGTAAAACACCAATAAATCAAACTTCCATTCCCTGTAGAGTGTAAAACACCAAACAATCAAACTTCCATTCCCTGTTGAGTGTAAAACACAAAACAATCAAACTACCATTCCCTGTAGAGTGTAAAACACCAAACAATCAAACTACCATTCCCTGTAGAGTGTAAAACGCCAAACAATCAAACTATCATTCCCTGTAGAGTGTAAAACACCAAACAATCAAATTGCCATTCCCTGTAGAGTGTAAAACACCAAACAATCAAACTACCATTCCCTGTAGAGTGTAAAACACCAAACAATCAAACTGCCATTCCATGTAGAGTGTAAAACACCAAACAATCAAACTACCATTCCCTGTAGAGTGTAAAACGCCAAACAATCAAACTATCATTCCCTGTAGAGTGTAAAACACCAAACAATCAAATTGCCATTCCCTGTAGAGTGTAAAACACCAAACAATCAAACTACCATTCCCTGTAGAGTGTAAAACACCAAACAATCAAACTGCCATTCCATGTAGAGTGTAAAACACCAAACAATCAAACTACCATTCCCTGTAGAGTGTAAAACACCAAACAATCAAACTACCATTCCCTGTAGAGTGTTAAACACCAAACAATCAAACTACCATTCCCTGTAGAGTGTAAAACACCAAACAATCAAACTGCCATTCCCCGTAGAGTGTAAAACACCAATCAATCAAACTGCCATTCCCCGTAGAGTGTAAAACACCAAACAATCAAACTTCCATTCCCTGTAGAGCGTAAAACACCAATCAATCAAACTTCCATTCCCTGTAGAACGTAAAACACCAAACAATCAAACTACCATTCCCTGTAGAGCGTAAAACACCAAACAATCAAACTACCATTCCCTGTAGAGCGTAAAACACCAATCAATCAAACTGATATTCCCTGTAGAGTGTAAAACACCAAACAATCAAACTACCATTCCCTGTAGAGTGTAAAACACCAAACAATCGAACTACCATTCCCTGTAGAGTGTAAAACACCAAACAATCAAACTACCATTCCCTGTAGAGTGTAAAACACCAAACAATCAAACTACCATTCCCTGTAGAGTGTAAAACACCAAACAATCAAACTGCCATTCCCTGTAGAGTGTAAAACACCAAACAATCAAACTGCCATTCCCTGTAGAGTGTAAAACACCAAAGAATCAAACTACCATTCCCTGTAGAGTGTAAAACACCAAACAATCAAACTTCCATTCCCTGTAGAGTGTAAAACACCAAACAATCAAACTACCATTCCCTGTAGAGTGTAAAACCCCAAACAATCAAACTACCATTCCCTGTAGAGTGTAAAACCCCAAACAATCAAACTACCATTCCCTGTAGAGTGTAAAACACCAAACAATCAAACTGCCATTCCATGTAGTGTGTAAAACACCAAACAATCAAACTACCATTCCCTGTAGAGTGTAAAACACCAAACAATCAAACTACCATTCCCTGTAGAGTGTAAAACACCAATCAATCAAACTACCATTCCCTGTAGAGTGTAAAACACTAATCAATGAAACTACCATTCCCTGTAGAGTGTAAAACACCAAACAATCAAACTACCATTCCCTGTAGAGTGTTAAACACCAATCAATCAAACTGCCATTCCCTGTAGAGTGTTTAACACCAATCAATCAAACTACCATTCCCTGTAGAGTGTAAAACACTAATCAATGAAACTACCATTCCCTGTAGAGTGTAAAACACCAAACAATCAAACTACCATTCCCTGTAGAGTGTAAAACACCAAACAATCAAACTACCATTCCCTGTAGAGTGTTACGTTTACGTTTTTTATTTAAGTCGCGTAACACGAAAATCGACATTAGGATGTCTTTAAGATAATGACAATTACAATCGACATTCATACTTTTATAATCAAATTGGTATCATAGCGGTTCTCAAAATACTTCCTGAATACGTGTGTGATTAGATAATGTACAACGTACAAGTATTACTTGATTAGTTTGCCTGTTGGCTTGTGCTGATCAGGTTCTTCACTGATTTCCATTGCCCAGAAAGTCGGTTTTCATGTGCCGAAGCTCATATCCAGATGTTGTCAATACGTATCGGTCCAATAATATCCTATCCAGTAATGGTGTAATTCAAAGAAGCATTATCTAATGGATCCGAGAATCCATTAATAGGAGATTGATATGACTTTCGTGTGACATACAATCCTTTTCCCCCTAGACCGACCGCCTTCCAAAAATACTCACTCTGTTTTAAAATACACATAATCAAAGCGACTAAACATGCCCCTTGCAGATTTATACTCAAAAGTTAACAAACCAACGTGTTCTATTTGTTTTCGGCCTAATTGTCAATTTGATATATATTAATTAACCCTTTGCAACATAAAGACGCATTTTGACGCATCTGTAGCAAATAACTGTTGAATACATACTGGCATAAACTGGAATATAATTAATTGCAATATGCATTTTCTGTTTTAGCCACAATGGTTTCGACTTTATTCATTTTTATAGATTTTCGATATAATTGCCTAAATGATTTCAAGTTGGTTGCTACATATGTATGTGGGAACAGGTTAATGAGAGACAACTTCAGATTGCAGAGTGCATGTACTTTCCCGAATCCTGCTAATTATTTGAATCGTTCTCAATAGCTGTATAATACGAAGAAGTGTGACGAAAATAATTAATTCGGATTGCCGTTTCACTTTCCCCTATATGAGCCCTAACAGACACTTTTCGCCTCCTGTGGATTTTCTGTTTGAGAAATAATTACTCTATACCTCTACCCCTTAAGACGGAATGTGTCGGCCCGGATTAGCCTTCGCGGACTGCGCAGGCTGATCTGGGTCGATACATTACGCAGAGACCATAGTAATGGTTTTCTCGTGGAACGGCTAAAATGTATTGATATGTTTGTATTGTTGGTAATAACAAGTTTGAATTCAAACTGAATCGATTCGAACGTTGTAGACTGAGATTAGACTGCGTATGTGTGCGGACTGATCGTGATCCTTTGCGTTAGCAGACTGATAGCTTGAGTTGTACATAGTAAAGTCCAAACTGTAATTAAAGACCACCTGTGAACAAAGACCAGATTGTTCTCTGCAAATGAGTGGTCTTTAAACACAGGTCTTTTAGACGGTACCACTAAGGTTATCGTCTATAGTGGTGTGCATTTTGAGAAATCATACAACAACTGGCTCCCCGATTGTAAACAGAATGACAGAAAAAAAAGCTGGGAACCAAACTCAAGATGTCTTTACTTAACACTAAACAAAAAAGTAGTGCCATGTATTAGTCAATATATCTGCATTATCAAATATCTCACACGTTATAATAATATATATGCTATCACTATTCAGATTTTCATTATTAGTATTTACACCAATTGTTGCGTTTGTGTCTATTTACCCGTTTCCAACATACATGTACAGCAATTTTGTAGCAGACGACTTTCATAACATTTTGAAAATATTAATGAACAGTTCTCCAAATCACGCCGTGATTTCAAAAGTCGTTAGCAGCTAATGTCTTAAGCAACTTCGTGCGTATATCAAGGGATGTTTTAATTTCCTAGAAGTGCTTGTCGTATACAATTACATCTCAATATTCCCATACAGGCTAAACCCTTTCTCACGTACAACACATCTGCAGCAAACGGCTATGGACAAAATCTCGTCGAAAATATTGAATATCTCCACAACTTGAACGAATATAATATAGTTATTGAATAGAGTTGAAAACATTGTGACAACAAGTGTAATGGCTCTCTATGAGTCATTTAACATTGTGTTGTAAGTCTTTCAAAGGCGTGAAAATAGCACCAGGTTTGAAGAGGATAAAGGGAATTGTGCGAAGAATCTAGATTTTTTTTCTCTCTCCGTTTCTACCGTGAATAAAGTTTTTGCTAACTCGGTTTAGTAAAATGTCGTCATTTACACACCATTATAGACGACACATATTTTCGGATAGTTTTTATATATCAAGGAAACTGAAAATGTCTACATGTTTTATTTATTGGACCAGGTTTGAAGGGGTACTTGAAGATACTAGGTTTTGTTTCTCTCTCCTTTTCTACCGTGAATAAAGTTTTTGCTAACTCCGTTTAGTAAATGTCTTTTTTTCCACGCAATAGTAGACGACGACGCACATTTTCGGATCATTTCTATATAACAAGGAAACTGAAAATGTCTACACGTTTTATTTCTTGGAATAGAATAATTACTGTCAAAGACAGAATGTCGTCTGGGGCACGCACTAACAGCAGACTACATCATTGTAGCACATACGACCGTAAGGGTCATTCACTGGTCTGTAGGTCAGTTAATTTAACCCTTTCCCTCATATAAACGCCGTCTGACGCCTCTGCAGCAGACGGCTTTTTAAAAACATAGTGACAAAAGAAGAAATTGCTCAAACCACTTATAGAGATTTTCCATGTTTTTACAAAATGTGTCCAGTAACTTCAAAGTCGTGTGCTACATAATTGTCATAAGAGGGAAATGATTAAAGATACAATTGGTCACGTTACACGACAACCGACCTTCGGGAGGAGGAGGGTGTGTGCTAAAGAGAGGGGGGGGGGGGGGGTTGGGGGGGGGGGGGGGGGGGTTATCGATCAGGATAAGCATGCGCGTTCGCCATCTTGTTATGTATACATGTACAAGCATCTTTGAAGCATAGACAAACAATACAATTGAATATATAACTATGTACCCTGATCAGAAATACCACGTGTGTGTAAACACCATAAGGGCGGTTTTCGCGTGACGTGGCTCAAATAATTAAGAACGAGCGTCTTCGTTTAGATATAATAAATGATTGTCTTGTTTACCATTTCCCTCATACAATACGGAAAACGAATTTAGAAACATATACTCAAGGGTATAACACATATCTTAAAGTTTAGGTATAATTACTCTAGATGCGTCAAGTTGCGTCTGCATGTGGGAAAGGATAAATGGTTAAGGAAATCTCAGAGATAGCTATTTCTTATAACGGACCGGGGCGTAGCTCCCTTTAGGCACTGAAGGCACGTGCCTACACATCTTTTTCTAAAAACTGCCCCAAAATGCAGCTGCTGCGATACACATCTGCGTAATGTATTGACCAGATCAGCCTGCACTGTCCGCGCAGACTGATCCGGCCGAGACACTCCGTCTAATGGGGATAGATAAAGAAGTGATTCCTGAAACAGAAAATCCACAGGAGGCGAAATGTGTCTGATCGGGTACGCCTGTGTGGCAAGCTTAGGCTGATCCGGGTCGATACTTTACGCAGAGTCCACAATGTTGATTTTCTCACGAGACGGCCTACACATTGATTTTTGCCAAGCTACGCCCCTGACGGAACGGTTTCGGAAGTCTTGTCTGGTACATCTACGACTGAATATATCATTATAGTGTTGCTTATTGCCATTTGAATCGTGGTACTAACCTGGAGATAGACTGGCAACATTCAATTCATATTTAAATATTGATTGATTGATTGATTGATTGGGGTTTAAAAGCCGTTTTCGACAATCTTTCAGTCATATCACGGCGACCAGTTCACATACTCATGTGTTTCCTGGTTTTCCCACACCAGTACACCACACAACATACTTTCACAGCAACTGGCTGCTTTTCCACATAGACTGTTAAACAGCACATTGGTGAAAGACGAGTGACGCAGGTCACAATGACTTTTGTCAAACATCGGAAAAAATGTTGGCCGAACCGGGATTCGAACTCACAGACCATGGATTAACAGCCCGCGTCGCTACCGACTGAGCTACCGGGGCTTGGCTATTCGAATATTACTAGACTTGAAACAGTTTATTTATTTCAAGTGATAAGTTCTTCAATGGTAATGACGCGAAGAAATAAAATGCCCGTTAGGTGTTTACGAAAGGAAATATGTTTCAATCTTATTGAATGCTCAACATTCGCAATGAAACGAGACACATGTCACCATAGATACTTCAAACACATAGAACAAAATCTGTCAATTTCCAATAAGGTTTTACTAAAAACGTAGGCGAACGGTTTGGAAAATTTCAAAAAGATATGTGGAAGTCCACACGATCATATTGAACAGCCTTGATAATAAACAGACGATTAATAACAGACACTTACGTGTAATCAAAATGTGACTTTTGTATGGTAATTATTGAGCGATTTGGGGTCTTAAAGCATCTGCTGACAGTGTGAAGACTAAGGTGTGCCTATGGAACGCCTTTACTGTCTTACTATGTTGTATTGTATTATACGCAGTACATTTTCATGTATACGAGGTACATATTTCATTTGACGTGGTACATTTTGCATGATATGTAGTGCATTTTATATAATATATAGTGGTTATTTAATAATATGAAGTGCATAAGTATGAAGATACAGTAGAATAACCATTATATAGTGTGCAAACAACGTCATATGCAATACAAACAACATTATATGCAGTCTATTCTTCAATACGTGTGGTGGTATTTTGATTATATGCGGTGGTTTAAACTTTATACACGGTGCATTAACCTTGGGGATGATCATACTTTCCGGCATTCTCCGGAATTATTTCCGGAAATTACCGAGCATGACAGATAGGTTTGAACATTAACACCGTCTAATCCATTTTAAAAAGGCCTTGTGGAACAATCTTTATGAAAAGTGTACACATTTTCTAAATAGACGAGATGCAGAATGTCGTCTATGCAGACGATCTCTAATTCCTGAAGCAGACAACTCTTGAAATCATTATGGTCAAAGGATAAATTGCTCATCTTGAGAAATTTCTCCATTTGTCACGATGCGTTCAACCAACCTCTCTTCAATAATCATACTTTCATTTATTAAGATTTTCTATAGTTTTGCCTTAAAGTCATCTGATGCATACTTGTTGTATTACGGAAAAGATTTAAAAATGTGTTCAGGTTACCACTTTATGGTAATGTTTCCTCATAAAAACAACTTTAAATTCCTCAGCAGCTTCTGGAAATAAGAGAAATAACTTGAAAGGTGATTTACATGATATATTTGATTTTGTCTTTGGGAAAATACATAACTTTGGTTTTTTCTGAACAGTGTAGGTTCAAATCAGCCTGCATATTTGCTCTGCTTATCATAATCGTCACAAGTTGACTGAAGCTTCTAATAAGCATATGTAAGTACATGTAATAATCTACTCATATAACATAAGCATTCGAGCTTGTGAGAGGTCATATATTATTGGACTAGTAATATTCAAACTTTAGATTTTAGATTTTGATCAGACTGCAAATCATGCCGAATGAACAGACCAATCTCGTCTAGAGCGGAGTTCAGTGCAGACGACGACATTTTGTGTACACATCTATTTATAGATTATTCAAGCGCTTTTTTTTAAATTGAGTAAACGGTGTAAATGTTAATATCTATCTGTCTGACTCGGTATTTTCCGGATAAATAATTACGGAGAATGCCGGAAAGTATGATCATCCTAATGAAAAATGTACCGCATATAAAGCTGTTTACACCATGTATACATTAGTATGGACCGAACATATTGCCAAATGCATTGCCTACTATGATTTTTTATGAACACATACATAATAATTCACCAGGTATAAAGATACGTGCAGGCACTTTATATATTAAAACATACATCGCATATATTGACCAACATACAACGTATACATGTAAAACTACTGCATACAAAAACAAATACACCACATATAATGTCATTTGTACTGCATAGTATATAGTTTGTATTGCACATGACGTTGTTTGTACAACGTATAATGGTTATTCTACTGTTTAAACACTATTTTGCACTGCATATTATTCAATAATCACCACACATAATAGAAAAGGCACTGCATATCATGAATAATGTACCACGTCAAATGAAATATGTACCTCATATATGAAAAAATGTACTGCATATAATACAATACAACATACTAAGACAGTAAAGGCGTTCCATATGTGCCTGTGTATCAGCATGTAGTGTAGTCCTAGATGTATAGTTTGATACCAAAGACATTTCAACGAAAGGAAAATGTTTGAATCGTATTGGATGCTTAACATTTGTAATGAAACGAGACACATGTCATCATTGATACTTCAATCATACGGGTAAACAAATCGACGGCGAAGCCGGCGATGTTTCCCGTCAATAGGTAATGTGTATGAACTTTGCAAAAAATTGCTATACCGTCTTTCCTAAAATTGTGTCCAGAGCGAACTTTTCGATGCAGTGATATGCAGTCACGATATTCGTACGTTTTCATTGGATGAAAAGAAAATATCGAAACAAAAAAAACTTCTAGAGGAAATAATTAAATATGATAATACGTACACGATAAAGGAACAAGCACAAGTTATTTTATGTGTGATAATTTGCGTGTAATAACACTCGTCGTCTATTTCTAAAACGAGTTCAAATAAAAACTTGTAAGGGTTTTTTGACTTTCCGGAAGTTATAAATCCAAATTTCTGTAATATGATGTCATACTGTGACGTCATTCTATTAGTGGTGCAGAGGTAGAGCGTCGGCCTCTTGTATCAAAGGTCCCTGGTTCGAGTCCCGTGATGAGCGGGTCCCGATTTTTTTTTTGTTTTTTTTGTTTTTGTTCTGGTATTTTGATTTGTTAATTTATTGTATTTGGTTCGAAACATTGTATGTATGTTTATAATCAATAAATATGTTCTATGTTCTATGTTCCTGACTTTGGGATTTAAGTCTCCAGGAAGCAGACATCGAGCGTGATTAATATAAGCTGAAAGCTTGTTTCACAATCGATGTAATATAAATAAGTTTAAACTAAATGAACCAAAAGGAAAACGACAGAAAGTATAGGAAACGTTAGTTTGACTTGTCACAAATGTAGTTCCGTAAATTATGGAATCGTTTTATTTGAAGTACTTTATGAAGGGCAAGTTGATTATTTGTTGTACCTGTCATCATAATTTCATGGATGTAAAATCTTGGCTATATTTTAAAGTTAAATATAAGCTTAACCTGATGATGATTTTTATTTTCTTTGCTTAGGTCGGTAGGACTCGTAATTGACGTAAATAACTGATCGTGCTGCAAGCAAGGGGCTAACTGCAGTTCGCGGGGAATTATTCACCGATCACAACATATAATAAATGTTTACCCGAAATAGGTAGCGCCTATAATCATATTATAGAACAAAATCGGTCAATTTCCAATAGTGTTTAACTAACACTTAGGCGGACTTTGTGGAATCTTTCAAAGGAGTCTGTAGAAGTTCACACGAACATATTTAACAGCCTTAATAATATTGGCATTTACAAGTATTCATTTTGGTAATATTTGAGCTGCTTCTAGCGAGTTGGTGACGTAACGCATCTACTAACAGTGAAGACTCAGGTGAGCCTGTGTATCAGCATGTGGCGTAGTCCTAGATGTATATTTTGACAACACACTAAAACTGTAGCCCTGTTAGTTTGACATCGTTTCACCTGTATGTGATCCCGTTACTGTGAATCGACGAGTTTGACGTCGTTTCACCTTTATGTACTCCCGTTACGGAGAGTCGATGAGTTTGACGTCATTTCACCTGTATGTGATCCCGTTACGGAGGGTCGATGAGTTTGACGTCGTTTCACCTTTATGTGATCCCGTTACGGAGAGTCGATGAGTTTGACGTCGTTTCACCTTTATGAGATCCCGTTACGGAGAGTCGATGAGTTTGACGTCGTTTCACCTTTATGAGATCCCGTTACGGAGAGTCGATGAGTTTGACGTCGTTTCACCTTTATGAGATCCCGTTACGGAGGGTCGATGAGTTTGACGTCGTTTCACCTTTATGAGATCCCGTTACGAAGTGTCGATGAGTTTGACGTCATTTAACCTTTATGTGGTCTCGTTACGGATGAGTCGATGAGACCTCCAATCGTCAGACCCTGTTTATTTACATAAACGATTGATTGTTTGGTGCTTTACGCCGCTTTTAACAAGTGTTATGCTATATCACGCCGTTTCATTGGTAAGTTACCAGTTCTTCTGGTCCATTTATCCTGACACCAGCTAGTCAGTCGTAATGATAACCTTGTAACCCTGAGCACCAAGGAGGGCAGCCATTAATACAATGTGTGAAGTCTTTGGTATGACCCGACCGGGGATCGAACCCGCTGCCTCAACACCATCGAGGTGGTGCTACATATATACGAACTGCAAACGACACTCGTTAAAATGCCTTTCTATTCAAACACAGGTCGCAAATCAACGTCTTTGAAGCAGACGAATTGTGAATCAATTGGGGCAAAAGTAGAAAGTGTTTGTTATAGGTAATTGATCCTTTTATCACAATGTTTTAGCACTATTCGGTGATTATGATTTCATTTATAGACGTGACCCGTATTTCGACTTCATCTGTCCAAAGTTGTCTGTTGTATGGTTTGTATGAGGTAGGTAAGAGTTTATGCAAAAAACAAAAAGTAACACGTAGTCCTAAACTCCCAGACTAAATAAGTTTAACCCTTTCCCGCATACAACAATCCTGCAGCAGACGACTTTGAAAACATAGTGACAAAAATCTGAAAAATCTCCATAAACGAAAGCTTAATTGTTAAATAAAGTTGAAAACATTGTGGCCAAAGGAGAAATGTCATCATGTTTTCAAAAGTCGACTGCAGCTATTGCGTCAACATTAAACGTTAACTTGATATAATATATCTGGGTGCGAAAGCTTTGGAAAGAATATATTATCTGCTAAATAAGCTACATATGTTTTTGATTTAAAGTTGTAAACAGTACTGGGAAATGAAAAAACTGCGCAATTTACACAATGTTCGCACAATGGCGCTACACGCCCTCTGTATAAGGGGACGGGTTAAACATAGTAGGTCGACAGATGAATTTTGAAACGCTTGATGGATATTACTTGAGTAATTTTTTTCTTTGAGCATTTTCCCTTTTGCCAATTACTAATATATGTATTTGGGGTTTATTTATAATTAATTCAATTCTGAATTAAAGTAATTGGCTAATAAAGTAATGTTATTCTAGAAGACAACGATTTTCACTTCATTTTCAAGTATTGAAATTTATAAAATGTTGAAACTTTTAATTTGTCATTGTGGATTCAGATGCTCCGGGCGTCTTGAACTACATTGGTCGTCTCAAATACCCTATCATTTTGGAGCCGCTCACTTCAACAATTTTAAGTATCATTCGAAAGCGTCTAGCTCTTTTAATGAAGCTCGCGGGCTCGAACCCCGGCCGGGACATACCAGAGACTTTTAGAATGGTAATGGCTTCTTTTCCTTGACGCTCGTTTGTGTGGGGTTAGCAGCTGGAACAATGTTAAGAGCGCCGTCAAACACCATACAAACAAACTAACCAAACAAGCCGGTAGGCAATGTTGGATTCGCCTTGGTGATTTTCGCCTTTGCATATTTTGCAAACTTCCGGCTCTAGCTCGGAAACCAGAGGTAGGAGGTCAAAGCACGTTAACAAACGCTGTGTAGCTCTCGAATAGCTCTATCAGATGGTGCAATACAATTGCTATCGAATACTACCACTGCAGCGCTAGGGGTGATTGAAGTATAAAACGACTCTAAAAATACCTTATCTTTGAAAGACAACCATTTGGAAACAAAGGCCTAAATAAAAAAATCGTTACAGATTCGTTTTTTCTAAATACCTCGAAGTATCTATAACTGAAGTTTCAGCTCTCCACATTCAAAACTGTAGGAGAAGATAGAAACGTGGTTTGGGTTCTTAAAACCCTGGAATCGGCCCATCGGTTTGGGCTGTGGAGCGTCGCTTTACAAACATACAGACACACAGACAGACAACCGGAAAAGCCTGACAATAAGGAATATCTAGCGAAGCGAATCCCAACAGACAGACAGCCGGAAAAGCCTGACAATAAGGGATATCTAGCGAAACGAATCCCAACAAACAAACTATTCTTATAACTTATACATGATCCCTTGGAGACACACCAATACTGGTTGAATATAAGTGCCTTGCTTAATTGTACCTCTAATGTCATTGTAGAGTGCCCTCGGGAAATGCACATTTCCAAGTCCTGTCAGGACAACCAGGGATCATGATTAAGTGTTCTGTTGCCGTAAAATAACTTGAAAGGCTGCAATAAATGGCGTCAAACATCAACAAAACAGCGTGACATTAAAGGATAACCAGGAGAACTGCTCCCATATCAGCTTCGAGTCATACAAGGACTTGAACCTATGATAATTACCAATATCAAGGGGAATGCCGCGACGTCTTAACCCCTTTCCTCATATTGACACTTTCTGACGCATCTGCAGCAGACGGCTTTTTGAAAAAAAAGAAAAAAAAAGAAATTGCTCAAATTCTTCCATTTGCCACAATGTTTTCCACTTTAAGTCATATAGGTTATCCATTCAATTATAGAGATTTTCTATTTTTGGACAAAATATGTTCAAAGTCGTCTGCTGCAGAATTGTCTTATGAGGGAAAGGGTTAACATTACCGTCCTAAACAAGGGGCGTATTCTGATACACACTAAGACATCGAGTACCCAAGGAATACCTAATGGTTTAAACTTCTGGCATCGATAACAAAAATATGAAAATACATAAATTAAATTTATTTAATGTGACCAATATTCAATATTGTTCATCCCCTCGTTCAACATTATGTTTGTTATTCATACAACGATTATTATTGCTTAGATAAATACTGAAACGTTCTGTAAATTTGTCCTGAAACAGAAGTATTGGCCGATCTGGTCTCAGTTATATCCTTACGTATATTAACGGAAATATCAGTACTGTTTCGTAAGTTTATCCTTTTATCAGCGCATATTGCTGCTATCCCTGCAAACATTAGCGCAAGGGAAGGAAACCACTGCTGCAATTCTTAAAGTATTTCGATTAACCCGACCTTGGATAAAAAGCTGGAAGCAGACGCTTTAACCAATTCTCCAGTGCGACGGTCTAGCGTTTTCGAGGGAAACGCTATAAGTATTAAAACTATTGCCGATATGGTTCATTTCAATTACAGATATGTGATAGACTAGAAACAGTCTTTCATGATAAAGTTATATTACAAAATTATCATTGAATTACTTCAATAACCCCCTTCTATTGTAGCAACCCGTTACTGAACAGTTGATAATCCTTTCAGGTTCAAAGATATTTATTTGTTTATAAAATGTATATAATGTGAAAATGCATGTATCTCTAAAAAACGATCATGAACGGTCTGTTTCCAGGCTATAAGATATTGATGGTAACAAATCCGAATGGAAACCGTATTCTTTTGAGACCAACCAATGTATTGTCGAACATGGTTAATTTCAACCCTTAAACCGCTGTTCGCGGCCTTAAACAAGATTTGCGTGTGCCGTTATGTACGACTTAAAAATGCATTTGCGACCACTGTAGACCAATGTAGACTACGCTCAGCCTGAACGTTCTCACAGTCTTACCTTGGTTTTCATTGTTTGCTACTCACGTTTATCAATATTTAGTTACAACAAATCCATTAGTATGTAAGAGTTCATACCAAAATCAAGATATTTAGCGGGTTAAGTGTTAATGAATACGTCGCGTGACAAGGGACCCAGATCTATATCATTATTATGTAAATGCTCTTACTGTAGTTGGGAGTAACACCAGGCTAAAAGGTCCTTGTTATATTGGTTGATGTGAAACGAGATCCGTAACGTTGCTCTTATTATTTTCACAGATATTACATCAACGTCTATAGTCCATCCAAGAGGACTATCAAAGAGTTTATCAGACTGTATATGATGTTGTGCGCCGCCTACTACAGTAAATCAGTTATATCACGGCGTTTCATGGGTGAATTAAAATTACTGTTGATAAGATTATCCTACGATCAGCGCAACAGTGCTACCCCAACAACTTTAAAAGCTAGGGAAAGAAGCCACCGCTACCATTTTTAAAGTCGATGGTGTATGCATGTAAATTAATATTGCTGTTGGTAAGATTATCCTACCATCAGCGCAATAGTGCTACCCCAACAACTTAAAGAGCTAGGGAGGGAAGGAAGCCATCGTTACCATTTTTAAAGTCGATGGTGTCTGCATGTATATGTACAGGCTCGACTGAGTTTCCACTGGACGTATATGTGTGTAAACCTCTTATCGGTTGACGTTAAGTGCCAAAAAGAAGCCGCTACTTTCATTCTTAATATATTCAATCGACGTATGTTCGACTAGATCTCTTATCGGTTGACGTTAAGAGCGCCAACAAGGGAAGCCACTCTTAGATGTCTTTTCGCTTGACACGATTCCGTCGACTTTTCTGTACACTAATTCCAATCTGCATAATATCCTAGATCGTCAATAGGTTTACAAAAATGAAAACCATGATCACGCCAGTCAAAACCATGCCTTGTTACACCGTATAGGGGAACTATTGGCCAAGTTACGCGAAAATCAACCTTCGGAGGAGATTTTTACATGAACAGTATTAACGATTAAGTTACATACTTATATGAGCCAGTCCCGCGAGAAAACCAACATTGCGGACTCTGGGTAAAGCATCGACTCGGATTAGCCTAAGCATGCCGCGCAGGCTTACCCGGATAGACACTTTTCGCCTCCTGTGGGTTTTCTGTTTCAGGAATCATTACTCTGTACCTCTATCCCCCTGAGACGGAATGTGTCGGCCCGGATCAGTCTGCGCGGACTGCGCAGACTGATCTGGGTCGATAGATTACGCA